>CM039309.1:79248707-79724582 GCA_022316695.1 Camellia oleifera | reverse complement strand
GGCCCCCTCAACATCCCACCACAGCAACATGGCAGTCCACACCCTCCAAGCAAAAGGGCAGCAAATCAAGACATGATTCACAGTTTCTGGCGCACCAGTACAAAAAACACACAGAGTTGACACAGAGTTGCTAAGGGCACCAATTCTTTGTAGGAACACAGTAGTCTTAACTCTGTTACGCCAAGCTAACCAAGTAAAGAATTGAACTTTTGGAGGCATGTAAGGGATCCACACTAGTTTCGTAGACCTTACCAAAGGGCCAGCTGTAGCCAGCACTCCTGTGTAGGCAGAGAAGACAGAAAAAACCCCAGTAGATGTTGCATTCCACATTGGACTGTCTACTTGATCTGGAGTAGGAGCAGAAGCTGCTGCCAGGAAGTTTCTGAGTCTGGAAACCTCACTAACCTCCCACTCATACAGCCTCCTTCTAAACTGACACACCCAATTACCACCAGCCACCTTTAGGTCATGCATTGATCTAAGCGACTCTTCTTTATTCACCACCAACCCATACAGAACTGGGAATTCCTCTCTAAGACTTGTCATATTCCACCATTTGTCCACCCAGAATCTAACATTGTTCCCATCCCCAATCTTAAGCTGAAAATTATTCTTGAAGAACTCCGAGAGGGTGTTGCTAGACTCAACAATGGAAACTATGCCTTTCCAAACACTAGACATTCTACTAGTGGTAGTAGTGGGAGGGATCCAATCCCTGGAGTCCACTTTATACTTACTACAAACAACTCTTCTCCACAAGGCTTCCTTCTCAATCCCAAATCTCCACCACCATTTGATTAGAAGACAGGAATTAACCACCCTCACTCTTCTCAGCCCCACACCCCCTTGCTCCATGCTCTTAGACACCTCCTCCCATTTGACCATATGCACCTTTCTTCGACCCTCTGTTCCGCCCCAAAGAAATGCGGCTTGCAATCTTTCCAGCATTCTAGCTACCCCATTCGGCATTTTGAACAAGGACATATAATACACGGGCAAAGAAGCCAGAGCAGATTTAATGAGAGTGAGTCTACCAGCATAAGAAAGAGTCTTCCTCTTCCAACTAGCAAGTTTACTGCGCACTTTTTCTACCACAGGTTTCCAGGTTGCTTTACAGCTGGGATAAGCCCCTAAGGGCAACCCTAAATACTTCACAGGTAGCTTCTTGGTCTTACAATTTAGAATAGCAGCAAGACTGCCCAACACACCATCAGCAACTCCCACTCCACAAACCTGGCTTTTATGGTAGTTAATTTTCAACCCAGACATAACTTCAAAGCACCTTAAAATCCTCTTAAGGTTACTAACCTCCTCCACTTCAGCTTCACACAACAGTAGGAAATCATCAGCAAATTGCAAATGAGACAACACCACATCCCCAGCCCCTATTTTCACCCCTTTAATAACACCTAACTGGAGTGCCCTATTTAAAAGCACATTTAATCCCTCAGCCACCAAGTTAAACAAGAATGGGGACAATGAATCTCCTTGTCTAAGACCCTTCTGCGGAGAAAACTCATTAGTAGGGGACCCATTGACCAAGACAGAAACACGAGATGTGGTAACACACTCCATAATCCATTCAGACCATCTAGCACCAAACCCAAAATTCAGAAGCATGGAATGCAGAAAACCCCAATTTACGGAGTCATAGGCTTTTTCAAAGTCAAGTTTGATTAATACTCCCTTCTTCTTAGACGTCTTCCACCCATCCACCACTTCATTGGCAATAAGCACTCCATCCAGAATATTTCTCCCCCCAAGAAAAGCAGATTGGGTTTCACTAATAAAACTAGGAAGCACAGCTTTAATCCTAGAGGATAACACCTTGGCTAGGATTTTATACACTGAACCGACCAGGCTTATGGGCCTATAGTCAGATAGACCCACCGGGTTCACCTTTTTAGGAACTAAGGTGATAAAAGAGTTATTCAAGCCCTTCACCAATCTACCATTTCTGTGGAAATCCTTCATGAAATTAATCACATCCCTTTTCATCACCTTCCAGAATTTCTGAAAGCACAGCATGTTGAACCCATCAGGCCCAGGGGCCTTATTACCATCACAATCCTTCACCGCTGCCTTGATCTCATACTCAGAGAACTCTTCTTCTTCTGGCCCAAGTCCACTTCCATATTCAGCCCAGCTAACTTGAAACTAGCATCACTCACTCTATTCAGACAACCAGCGAAGGAAACCTGCCCATCATTACCTGAGGCAGCTGGTTCGGGGGCATTAAATGCATTGCAGCCTGTCACCTTCTCTTTGCATGCTTGGACCTCGAGCTCCTTACCTACTTTGTCACTAGACTCAGCCACTACCGTATCACTCTTCCACTTTTCCCCTGTCACACTTCCATCCCCACGTGGCACCATTCGATTGGATTTATTTTTGAAAAGGTCAGAGCCCTGAGCTGACCCACCGTCTTTGGGTTGAGTTGACTCAGCTATGAAGGACTGTATTGGCTTACCAACTCTGTTAGAGCCATGATCCTCATCTTCTCCCACTGGATTGTGATCAACCAACTTATCAAGATGATTCAAACAACTACAACACTGCTTAAATGAACTTGCTTGGAGAACCTGAACTTCCAAGACTCTCACTGGATGAGAGGAGGACTGAGTCACCAAGTTGATAACAGAGTTAATAGGATCCATGCACTTTGTAAGAATCCTAAGCTTTGCACAGTCACAAGACTGGGGCATGCCTTCCGCACCATCCACCACTTCTCCCCATATACTACCGATCTTGCAAAGATTGGCCCTATTCCAAAGCTGCAGTGGAATGCCATAGCATGTAACCCATACAAATCGCTCCTGCTCCAGACCAAGCCCTGGCCTCCATTGGGTAATGTCATCACACCACTCTTCAATGACTTCTTTGATAGACTTCATCTTTGTTGCCATTTCCTCTTTGGACTGAAAAGATAACACCACTACACGGCCTCCGCCGTTTCTGATTTCCACCCCACTTATACCTCTAGCATGAAGCTCAAACTTCAAACTAATGTTGACATATCTGATTTTAAGCCGGACTAGAACACTATTGTAAAGCCACCCATTGCCATGCTCCTCAGCCTTAACGGAGATGGGAGCCCGGTCCTGCACCTGAATACCACGTAACACAGCAGCGTAGGTTTTGTTGTTTGCGGAATGGGATGGTCCACTCTGTTCTTCATCTCTGGGCCGTAGGTGCTGTGGAACTGGGGCACAATACTTTCCCTGATCTCGACTTCGTTCAAACGCAGCAAGTTTTACAAATAGCTTTTTATCATCCACCCATAAACCATCCGATTTTTGCAAAGCGACATTAGCAGCTACCCCACAACCATATCTTACGAAGCCAAATCTCGTATTGGTGTTCCTACGACGCTTTTGCGGAATGAAAATATCTGTTACAACTCCAAACTTCCCAAACAAGTTAAACAGTCCTTTGGTGTTCATTGAGTTGGGTAGATTGTCCACAAACACCGTGAATACTTCTGTCCTGCCTACAGCTTTTCTGGCTTCTTGCTTCCCTCTTTTCTTCACCACAGGAATCCATCCTTTGTTGAAAAAGTCCATTACACTTAGCTTATTATTGTGCCCTTAAATTGATTTATTTGGGTAAATTATATTTTTCATCTTTCAAATTATCATTCAAAATTCATTTTAGTCTTTTATCTTTTACTTACTAATTAAGATTTTAAACTTCAACCATTGTTTCAATGTAATTCTTCCATCATTCATAATTGGAAAAAAAAAAAGGCAAAAAGTGCACAAGCGTTGGTCACATAAGTACATTTGTAGGGCATTAAAGAAAACAAATATGAAAAAGAAAAATTAGACATTAAATCTATAACTTTGACTCAAATTCCACCTTTGCTATTCGTATTTCAATTTTCACTCAAATTTTAAACAATAGGATGACGGAAAAACTATGTTAAAACTCAGATTGAAATCTAAGAGTTTAATTGTTACAATTAAAAGTTGATGAACCAAAATAAAATTAAGGTAAAACTTGAAGGGTGGAAAGTGTAAATTATCCAAGTTTTTATTTTATTTTTGGATGGATGAAGAACCTTAGATAGAGTAAGTACTCGAATATGAAAAAAGCAAAGAAGGTTGATCTCCAAATGTTAATTTTGAACTACAATTTAACAATGACTAAAGAGTAAGAATCATATAAGACATGCAATTTCAAGAAAAAGGCATGCAACAAAATGATAATTTTAAAGGGATACAGACAGTAATTCTAGTCATACAATCCTAGTTGGGGACATTCCACATGAACACATTTTTGTATAATACAATCTAACCAAAGGAGAAAAGTGACAGTTTTTTATTCAAGCATTAGATTAAATATAGATTAAATTGCTGATGAAGATACTAAAGCAATCACTTGTAGTCTTGTAGAGGAAACCATTATTGGAGGACCTTGGAAGTAACCTTGAGCAGCAAAAGAAAAAACATGCTTTAGTTCACTTACTCAGGAAAAAAAAGGCACATACCAATAAGTCCTATTAACTAAACATATTTACCTATAGATTTTGACTGATAAATTTATTACTGTAAATTTATTCATAAAAACAAGAGAGACTGATAAATTTATCACTTGATAAATTTATCAATAAGACGTAATGGGTAATCAGTCCCAAAAGTAGGACCTATTGGGGTTTGTGTCAAAAAAAAAAAGACGGGGGAATTGAGGAGACGAAGTACTCTGGTAGAGTAATGGTATATATAAACAAAATTTTCAGTAAATTTTGTTACCACTAGACACAAAGTTAATGGAGTCTACGTTAATAAATGTACATGGAATCTATGTTTTGTGTCTAGTAATAAAAATTCATTTCTGTATAGCATTTTCCATTTTGATATGCATATGCATAGCTCAAGCAGGTATGATACACACCTTCAGGTTTTCATATTGCAAAATCTATTCCTATTTTCCAGTCTTGGTTCAACCTTCATTCATGTAAGTATTTTTTATCTCATGCAATTCGCTAATAACACGCCCCATTTCCAGTCGATCTCTTGGTGATTCCATTGAACATGCAATCCCAATTCTTAGAATGGAAACCATGCAGTCTTTAATCCACCTTCTTGTTTTATGCTCCAATAGGATGTAGGGATCTATAATCTCCATCACTCGTTCAAGCAAAGCATTCTTAATGAAGTTATGTAGATTTAGATGATCGTTAAACATATCGTCAGTTGGTTTCTTACCTGTAAACATCCCCAGTAAAAGAATCCAAAAACTGTATACATCCCCTAGGGTGGAAGCCATGTCACCCATGCCATACTCTGCAAAATGTTTGTAATGTTAGTGTGAAAGTCAATCTAGTTAGTTGACATAATTGTAATCCCAATAAAAAATGAATTTAATAATTTTTTTAAGGCAGTTTTAATGTTGTATAATGGCCTTAATTTCAAGTTTTCTGGTTGGTGCGTGCATGTGAGATCATTGTTAAGAATGACATAGTTTAATTATATTTTTCATTGAATGCAAACAGATATTAGTCTTGCATTGGAAAGGTATATCAAAATCAACTATACAAGCTTCCAAGAATTGAGTAAGATTTTGGAAAATGCTTTGGTTGCAAAATGTTAAAATAATTCTTTCCACTGGTAGATACCATGAACTATTTTGATAAGACCGAACTTTCATACTAGAATTACATAAAGAAGATTTTCTTTTTCTTTTTCCTTTTCCTTTTTTTCTGAAAAAAAAAAAAAAAAAAAAAAAAAAAAAAAAAAAAAAAAAAAAACAGAGGAGGCATAGAAGATTAACTCAAGTTTGCTAACAGTGAGGAGGTGAAAGCACACATTGGGAGCATTCAGAAATGACATAGAATATGTATAAAAAAAATCCTTATAGGTGCCCACTATTTTGTAGGAAGCCATGGTTTTTTGTATGGTTGTTTATGCTGAAATTATGCTTCCATGCAAGGTGTATACATAAGTATGTGTGTGTATATATATATTACTTTTCCTATTACAAGCTTAGTTTTTCTACTCCAAGGAAATAGAAAAGATTTTGTACCTGGAGCAACATAGCCGATGGTTTCCCTTATTGCAACTGAATTGCTTTGATCTTGTGCCACATCACTTGAAACAGTAGAAATAATTTTCGCTAATCCGAAATCTCCAATATAGGCTGTCATCTCATCATCCAAAAGAACATTGCTTGGTTTTAGATCACCATGAATAATTGTTGACTCACAACCACAATGAAGATACTCAAGTGCAGAGGCAATATCAATGGAAATGCCAAGCTTCTGGATTAGTTTAAGATTTCTAGGTTCTTCTAGTTGCTCATGGTCTCCAACTCCGACTTGATGCAACCAATTGCCCAAGTTTCCATTGGCCATAAATTCATATACCAAAGCTTTGAATTCATTACCATGGAAATCCACACTGGAACAAACGCACATAATTTTCAATAGATTTCAGTGTCTTATGGCTCTTAGGGCCTTGCATTCTGACATGAAGCTCTTAGAAGCTCCTCTAGTGAAGATTGATCACTTTCACTGCAAAAATCATCTAAACGTGATCAAGAATCCCTTTGTAAACTGAAGCATAGCTCCCAACACCAATTAGATTAGCCTCTAAGAATCCATTGGTGGCTTTGAGAAGCTCTGCATAAGAAACCCTCAAAAATTGCTGTTTGATTGATGACGTGCTAGAGGTCTTCTTTTTTGAAACATGATGTCGTTGAAGAAATATAAAGAAACTAACAAACAAAGATAAAAATATCACAAGACCAACCACCACTAGGATTACTTTCATCCTGTGAGATAGCTTATTCTTTCTTGATTTGGAGGATGGACAAGGAGGAAGGTCTAATTTTGCAATACCTCTACATAGCTCATTATTTCCAACAATTGAAATTGTACTCCCATTTTGAAACACTCCTTGTATTGGAACTAGTCCATGTAGCATATTAAAAGACAAAGTTAACATATCTAGTTGAAGCTCACCTAGATAACTTGGGAACACGCCCGACAAATTGTTGTGCGAAAGATCCAACACTCTTAAACCCCCCATCAATCTTAAACTTTGAGGTATCTCTCCCTCAAATGAATTAGCCTCCAAGTGAAGCCAGTCCAGACTCAAACAATTGCTTAGAGTGTTCGAAATGGCTCTTGATAATTTATTAAGGACACATCCATGTTTGCAAGGTTTTTCAAGGACCCGATTTCTGAAGGAAGAGAACTGGTTAGTGCATTGTGATCTAACGTGAGGGATTTTGAAATGGAGGAGAGACTCATAATTTCAGGGGGTATTGAACCATTGAAATTACTTTTATAAAGGTCTAATTCCAGCAAGCTATGACAATTGCCCAAAGTCGGAGGTATGCTTCCATGGATATTGTTTCCTCCCAAGTTGAGAGTAATCAACGAAGTCAAATTACCAATTGAAGATGGAAGTTCTGTGAATTTGTTCTGGTCTAAGAACAGAGTACACAGCTTATGAAGTCTGCCGATGGAGGATGGAATAGGGCCAACAAGATTGTTCACTGCCATAGATAAGACAGTGAGGTTGAGGAGGTTCCCGATGCTTGAAGGAATGCTTCCATGTATTTGATTAAACCTCAAATCTATCCAGCTAAGATATGTGGAGAGATTAGCTATGGAGTCAGGCAATGAACCTCTAAAAAGATTGTAACCCGCACCAATAAATTGTAAACTGGTGCAATTTGTTAGAGATGAAATAAAAGTGAGGTCATCCTGCAACCGATTTTGGAAAACACCTAATCCATCAAAGGCCCAGAAGTCTTCCAAGATCTCTCGGCATTGTCCCGCTGAAATCATTTGTAGGGAAGAATATATCTTCAAGTTCTGAAGCGTTTGACAGTGAAGTAGGAAGTGTTACAATAAACAAATTTTGCGAAAAATAAAGAAACTTGAGATTTGGAAGTGTGGAGCCTATATCAGGAGGAATATTGCCTTCAAGTAGGTTAACACTTAGTGATAACAAAATGATGGTGGAGATATTGTAAAGGCCAGATGGAACCTTACCAGATAGGTTATTCCCCCTTAACCAGACACGTATCAGGCCTTGAAGCCTAGCAATTTCCGCCGGAATCTTTGTCACACCCCAAATCCAGGCATGACCGGCCGTGGCCCACAGGGACTTAGCCCAAGGCACACGTAAGCCTAAACATGAACCCAAAACCATAAAGAATAATTGTGATGATAACCCAGGAATAAATAAATCAACACTCAATCCAGTGACATACCACAATGTATGCACAAAACTCGATAAGCAACCTAAAACAAATAAATGTATGCCCTAGAGGTCCATGTAATCGAGTCCCCGCTATGCCATGAGTCCACTCTAAGTCCTTGTAACACCTGGAAGTGATAAAAAATTGAGTCAGCTGATAGCTCAGTGAGTAGCAACATGGATAGTAAATACAGTTCTGAAAACAGGGTTCGATTCCAAAATAAAATATATATCACAGAAACTAGTTTGGCATACAGTTTGGTAAATACAATCTGTTTCAAAAAGAAGGTTCCACAGTTCAACACTTAAAATACTCATGTCTCGCAAGAACATGTTAAATGACAAATACTATTTGTTTCAAAAAGAAGGTTCCACAGTTCAATACTTTAAATACTCATGTCTCGCAAGAACATGTTAAATGACATTAAAATACTCATGTCTCGCAAGAACATGTTAAATGACATTAAAATACTCATGTCTCGCAAGAACATGTTAAATGACATTAAAATACTCATGTCTCGCAAGAACATGTTAAATGATATTAAAATACTCATGTCTCGCAAGAACATGTTAAATGACATTAAAATACTCATGTCTCGCAAGAACATGTTAAATGACAAATACTATTTGTTTCAAAAAAAGGTTCCACAGTTCAATACTTTAAATACTCATGTCTCGCAAGAACATGTTAAATGACATTAAAATACTCATGTCTCGCAAGAACATGTTAAATGACATTAAAATACTCATGTCTCGCAAGAACATGTTAAAAGACATTTTCCACAGATTATAACATGAACACCAATAATTTTCTGGGTACCAATAAAAACAAATAATCTGCCACACATTTCTCAGGCTATAAGCCCCGTTGGATCCAATACCGAACTAGGAGTCATCCTCAGGGTGGCACCTAGGCCTTTTCTGCTAGTCGATCCGATTGAAGGTCACCTAGTTATTTTTAAAGGTCTGTTCCTTACAATCGTTGAGCACTAGAGTCACCACGGCCTAAACCAGATCTGTTCCCTAGTGGCCAGAGTCACCGCACACAGTGGAATAAGTTCCCTGGACTAAATACACATCATGGTCCCAATAATCAATACACATCAGTTTCGCAAAAACATGGTAGTTCATCATTATAAACATGAGACCAAAAACAAATAGTTTACAGTATGCCAAGTTCACACATGTTTCAGAAATAATTTGATTCACTTGATAATATAATAATTATCAAAACACTTAAATCATGAAACAACAATTTAATTTTCCAACAGTTCAGGGTAGGGGAACATTTATAAAAATATGTAGCATGAAACTACTCACCTGGAAACGAAATAATATAATCCTCGAATAGAGTATGAAAGTCCAACTAGTGCCCTGAACCAATATGAAAACTTCACGTCACTACTAATTTCAAACAAGCCTTCCCAACCTATTCGCTAACTTTGAAAATTACAAAACCCACTCCATGCTATTCGAAAAATTCCAATAACCTCCAGATATGATCTAATATATCCTAAGCTTCAAACCCAATTGGTTTCACTTGATTTGCTTATCAAATTAATTGTCTACAATTTATTATATCTAAACAGGCTGTTTTCTGTCGCACTTCAAAGAAATTAACGGTTCTCTTAGTATACACGAGCAATCAATGCAAGGCAAAAAATGTATGAAACTAGACTCGTAACCGGTTCTAATGACGCTGATTTGATAATTTTTGGATTTATACCCAAAGAGAACAACACTTCCAAAGTTACTGTTTCGGACTGGTTTCCTGGACAGATTTGAATACTTCAATTTATATGGATTTTGACTCCCAAAAATTATGAAGAAAATTCAGATATACTATTCAGGATGTAATTAATCTACGGTAAAAATTTCAGATCAAAATGCCTCCATTTGATATGATTCCTCAAAATTTAAAGTTCATGCTTTTAGGATCAAGAATTTCCATCCACCATTGCAACCCAAAACTTCCCAGCAACCCATTTACACAAGAAAATCCATTAATAAACACTAATACCTCTCTCTTAAACTCCTTCACAGCATAACCAAACCACCAATTAAATAAAAAAAAATAATAAAGCACACACATGTATTACCTCCAGATTAGGTGACAAGTTCAACCCAAATGCCACTACCATGTTCTTGTCCTTCTTCCTTTCATTCCCTCTAATCGAACTTTATAGCCAACTGATTCACCAAGAGGCTCTCCTCTCTCGGTAGACACTCTTTCTGCAACAGCCATAGCTTATATTCGTCGAGGTTGTGTACAAATTATGTTACAGAATGATCCACGACCAGATTCTATTTCTGACTCCAATATATACTGAGGATGTTGGGTAGTTTTACCACATCCAGTCTCCCCAGAAATTACAACAACCTGATTCTGTGCAATTGCTTGGAGCAGCCTTTCCTTCTCCTTGAATGCAGGCAGAGATCTCCGAAAGTCTAGCATCGTCCTGCCTTCTGGCGATTCCTGCCACGTTCTCTGCATATAATGCATTCGCAAACTCTGCCTCCGGGTTACAAATTGATGTACATCATCAACTGATCTGGCATCCATTTTTATGGGTTGGACAGCAGCAGCATATGAACTAACAATTCCAAGCTTTGATTCCACTAGTGTTTTTAAGTGTGTTTGAGAGAGAAAGCAACGCAGGTGGCCTCAAAATATACAGCTCACAAAAGACATAGTACATTGAGAATAATCAGACCCAACTCTTTCTAAAAACAAAATATTCCTTACACCTATGACCCACTCCACACTCCACTTCTCTCTTCTTTGTTTTAATTATTTCTCCTCCACCTCGAAGATGCTCTTTGTCCCTCCACCGAATAGTCATCATCATATTCCACCTCCTCTATTTCTTTTATCATTGTGTGCTTCCCTTTTGTATCAAGAAGCATCTTCCCTCCTATTAAAATTAGTTGACAGCTCCATACACTAGTGCCCTCATTATTAATCACCAACAAGTATATATATATATATATTTTTGAGTCATTACAATCTTCCCATGCAAATTACATTCCCCTAAAGAGAGAATGGAAAGAGATGAGAGGTTTCCGATGAAAGGAAGGATGATTCTCGAAAGCTTGTTTTTACTCAAGGCTAAAGTCCCAAGCCTTGACAAAGAGCCCAACTCGGCTGGGATGATTCCGGTTAGGTTGTTGTCGACCAAGTTCAGCCATTCAAGTTTTGAGCAGCGAGAAAGGTTGTTGGGTATTCCTCCGCCAAACGAATTGTTGCTGAATTCTAATTTTTGTAGCCGAAACAAGCGACCCATCTCTTGTGGTATTGGGCCGTGGAAGCTATTGTTTTGAAGAACGATACTTTTGAGGAAGGAGAGGTTTCCTATATGAGGTGAGAGTGATCCAACCAGGCCTTGGGACATTAGAGTTAGCCCAATAACTCTATCAGGATGCAGACGACTACACAAAATGCCGTTCCAGTGGCAGTAGTGGAGTGAATGATTCCAAGAAGAGAGGGCACCAGATGGGTCTTCAACAATTGCAGCCTTGAAGGCGAGCAATGCAACTCTATCTGTCTCATTATTTGCCGTAGAAGTGGCAGCAGGGATACTGCAGAAATAGCAACACCACACAAGGGCAGTGCAGAGCACAGTAAGCCACTTTGACATGATTTTTTTTGTAATGGATGAATTGATTATTTCATCAAGGTAGTATATAATAGTATAATATGAAATTTCCTAGGTTTTTTTTTTAAAATAAATTTTATTATTTAATATTATTTTATCTTCTTAAAATGTGAACCGTTAATGTGTTTGGTTGGGAGATTTAGAGAGAGATTTGGAAAGGGAAAGGGAAAAAGTGTGTGAAACTAGATGAAATGTAGGTATACTTTATTTACATTTTACCTAACTTTTCCCTTTCCCTTTCCAAATCCCTTCTCAAATCCTCCAACCAAACACAGGAAAAAAATTTGTTGATACAGAAACACTGAAAAACTGGGGTTGAAGGTTACAGGTGGGCAATAGAATGGAATGTTTGATTATACTCAACATTATTTGAATTATGATCAATTTGATCAACTTGAATTTTTATATAAATAATTTAAAAGAAATTATTTAAAAAGTTTGACCTTTATAACAAAATAAACTCTAAGTTTTTAATGTTGTCAATTTAAACTCCGATATTTTGATTTGTTTTCAATTTATACAATTTGCTTACTTTCGTTCAGTAAAATTGGTAAAAAAAGAGTATTAAAAGATTAAAATTTAAACTGATAAAATTAAAATTTTATTTTATTATAAGGGACCAATCCTATTTTTTTAAAATAATTTTCCTAATAATCCATTAAAAGGCACTAAGGCTCCGTTTGTTGACGCAAAAATATTTTACTCATTTTCCATTATTTGGTTGAACAAAAATCAAGTAAAACATTTTTTTAAGGAAAATATGTTTGCATTATTTTCTCAAAAATAACTTACCATTTAAACTTTCCTAAGTCAATTTTTACAAAGTTGGCTCTTATTCACTACCTTTCTAACACATTTAGTCTTTTCAAATAAATATTTTAACTCGTTAAAAAGTTATAAATGACACTTTATTGAATTTAAATTTCTCTTTTAAGCAATAAAATGTTTTTATTTCAAATGTCAATCAAATGCCAACAAATAAAATAAAAATATTTTTTTTATACAAAATTAATTTACAAGAAAAATATTTTTTTGTATAAAATATTTTATATTGAAACACATGGAACCTAAAAATTAATGACCAAAATGAACCCATTTCGAAACTAGTTCCGATTCGTAGCTCGAAATTCGGAGGCTCGAATTTGGCTCAACACCAAAACGATGTCGTTTTGGTGTCTTTTTTTTTTTTTTTTGATTTTTTCCGTGTTTTTTTTTTTCTGAAGATGAAGAAGAAAAAATAAAAAATTTGGCTGAGATCCAGATCAACAATCCAGATCTCGAACTTGGATTCATCTAATAGTAAAGAATCTGGATTTTTCATTCGAGCCAGACCTTTCATGGATTCATCTTCAACATCTTTGATCAACATATCAAACTCCCATCTTCAACATCTGGCCCGAATTTTTCATCTTCCTTTAAAAAAATCTGGATTTTGATCAACATCTGGATCAAACTCCCATCTTCAACATCATCATCTTCAATGCAGATCCAGATCCATTTTCATCAACATCAATTTTTTTTTTTGTACAAATTTTTTTTGTTCAAAATCTGCAGACTCATATTAGATTTTTTTTGATCAAAATTTGAAGCTGTTGTACAAATTTTTTTTGTTCAAAATCTAATGCAAATCCAGATCCATTGAACAATTTTTTTTTTTTGATCCAGATCCAGATCAATTTTTTTTTTTAACAGCTTCAGATTTTGAACATCATCATCATCTTCAGAATTGCAATTAAACTCCCATTTTTAATTCAACATCTGGATCAAACTCCCATCTTCAACATCATCATCTTCATCAAAAAAAAAAAAAAAAATTCCTCTACAAATCCGGATCATCTTCATCATCTTCATCAACAACAAAAAAAAATTCCTCTGCAGATCCGGATCAACATTATCATCATCAAAAAAAAAAAAAAAATTTTGTAGATCCAGACTTAGAAAATATGCAGGAATTTTTTTTTTTTTTTTTTCAGATCCACATCTGCGATCGTCGCCACCATCACTGACCATCACCGCCGATCGCCTCTTCTCTTCGCTCCTCTCTCTCTCTCTCCCTCCTCTTCTCTTCCCTTCCCTCTCTGTCTCTGTGTTCGAAGGAATGAAGAGGAAAGAATGAAAACGAAAAAAAAAAAAAAAAACACTGCCCAAAACGACGTCGTTTTGGGCAGTTCGGGCCATTCGAGCCAGGCCAAAATCGAGCTACGAGTCATTTCTCTTTCGAAACCCACCAATGGAAGACTTGGGTAAAGGTCAAAAGACGGCAAAATGATGGAAATTAATGTTCAGAGTGGCCCAAGAAAGACCGGTATCTTTATTTTTATTTATTATTTATTATTTATTATTATTATTTTTTTTTTTTTTTTTTTTTGTGGGTATAGAAAGACCAGCATTTAAGGATGTAACTCGGACAGGTTCGATCGGGTTGGGAGGTTGTCCAAGCCCAGCTCAAGTTTTGCTGAGATCTGCTCAAGCCCGTCCAGACCCAAATTGTTACCCGAGGTTGCCTGTCCAAGCCCGACCCAAGTTAAACTCGTATTGCCTGAGTTGCCTGAATTGTAAATAAATTTCAATTTTATTATTATTATTTTTTTTTTGCAACTACATTATTAAATTAATAAAATTTGACTCTATTTACAAATTTTTCATATATAGAAAATCATTAATACCATCAAAATAAATAATTTATATAATATACGAGAGATGCCGCTATAATAGTTTTTACAATTTATGAGTGAAAATAAAAAATAAAAAAAAGAGTAAGATTTAGAAAAAAAAAAAAAAAAAAGTAAGATTTTATATTATTTGTATATATAATATATATTCAATATGATTTAATAATTTAAATTACTTTAATATCATATAATGGCTAATAATATATATATATTTAATATTTTTATATATCTATATATGTATAATTCGAGCTTTGGGTTACTCGGGTTGTTTGACATCTTTACCCAAGCCCGTCCAAATTTAATTCGGGCTTCAAAATTTTTTTTCAAACCCGTACCGAATTTGAAAATATCTTGTCCAGGCCCTAAAAAAATTCGAGCTGGGTTCGGATTGCTCAAGTTGAGCCCGCCAAAGTTACACACCTACCAGTATCATCAATAAATATATGTAGAATATCACTAACCTCTCCTTGTAAGACATAAAAATTCGTCCAGTTGGTTATCATAATTTTTAAAAATATATTTTACATTAGAAATGGGTTTTGATGATGGCTTTCTAAATCTTCAAGCATTTAACTCAAAATCAATTGAAAATGAGTGAAATAGCTTCTAGATATTTCAAGTTTGAGTAACTTGTAAAGATGATGTGGAAGTGATTGAGAAATAAGTGGTGAAAAACTAGACTCGATCAGAGACTTAAACCACTAGAGACAACTTAAAATTTAATTTTGATATTATGTCAAAACATCTAACTCAAAATCAATTGATAATGAATGACATAGTAGCCTTTAAAGTATTTAGATCAAGCTTGGGTGGCTTATGAAGAGGATGTGAGACAAGTCCAATACTAAATTTTGACTTTCACAAATATTTTGACACACCAAATATACTCGTAATAAAATCTTAAATAAGGACTACCAACAAAATAGGAGGTAAGTAAATACAAAAGTGTCACAATGGTGTATATTCTCCAACCACCACACAATCTTAGTTGGACCATGTTGCATGAACATATTGTTGATATATAATATAGTCAAACATAATAAAATCTTAAATACGGACTGCTAACAAAATAAGAGGTTAATAAATACAAGAGTGTCACAATTAGGGCTGCAAATGAACCGAGCTGTTCGTGAACAGGCTCGGCTCGGCTCGTTTAGTAAACGAGCCGAGCTCGAGCTCGATTATTGGGCTCGTTTCGTTAACGAGCCGAGCTCGAGCTCGCTTGTATTCGGCTCGGTAGGCTCGGCTCGTTTATCTATAATTAAATTATATAATAAATATATTATTTATATATTAAATAATATATAAATACATTATTTATATATTAAAATATATAAATATATATATATAAATAATAATATAAATGCATTTTTTATATATTAAATAATATAAATAATATTTTTTATTTAAAAATTTATATTTAAATAATATAAATAATATTAAAAAAAATTTATCGAGCCGAGCCGAGCCGAGCTCGAGTTCGACAAAAATTAACGAGCCGAGCCGAGCTCGAGCCCAGTCCCTTATCGAGCCGAGCTCGATAGCTTAACGAGCCGAGCTCGAGCCCAGCAAGGCTCGGCTCAGCTCGGCTCGGCTCGTTTGCACCCCTAGTCACAATGGTATATTCTCCAACCACACAATCTTAGTTGGAACATCTCACATGAACACATTGGTGATATATAATATAGTCACAACAAACGATAAATATCGTTTATTAAAATGTGAACAGTTTGAATTATCGAAATTAAACCCAAAAGTGGACCCGCCTACTAAGTAGGGATCCAAGTAGAGAAATTCAAGGAGAGGATCTGGACTCGATCGTCTGTCCCAGTTGTGTGTCCCAACTCCCTGTCCCCTTACTTCTGTGCTTACACGTATCCATCACTAAAACTAATTCCTAACTCTGTTAAGTCTCTCCTATCCTTCTCTCTCTCTCTCTATCGAGTCATGATAGTCCATTCTTTGTAACCCGAATCAAGTCATCTTCTTTGTCATCATCTAATCCTCTTTACATAGATAAATTAGATAACAATCACCAAACACAAATTTCAGCGGCACAAGAATTCTGTAACAATAATCCAAAATTTTCAAATATAACAAATCAAACTCAATAAATAAAATTAGCAATTTATGTTTGTGAGTAAACAGGGGGTTTACGAATAGGATAAAAAGAAAAGAGGAAGACTTGATTGGAGTATTGTATCTAAATATACATATATATGACTACATATCTATCACTCTCGCACAATGTTCGGTGCAATTTCAGAGATCTGGTTCAATAATAGTTTTGGTGTCAAATTCTGTGCAAGGCTTGATAGGTGAACGAATTTCAGAGGACTACTTTTACAAAGGCAATGATGAAAATCCACAACATAAAACTCATCAATGAGATCTAGCAGAAAATTTTTTTTGACAATCTAATACTCTTTTTACAAGGTCGTTTCAGCAGGTGAACAAGTTTCAGAGAAGCGACAGTAGTCTGAGTACCACATCCTGCATCAGGCAGGAAGCAATCGACGGTGACGATGTGAGGTTGCCGGTATCCAGATCTGAGATGAACCTGTCATGTGATCCATTGGAGAGAGAGAGAGACACGTGGCAGTATAAGAGGAACGGCACTCAGAGATGGGACACAATATTGGGACAGAAGATCCAGCCCCAATTGTACGTGTCTTTGTTACTGTAGTTTCTAAAATATATATATGTATATATATTCATTTTTTGATGTTTGGCACGATAGAAAATAAATATCAACAGAAAACCGTAATCTAGGTATATATTTAATCTAACTACTCTCAAACACTCATTTAATAAAAATTAATTGGGTGCCGCTTTTCCATTTTTTATGGAAAACAAACTTATTAGGGTAGAAAATATTTTCAACTTTTGAAAATATTAGAACTAGTGTGGATCTTGATAAATACTGAACACTAACAACTCGAACTGAATTTTGAAGTAAGGGTATTTGTTGCATTTCACAATTGTGACATGTTGCCCTAATTTCTATATATTTAAAAGTTGGAGAAAAGATGACTATCTCAGGTAATCTCTTGCAACTTTGAAAGTAGTTGTGGATATAATCCTACATTTTGGGATAAACTACGTAAATTTTGAGTTCTTCATGAAATTTAGATCTCTAGAAGTGGGAAAGGTCTAATATGGTATGAAATATGCATAGGTCAAAGATGGGGAGTATGGTACACTGCTCACCTGTGGACTTCATTCGCTTAGGCTGGGGTTGTCAGTCCTAGTTCAACCTTCAAGCAGGAACTATATGGACATGCAATTCCAAGAAAAATAAACAACAAAATGATAATTTTAAAAGGGATAAATGTTAATCCTAGGCACACAATCTTGATTGTAGACATCCCACATGAACACATTTTTGAAATAATAAAATCTAATCAAAGAAGAAAAATTGACAGTTACGTATTCAGGCTATAGATGAGTGATTGCTGATGAAAATGATGAATGGTCACATGAACACTCATCAATGAGGCAACAATAAGATGAAGCCACCATTTGGACCAAATTGTACACAAGGAAAGATTTAAAAAAGAAGACGATGACGACAAATAATACCAAAGGCAAAACAGAACAAAATAAGACACAAAGTGAAGGAAAACATAAGCTCATAAGGAGAGATTAAGAAATCATCACAAACGACAACAGAACTGAAATGTTATTTCAAAATAATTGCAGAAAGGATCCCACAAATGCATAAATAGTGAATCCATCTAAATAATACAAAGAGAAGTCATCTAGAATGTTAAACAGATGGAATGTTTTCCTTTCCATGAGGACTTCTATATCCCCTTAAATATTTTGTCTTTCGCAAGAGAGAAACAAATAAAAACAAAGAAATGGCGTACATATGGCAATTATACAACAATTTCCATTTGATTATCTTAGAATAGATAAATAAATTCAAAATGTAATCTAATTCACAATATAAGACAAACATAAGTATGTTTCACACAAGTTGCTCAGTTTAGTTAGTGTAGATCCAACCCAAGAAGCTAGAATAAATATCATAGCCATAAAGAACAATTAGCATTGTCAGCTATGAAATCTGCATATTCATACCCAAAATATATATATATATATATATATTAAGACAGAAAAATGCATGAAAGATAAAGCTTACATTTCACTTTGATTAAGCGCTGACAGTTTGCTTGAAACACAACTGCCCATTTGACTTGAAAAGAGAATCGCATGACTCCCCTTGCCTTTCTCCCACGTGATTCAAAGCATGAAAAATTAAGACCAGCAGAAGATTGGAAATGTAATAATCAGAGAACAGACAAATAACCAAGATTCCATTGATAACATTGATGCTAGCTATTCTTGCTTCAGTAAGTGCATCAATAGTCCCTGTTGTATTGTATCATAGTTGTCAATTCAAGAATCATATCACGAATCAAAATCCTAATTGTGTGAATTGTGAATCAAATTGAATCAAGAATCATAATAATTTCATTTTCTCATTTGCATTTCTTTCTTTCTTTTTTTATTCTAATCTATTCATGTAGCAAATATGAGTTAGCATAATAAAAAATGATGTTAGACAATTTTATATGGGGGAAAAAATATGCTGGCACAACTTACAGTTCTATAAAAGCTATGAAGCACGAACACCTCTCAAGAGGTCGCGTATAGGTATCCGACACGTGTCGGACACGGACACGCTCCGGACACGCTACGACACTAGGACATGCTATAGACATGCTGACGACATGCTAAGGACAAGTTGAGGACACACTAGGGACACGTTATGTACACGTTGAGAGCTATTTTTTTACTAAAATAACATACCTAAGATTCATAAATTTAATAAACTTAAATATTTGACATAAAATACATATTAAATATTTAAAAATATAAATATAATAAAATATATGTTTTGAACGTATCCCTAACGTGTGGTGTCCTGCTTTTTTTGAAAATTACATGCCCGCGTGTCCGTGTCCGTGTCCGTGTCTGTGTCTATGTCCGTGTCCATACTTCTTAGTATAAAAGTGAGAATACCAGCTAATTCGAAATTCGTAAGATACTACCTTCATAACAAGAGATAAGGGTCTAAACCCCACCAACAATAAAATTATTTAAAAACCATAATTTATTGGGAAACTACACTTTACCCCCTCAGCTATGGGCCGTTATCACTTCGCATCCCTTAACTAAACATTGTTACAACTATGTGATTATTAGAAAAGTTATGCAAAGAAAACAGTCAAGAGTCCAACATTAAAAATATTATAGAAATGTAAGTAACAGAAACACCAAAATAGTGTTTCAATAAAGAAAACATAGTTAAATAATGCTTGTCTGCATGAGTAAATATGCATTATTATATAACTAACAACAATAAGGTTCAAAAGTTAGACTGCACATGCTAATGAAGTCCAGGCTTGAAAAGGTACAAATGTAATACAAATGTAAAAATCAGCAAATGAAGAACAAGCCTATCAGAAGACTTGGGGCATTTGCAGGATGCATTGGTTTGAGGCAAGCCACGAAGTGATAAATTACCAAGTAATCAAATTAGAAACAGTCACTTACAAATTTGTCGGAGTTCATTTGTCATATATAATTAAAGAAAAAGAGAAATTATAAGAGATGCACCTATATAAATTTCAAAACACTCAATTAATAGGAAAAAATATTGAAAACCAAACAATTAAAAAATTATGAAATAATAAAGAAAATACTAAACAAAAAATTGTGAGACAGCAATTAGAACTACGAAAATCAATAAGAATACACACAATTACCAAGTAATCAAATTAAAAAGTCACTGATAAATTTGCAACAGTTCATTTATCATATAATTAAGTAAAAAGAGTAAGAAAAATGCACCAATATAAATTTTAATACTATCATTTAAAACAAACAAAAAAAATATTGAAACACAACAAAATGTGTGAAATTTAATTAGAAACTAAGGTTATAATTTTGATTACAAAGAAATCTTAGAAAAAAAAAACATAGTCTCAATGGAGACTACGAGAAAGAGAAGTCGTTTTTACTAATCTCAAGTATTGAGATCCAAAACTTGCAAATTCTTTTGTAAAGATATCCTAGCAAACAAACAAACCAAAAGACAAAGAAAAATCAAACAATAAATAATATATTTATCAAAAGAAAACAAAACTATTTAAAAAAATTTATGAAATAATAAAGAAAATTTTAAGAGTAATGCTGCCACCCTTAAAACCTTTTTTTATACCACTTTTAGTGTACCACCTTATGTGTTAGCACCTACATTGGAGATAGACAAGAGTGGCAGGGCCCATTACACCAATGACGTGCTGACACATGAGATGGTACAGTAAAAGTGGTATAAAAAGGTGGTAAGTGTAGAATTGAGATTCAAAAGTTACGAACTCCTCTTACGATTTCCTGGCAAACAAACAAACCAAAAGACAAGGGAAAATCAAGCAATAAACAATACATTTACCAAAAGAAAACCAAACTATTTTCAAAATTTTATAAAATAATAAAGAAAATATTAAACAAAAAAAAATTGAGAAAGTAATAAGAACTACGAAAATCAATAAGAATATACAAAATTACCCAGTAATCAAATTAAAAGACATCATTGATATATTTGCAACATTTCATTTGATTAAGAAAAAAGAGAAATTGAAAAAAAAATGCACCTATATAAATTTCAATACTATCAATTAAAACAAAAAATATTGAAATACGAAACAAAATATGAGAAATTTAATTAGAAACTAAGATTATAATTTTGATTGCAAAGAAATCTTAGAGAGAAACTTAGTCTCAATGGAGACAACGAGGTCCGTTTTAACTAATTTCAAGCATTTGAGAACCAAAAGTTACAAATTCTTTTCTCAAGATGTCCTAACAAAAAAACCAAAAGATAGAAAAATCAAGCACTTTATCAAAAGAATACCAAACTATTTAAGAAAATTTACAAAATAATCAAGAAAAATACTAAACAAAATTTGTAAAACAAGAATAAGAATTACAAAAATCAAGAAAAAATAAAGGCTCTGTTTGGAACGATTTTGGAAATAGTTTTCTACCCACATATTCTAACTTCATGTTTGTTTACGGTTTTTAAAACCCATTTCCACACCCGCATTTGAAAAATCGTGTACGCGGACGTCCGGCCGGTTGACCAGAATAGTGTTCTTGAATTTTTTTTTTTTTTTTTTTTTGCACTTGTTATTTTTATATGTTAAATAAAAAATATTTTCATTTTTTTAAAAAAAATTTTATGAGTTTTGAATAGAATTTTGGGTTGTGTTTGGTTATGTGTTGTAAGTTTTTGTATAAAAATTATGTCACATCCAAGGTTTTAAAAACCGGCCGCAACCGTTACGTAATGCCGTTACGTAACGGTTGTGGTAGTTATCGCCACCCGTTACGGCCGCTTTTGCAGTGTGATTGAGATTCACAGGTGTATCGGCTGTAGCAGCTGCTATAGCGATCGTAACGGTGCCGTAACGGCCATAACGGCCTGTTACGTAACGGTTCCGAATTACTTCTTTCGAAAAAACACCCAAAACAAAAAAAAAAAAAGTTAAAAATGGGGGAAGAGAGATAGAGAGAGAAGAGAGAAGAGAGAAGAGAGAAGATGGAGGAACAATAGATAGAGAGAGAGAGAATAGGGAAGATGAAGAACATGTTATTGATTTGTTGAAGTTGTAAGACCTATCTATTCTATTCAGCTGCTATCACTCAACCATTTTGTTTGTGTGTGTCTATCTATATATTGTTTGAAAATAATAATAATAATAATAATAATAATAAGTGTGGTCATTATTTATTTTGATTAATTAATATATATATATAGGCTTTTATTTATTCTTTTACTTTTGTAATTATTTATCTTATATATAATAGTTAGTGATTGATTTTTTATATATTATAAAGTCATTAATTATTAAAATAAAATGTAAAAAACTCAGTTTATAGTGATTTAAAAATATGAAATATATTGGATCACACTTAAAAATTTATAAAAATTGATCAATATTTATTTTAAAACCCAATAAATATGATCATGGAAAAAAAATGTGCGTATCGGTAAGTTTTTTTCAAATTGTGCGAAAAATAAAAAAATTCACGGTTCCGGTTACCGCAACCATTACGCTACGGCCTTTACACCCCGCAACCGCAACCGCGCCACCGCCACCGTTATGGCGACCGCGACCGCTTTTCAGAACCTTGGTCACATCACTCAATTCAAAAACTCTTTTCAAAACTCATTCACCAAACAAATTTTCTACACTCAAATCATAATTTCAAAACTCACAAACTCAAAATACAACTCATATTCTCAAATCATATTAACAAAACTCTACCAAACGCAACCAAAGAATTACGAAAATCAAGAAAAAATAAAAAATTACTAAGTAATCAAATTTAAAACTGACACTAATAAATTTGCTACAGTTCGTATTGTGCCAAATTAGAAAACCATCACCTATAAATTTGCAACAATTCATGTCATATAATTTTTTTTAAAAAATGGAAGAAAGATACCTATATAAATTTCAATACTATCAATTAAAACAAAAAAAAAAAATGTCAAAAAACGAAACAAAATATGGGGAGGTTAATTAGAAACTAAGACTAATTTTCATTGCAAAGAAATTTATGAGAGGAAGTTAGGCTCAATGGAGCCTACCAGAAAGAGAGATCGCTTTTTCTAATCTAAAACATTCAGATCCAACTAGTATTGTTGACCTATCGTGCATTGCACAATTGTAGGTGCCAGTGGTGATTAGGAAGTGATAATTTATATACACACACACAAAAAAAATCATCCAAAGATTTAAGGTTAACAAAGGTACTCAGAGCTTCAACAACTATTAAAAGATTTGAATTAATATACAACAAAACCAACTACATAGTCTTTATTTGTTCTTGAATCAAACAATTAAACAAATTTATGCATAATCTTTTAAGGAAAATTTATAACTCTAATTACACGAACAAGAAATTTGGAATCAAGTCATGTACAAAATCATCAAAGGCTGCCAAGTATGAAGCATCTACATACATGTGTAAATTTTCTGAAATAGAGGGAGTCAATGCAAACTATGATTGCTTGTTGGTCTATATGTGAAGATATGAAGAACAAAGTGCTTGGCACTCCAAATCATTACAACTTTAGAGAATTTCCATTATACGAACACCACTCACTGTTGTAGTAGCTCGTTAACCGAATGGATACCTATAGTAATTATCATAGTCACAGTAAGTGGCAATGGTTTGGGAGAAGAAAACATCTAATTAATGGATTTGTATGACAGCATGACGCTGCTTTTAATAAATCCTAATTATAGCCAAACACACATTTCAAGGACTTCATCCTCTTCCGCAGCAAGTGTGTTACTGAGTAGGAAACTGAAATCACATCAATTCTAATTATGAACACTATGCACGCATGTACTCATGTAGTCTACTCAGACACAAAACTAAAAGTACTTTTACATGTACTTGTATGTATATCAAATCAATTAGTTAATAAAGAAAAAAGAAACCTGCTGCACATAAATTAGAGCCAAAACAAATACAATGTTATTATTAATTACATATGAGCACAACCCATAGACAGCTCCATGCTCAACATGACAAACACCAAATGAAGCGAAAACACACTGACAAATAAACATTTGGCCTTTATTTTGTTACCAACAAAAAGATGAACAGCATTTCAAAGAGATAACTGCCTCAACTGTTATGCTTCAGACATAATGAACACAGCAAAATGATTGTATGAGAAAGGCATGATGGATACAAAGGATTTTCACTTTTTTCAAGGACAAAATGCCCATAGAGACGAAAGTCCAATTGTAGGAAAACTTTACATTTATATGTGCAGCCATGCAGACCAGTTTACTGGGTAAAGCCCAAAAAAATCTAATTTAAAACCTCCATATTCTTTCCTTTAATATAAATAAATAAAAATTTTGTTTAATTATTTTTCTATGAATGTATAACCAGATTACATACTAAACGAGCAAGCTAACAAAACAAACAATCACAACAAATATACCTTCAACCAGAGAAATACAGAGCAGACTTCTCTTGTTTATGCAATGGAGTGATCTGCACAAGAGAAGAGGATGTGAAATGAAGAACATGTTTAAAAGATATATATCTAGAAAGCAGAATCTCATGTCTAAGAAGCCAAACAAACAAACCTTAAGCTTACCACTTGTTTTCCATGACCACCATCTCTTGGTCCACAACAACGATTGTGATCCCCTCACAAACCCCTATCTCCTCCACCTCCACGACTGCCACCAGTCTCACTACTGCAACCATCTGACCTCCCCTTCAAATTCCAACCTAAATGTGATCCACAGTGACCACGTATGGTATGACCTCTAATTCATGGCAACAATTGCTCAAAACTAAGCATTATAGAGCAACCTTCTTTCCTATAAATCCACTAGGGGAGAAAATTTACAAATTATAGAAATAAAAAACACTATTCACAATACCAAAAACCTGGAACCAACCTTGTCTTTTGGAAAGAACCCGCCTTCATACCTATTTCCATTTGTTTGCATTACTTGAAAAAATTAAATAAGTAAACAAATAGAATCAACATAATCATCATCAAAGAATAATAATTTCTAATTCATTAACTATGAACATATAAACTAAGCAAAAATAAGCAACTTTATCTACAGTCTGCGTCATGAAAGGATGTTCTCATAATTCATATACTGTTCTAGCCTTGTCAATCTGTGGTTTTTCCTTGTTACAACAGATCTTTCCCAAAAACTACCCTGAAACTCAAAAGGGTGAGGGGAAAAAAAAAAAACTTAATTTAGTGAGTACGGAAAAACAGTAACTATTAATTGATGTTCCAATCTAATATGAACAAACAAATAGTTAAGTAGTCCCCAAGTTGCAACAATAATATTGCAATAAAAATGGTCAGGAGTGAGAAACAAAACAAATCATATCATAATCATAAAGGTCCATTTCTTCACCACCATCGCTTCTATGGTAGATTGTAAGTCAAAACCCCCCAATAACCATTGAAAACAGTCAATGACCATTGTGTAAAAATACCCATTAATCAAAGCTTCATGCATATATCCAATCCAACATCCAAACAGTGACAGTTACAACTAGTAACACCCACCGATTGCATACTAAAAAGATCAAAAAGCAGCAACACAAAAAATAACAAAAGGAAACAATGCGGCAAAAGATGTATCACCGGTGTGGCCATTGTTTGACGCCATGTTTTGTTTCCAAATTCTGACACTTTGTTTGGATTTCTGCTGAGAGGCTTTCGATGTCCAATCCAATCGAAGAGTGAATCGATTCTTCGGGTATCAAATTCGACTGCCACGAACTTGTTCTTGCCCTCCTGGCTTCCCAATGTTAGGTTGTCGATACAAATAAAGCCGGACAATCTCGAAAACGAGAGATGAGAATCGCCGAAAAGAGTGAAGTTTTGGAGACTGAAAACAGAGAGAGGAGACTCATGTGATGAAAGCTACTACAACGTGATGAGATCAACCGTGTTTGGGAATACCTAAAAAATCGTTTCTTTTAATATTTTTTATTTTTTATTTTTAGTGATTTTTTGTTTTTATGCTTATTTTTAGTGATTTTTTTGTTAAAATTTTTATTTTTTCAGTCCATTTTATGTAAATAAATTCAAAAAATTAAAAATAAAATAAACAAAAAAAAAACTAATTTGACCTTTTTTTAAAATATTTTTGTTTTTTTTTTTTTGAATTTTTTTAAATTTTTTATTTTTTAATTCGTCTCTTAAAACTTTAATCTAAAAAAAACTTTTAATTTTTTTTTAAAGATTTCTTAAAGAGAAAAATAAGAAGGAAAAAACGATCAATTAAGCACACCCATGGTTTAAGATCATTGTGCCCCACTGACCTTAATATTGCCTAGTTATTCTATGGTGGTGTTTGGGAAGGAAAAGCCGGGCTAAATTAGCCATGTCGCGACAAATTTGGCTGTTTCAGCCACGTCCCGACAAAATGCCATTCACGGGTATCCAAAAACCCTTACTCGTGTAAATTTACCCAAATGCCCCGAAGACAACCCTCTTCATTCAATCTGTATTCAATGCCTCATTTAGGCGCAGCACACACCCTTTGGAGAAAGACGAAGAGAAGAACCGCCGAGCTATCGGAGGACATCTGACCGACCTTTGTAGAGATAATCGCCACCGGAGTACCCATCCGCGGCGGCGAACACGAACCAAGCCTCTCAAACTCAAACCGATCTGATTCAGGTAATGCTTTATGGCCTATCTGATTTCTCTTTTTCTTCTTCCGATCTGCATAGTATGGGTTGATAACGGCATCGGTTCATGACCGATCTGTTGCTTTTCGGTCGTGATTGGGTTGATTACGCTTACATTACACACATTTGGGGCACCGATCTGTCTCTGTGACAAATCTAGGTTATGGATCTGTTCTTATTTTCAAAATCTGTTCGGTTATCACAAATTTGGGGCTGATTTGTATATATACATATATATATATAAAATATATCTGTTCTTATTCAAATATCTGTTCTTATTTATGAAAATCAGATCTGTTGATCACAAACTTAACCAACCGTTGTTAATACTGAAGGAAAACTAGATCTTATATCTGTTCTGATTTACAAATCTGTTCTTATCAGATCTTGTTTACAAAATGCTCAATTAGCAGGTCTTACATAACTCTGTTCTGTTCGATTATCACAAATTTGGGCCAGATTTGTTTTATTTTTTTGTTTATAGTCAATGCTGAAGCCTGAATTGTTGCTAATAGAAATGCTCAATTCCCATTTGTATGGTTATATATTAATTACATAAAAAAATATAATTCCAACTCAATTTGGGAAGGGAGGTAGACATATTATCTATATATATTAACAACAAATTACAAAATATATAAAACTTATAGTACAAATATATTACAAAAATTGGGTTTATTAAGCAATATATTAAAAATATATTTGAAATATATATTACAAATTTAGATTTAAAAAGGAAAGAGTGTCAAAATTTAGGTACACATATATGACACAATTTAATTATGAAAAACTATATTATTAAACATATATGACAAAATTTAATTATTAAAAAATAGTGTACAAATATATTCACAAATATTTTTAAAATATCATATAAAATATATTTAAAATATATTACAAAATAGTACTATATTCAAAAATATTTTTAAAATATCATATAAAATATATTTAAAATATTACAAAATAGATTTATTAATTTCAATATATTTTTTACCCAATACGAATTGCTCAATTCTCATTTGTGAACAATATAGTAATTACATAAAAAATATATTTCAAACTAAATTTGGGAAGGAAGGTAGATATATTATCCATATATATTAACAACAAAGTTTATCCAAAATATATTAAAATTATATTACAAATATATTACAAAATATGGTTTATTAAGAAATATATTACAAAGATATTAAAAATATATTAACTTATATATGACAATTTTTTATTTCAAAAGTAAAGAGTGTACAAATTTCATTAAGCATATATGACAAAATTTAATTATTAAAAAATGTAGTACAAATATATTCAAAAATATTTTTACAATATCATATAAAATATATTTAAAATATATTACAAAATAGATTTATTAATTTCAATATATTTTTTACTCAATACGAATTGCTCAATTCTCATTTGTGAACAATATATTAATTACATAAAAAATATATTTCAAACTAAATTTGGGAAGGAAGGTAGATATATTATCCATATATATGAACAACAAATTTTATCCAAAATATACAAAAATTATATTACAAATATATTACAAAATATGGTTTATCAAGAAATATATTACAAAGATATTAAAAATATATTAACATATATATGACAATTTTTTATTTCAAAAGTAAAGAGTGTACAAATTTCATTAAACATGTACGACAAAATTTAATTATTAACAAATATAGTACAAATATATTCAAAAATATTTTAAAATATCATATAAAATATATTACAAAATAGATTTATTAATTTCAATTTTTATGCAATACGAATTGCTCAATTCTCATTTGTGAACAATATATTAATTACATAAAAAATATATTTCAAACTAAATTTGGGAAGGAAGGTAGATATATTTTTTACTCAATACGAATTGCTCAATTCTCAATAGTGAACAATATATTAATTACATAAAAAATATATTTCAAACTAAATTTGGAAAGGAAGGTAGATATATTATCCATATATATTAACAACAAATATTATCCAAAATATATAAAAATTATATTACAAATATATTACAAAATATGGTTTATTAAGAAATATATTACAAAGATATTAAAAATATATTAACATATATTCAAAAATATATACTTAATATATTCAAAAATATTGTACAATTATCTTAAACAAAATTTCGTAAAAAATATGTTCAACAATATATGTCAGTAAAATTTTTAGTAAACATATATTAATTTCATAAATTATTAGAAAATATATTAACAATATATTCACAAATCTAATAAAAAATAAATTTCAAAATATATTACCAATATACCTAAATTCATGATGCACAATACTTTTACAAACAATGTAGTTCGTTCATGGAATAAAATATAAACTTGCGTTAGTCTTTGTATGTGTTCATGTTGATTCATGTAAATTTAATTGCAATTTAAAGCATACCATGGCGTCGTTCACCTCTACTGCAACTTCCAGTACATGGCCACGACGAATGTGTGCCTGTGGACATGGCCCCTGTATTGTTAAGATTTCCAGGTCCACCAAAAATCTAGAGCGTCCCTACTTTGTCTGTCCCCGCCCTGTGGTGAGTGACCCAATCTTTACCGGTCATAACTGTATGAACATTAACAACCCATGAAACTAATAGTTCCATAATTTCCACTCATCAGCCCTGTGTCAGTTGGATTAGTTGGTGTGAAGAACGCAAGCGAGAGAACCAAGACTATTGTCACGACCCCAAACCGCCCCTAGGAGAATGGTGCCGTGATGGCCAGTAATCCGAGATTACCGAAGGCCAGCTTTCAAAATTCACACACAATTCAGAGTATAATATATGGGGCTCACAAATGCGGAAGCAATAAATCGAAATACAAGTGGTCCATAAGAGCTATGCATAGTTCAAATGGAATGACAAGTACAATGTGGTTCCTCATCCAATCCTTAATAAACAATTACAAGTTACATCTTGATCAAAAGGCTTCTCGAGCCGACATGCACAAAATACAAAAGGTGTAAGCCAAGAAGCATGATTTTCAAGATTTGCCGACGTAAATACAACATTGCCGACATGAATACAAAACAAAGCCGACATGACAAGAATCCAAAACAAGTTTTGCAAAACACATCTAGGCGTCGCCGCCATCCTGCTCATCACCTACATATATATATAGAGAGGGTGAGCTTGGATACTCAGTGAATGGTACAAATAATAAAGGTTTTGCATGAATATAGCCGAAGTCCTTTCAAAACGAAACAAGCCAAAACCATACAAATTTTAGCCGAGATCCTTTCCGAGCAAAACACATCAAAACCTTATCAAATCAAGAGACGAACCGTATTCATCTATCAAGTCTTACAAGCCTCAAGGGATGCTTACTGGCATCGGCCAAAACACAAATCAAGCTTTCCGAACAAACCAATCCACGCGGTAAACCGTTAGTGGCAGAACAAAGACTGCACGATCCGTAATCGATTAGTCAAAGGTACCGCGAAAGTTTATAGTCCTCCAGCACAAGGGACTTGTGTTACTTAAGCCCGTAGCTCTTTTTAACACGATGGTCTTGTGTTACTTAGGCCCGTAACTCGCTTTAACACGATAGTCTTTACAAGAAAGGACCGTATCCTTTTATACTTAGTGCTGCAAAAGTTTAGAGTCCTCCAGCACGAGGGACTTTTCAACGTGGTGCCGCGAAAGTTTAGAGTCCTCCAGCACAAGGGACTTTCAAAAGGTGACATCAAAACAAAGCTTATACTTGATACATCAAAATAGAGCTAATCATTCATGCTTAACAAATACTTTTCAAAACAAAGCAAAACAAAGCTCATCAAAACTTGATAACATAGCTTTATTAAAAATACCACTCACCTAGATCTTCTCGGGTATAGGCTCAAAGCAAAGGTCAAAGTCCTACAATCACATGGCAAATCACATTCTCAAAACAAGCTTTACATGCATGCAAGTGATCTCGGCACTCTCTCACTGAATCTAAGTAAATAACAAAGCAAAACATGCTGGGAGTCAAGACACTATTTTCCACCTCATGGAAACACACAGGGTACCATCCAGGTCTAGCCGAGGTCCCGCACCTCCTTGCCGAGGTGTGGTCCTGATGGCCACATTCAAAAACGAAATCAGGAAAACCTGTGTTTCCCCCTTGAAGAATGCAAAGAACAAGATCATCAAGAACATGCATGCTAGAATCATAACTCGTTTATTCAAAACTGAGATTTCATGCTAAGAGTTCAAAAACATGGACCTGGGTACCCATACAAGAAGATCATGCAAGAACAAACACAAAACATAATTCTTGTTCCAAACTTTCGGATCAAAACGAGACTTTTCTTCAAGAACACATGAACATTATTTTCTCTTCAAAAACCAACTTCAAATCAATGCATGGCGTGCAAAACGAATTCAATCATGCAATGCAGCCTGATAGTCAATAAGAATAACTAGAGCAGAGCAAGAATCTAACCTCAAAACTCAAATCTAACGGTTCGATCCTCGAAGATCAAGCTCGGAACTCTACTTCTCTCTCTAAAACTCTCCCTTCTTCCTCTAGAGCTTCTCTCTCTAAAACAAAGATTTGAGACAAAAAATGATTTGTTTCTAAGTCTGCCGGCTGTCTTAACACTCAGCTCGGACACGTGGCACTACCGGGTTGGTTCAACTCAAAAGTGACTGATTGATAAGACAAGTCTCTAACAAAGCGTATCCAACAAGCTAGATGACAAGACACCTCGGCAAGCAATGACATCGGCTAAAGACAAAGCTTCGGCAATAGGGTAACAAAGACATCGGCTAGGGAGGACGACACTTGACTAAGATGTGCCACACCTTGGCCTGGATGTGCCACACCTCGGTCTAGGCCATACCTGCCCAAGGACGAAGACCACTAAGTGCAAAACACCTCGGCCTCAAAAGCGACATCTCGGCTATATGCCAAGGTGAAGATGGAGGTCAACCAAGTGGTTCCAAATGGTTCTAAGTACAAAGGTTCAAAGGTGAACTAAGCTCAAGATGACCTCGGACACACACCAAGCAAGGAACAAAATCATGCAAGCAACACTTAAACAAAACAAGACAAGGCAAAACTTTGCAAAACAGCATAGCAAGACAAGATCATACATGAATATATGCAAATATGACTAAATCAAAGTGAGGGTTGTTACATCCTACCCCCCTTGAAGAAGTTTGGTCCCCAAACTTAAGGTACCTTGTTCCAAGAATAATTCTGGATGTCGGATTCTCATTTCCTCTTCTATTTCCCATGTGGCATCTTTGCCGTAATGCTCTTTCCATTCCACCTTTACCATTGGTATCGACTTGTTTCTTAATTGCCTAACTTGTCTGTCGATAATAGACGTCGACTTCTCTTCATAGCCCAAATTCTCATTAACTTCAATCCTAGAATAGTCAATCACATGCAATGGGTCCCGAATATACTTCCTCAACATCGAAATATGAAACACATTATGGATTTGGCTTAATTCTGGTGGCAAAGCAAGTCTGTAGGCAACGGAGTTAACCTTGTCAAGAATTTCAAATGGCCCAATATAACGAGGTGCTAACTTACCTTTCTTCCCAAATCTGGAAACTCCTTTCATTGGTGAAACCTTCAGGAATACATGATCCCCAACTTCGAATTCTAACTCATTCCTTCTCTGGTCGGCGTAACTCTTTTGTCGGCTCTGGGCAGTTTTAATCCTCTGTTGAATAAGTTTAATCTTCTCTATTGTTACTTGAATCAATTCGGGACCAAGCAGAGCTCTGTCTCCAACTTTGGTCCAACATATCGGCGACCTACACTTTCTTCCGTACAAAGCTTCATACGGCGCCATGCCAATGCTAGCTTGATAACTGTTGTTGTAAGCGAATTCCACTAAGGGCAAATGCACTCCCCAACTTCCTTGGAAGTCCAATACACAAAGTCTAAGCATATCTTCAAGTGTCTGAATTGTTCTCTCTGTTTGCCCATCCGTCTGGGGATGAAAAGCTGTACTAAATCTCAGTTCGGCTCCGAAAGCCCTCTGTAGACTCTGCCAAAATCTAGAAACGAACTTCGGATCTCGGTCCGACACAATTGACATCGGTACTCCATGAAGTCTAACAATCTCATTCACATATAGCAAGGCAAGTTGATCGGCGTTGAAGGTAGTCTTAACAGGCAAAAAGTGTGCTGACTTGGTTAGTCTATCAACAACAACCCAAATCGAATCCATACCTTTCTGTGTCTTCGGCAAACCAATCACAAAATCCGTGGAGATGTGTTCCCATTTCCACTCAGGGATCGGCAAAGGTTGAAGAAGTCCTGCTGGTCTCTGATGTTCTGCTTTCACTTGTTGACAATGCAAACACTGGGACACGAACTCGGCTATCTCTCTTTTCATATTCGGCCTCCAGAAAGTCTGTTTCACATCTTGATACATTTTGGTATTTTCCTGGATGAACAGCAAACTTGGAAGCATGAGCTTCCTACAAAATTTTCCTTTTCAACTCTGGAACGTCGGCCACATACAATTTTCCTTCAAACTTGAGCACTTGGTTCTCAATAGTGTACCCCGATCTCGGCTTTGTAGTAATCTCATCGGCTACCTTTCTAAAAAATTCATCCTCTATATGTCTTGCCTTTACTTCCTCGACAATAGTTGGTTCCAGTGAGATCATGGTTAGACATGCCAAATTTCCAACTGACTTTCTGCTCAGGGCGTCGGCTACGCTGTTAGCTTTACCTGGGTGATATTGAATCTGCATATCATAGTCTTTCAACAACTCAAGCCATCTCCTCTGCCTCAAATTCAATTCCTTCTGAGTGAACAGGTACTTTAAACTCTTATGATCTGTAAAAACTTGACAAGAAGCTCCATACAAGTAGTGACGCCAAATCTTTAAAGCAAATACAACGGCCGCTAGTTCCAAATCATGGGTAGGATAGTTCTTTTCATGTGGCTTCAACTGACGAGATGCATATGCTATGACTTTACCCCCTTGCATTAATACATAACCCAAACCCTTATGTGATGCATCACTATAGATATGAAACTCTTCATTACCTGATGGAAGTACAAGTACTGGTGCTGTGACTAACCTCGTCTTCAGTTCCTGGAAGGCTGACTCCCGATCTTCAGTCCATTCATACGGTGCTCCCTTCTTAGTCAATTGCGTTAATGGAATTGCAATCCTGGAGAAATCCTTCACAAACTTCCTGTAATAACCTGCCAAACCCAGAAAACTACGAACCTCGGACACATTAGTCGGCCTCGGCCAATTCACTACGGCTTCAATTTTACTAGGATCAACCGAGATACCCTCTTCATTAATTACATGACCTAAGAATGAGATAGTAGAAAGCCAAAACTCACACTTGTTAAATTTAGCATACAATTCCGGTCTCTCAAAATCTGTAAGGCAAGCCTCAAATGATTCTCATGTTCAACTTTACTCTTGGAGTAAATCAATATATCATCAATGAAGACAACTACAAACTCATCTAAATATGGCTTGAAGACTCTGTTCATTAAATCCATAAATGCAGCAGGGGCATTGGTCATCCCAAAAGGCATTACTAAAAACTCATAGTGGCCATGTCTTGTCCGAAAAGCAGTCTTCTCAACATCCTCGGCTTTAACTTTAAGTTGATGGTAACCCGACCTAAGGTCAATCTTAGAAAAGACTCGTGCTCCTTGTAACTGATCAAACAAATCATCAATCCTAGGTAATGGGTACTTGTTCTTAATGGTGACCTTATTAAGTTCTCTGTAGTCAATGCAAAGACGGAGTGTGCCATCCTTTTTCTTAACGAATAAAACGGGTGCTCCCCATGGTGAAGTACTCGGCCTAATAAATCCCTTATCTAACAATTCCTGTAATTGTAGTTTCAATTCCCTAAGTTCAGCTGGGGCCATTCTGTAGGGTGTTTTGGAGATCGGATGTGTTCCCGACATGATATCAACAGTAAACTCTATTTCTCTATCGGCTAATTGGCCAGGCAATTCGTTTGGGAAAACGTCGGGGAACTCATTAACAACGGGAACGTCGGCTAAATTAACATTTCCATTCTGATCGTTCAGTATACTACACAAGTAGCCTCGACACCCTTTCTGAATTAACTTATAGGCCTTAATGGACGAAATCAAATAAGGTGGGGACACTACCCCTTTACCCTGGAAAATAACCTCGGCTAGGTTTGGGGGTCTCGGTGTGACTCTCTTCGAGGCACAATCAATAGATGCATGATTGGCGACTAACCAATCCATTCCCAGTATAGCATCAAAATGAGTTATGTCCAAAGGCATTAAATCTACTAACAATTTAACATTCTCAATCACAACAATACATGCTCTATAAATGGATGAAACAATCATAGATCTCCCAGATGGAGTAGACACAGATAATACATAATCAAGGGGTTCTAGTTCCCTATCAAGCTTCCCCGCAAACTTAGCAGACACAAACGAATGCGTAGAACCCGAATCAATCAATACATAAGCATCTTGAGAGAAAATTGGGAGTATACCTGACACTACTGTCTCAGCATTCTGAGTGTCTCCTGGCATCAGTGCAAACACTCTGCCCTGCCTCATCTGTCCTTTCCCAGCATTATTCTTCTGAACGGAACCCGAGGTATTCTCACCTTTCTTGCTGTCATCAGTCTTTGTCTTAGGGCAGTCTCTCACATAATGACCCATTTCACCACATTCATAACAAGCTCCAGACGCTCGACGGCAGACCTCGAAATGTTGCTTCCCACAATCCGAACACGTCGGCTTAGCATTACCTTCCTGCCTTAGGTTACCAGCACTACCCACATTCATCTTCTTCTTGGTGCCTCCCTGTGCTCGGCGATCGTTATAGTTCTGCCTCTTTCTTTGGTTCTTTTCCGAACTCTGGTATCTGTTCAAGTTAGCCTCGGCCTGAATGGCTTTGTCCAGCACTTTGGCATAAGTCGGCATATTGTGCAGGTTAATCCGGTCTTGTATCAGTCCGCGAAGCCCACTCTCAAACTTCCTAGCCTTCATATATTCATCGCCAACCATGTGTGGTGCAAACCTTGCCAATTCAGTAAAAGTGCGGTCGTACTCCGCCACTGTTCGGTTGCCTTGCGTCAAGGTCTGAAACTCGGTAGCCTTGCGGTTTCGAACACTTAGGGGAAAGTGTTTGTTGTAGAATAACTCCAAAAATCGGGTCCAGGTCAAGTCTGGATTGCTTCCTCGAACCATCACCCACCATCTGCGACCGTCATCATCTAATGTGAAGGTTGCCAATGTTACCTTCTGAGCGTCAGTGCTAGGGAAGATCTGGAACAACTTTTCCATTTCCAAAACCCACACCTCAGCCTTCATCGGCTCTATACCCCCAGAAAATCTCGGTGGTTTCATTTTCTTAAACTCCCTGATCACAGCTATCGTGCCATCCCCATATAAGGCTGGCTGAGGAGGAACTTGCGGCACTGGCAGAGGTGGAGGCGGAACTACATTTCGGCCGTTGGTCTGCTCGGCCTGAGTCGAAGTAGCACTAGCGTACTGCTGCCTGGTTTGCCTCAACTCGCGGGTCAAACCTTCAACTAACCTTTCCAGTCTGTCCAACCTGTCTTCGGGCTATTCCCGGCCAATTGGAGGTCTGCCTCTCCTCATGATGCTATGAGTATGCAAAGTATGACTTTTAAACAAAATAAGCAAATAACCAAGTAGGCGAGTAACAAAGAAGCATGTCAAGACAATGCACACCTTGTTCAAATAGCAAGCACTATGATGCAATCCTAACATCTTTCTAAAGGAAATCCTATGCTCTTTAGGACTCAAAGTGTGAATAACGTATACTACGAAACTTGTGCTCTGATACCATTCTGTCACGACCCCAAACCGCCCCTAGGAGAATGGTGCCATGATGGCCAATAATTCGAGATTACCGAAGGCCAGCTTTCAAAATTCATACACAATTCAGAGTATAATATATGGGGCTCACAAATGCGGAAGCAATAAATCGAAATACAAGTGGTCCATAAGAGCTGTGCATAGTTCAAATGGAATGACAAGTACAATGTGGTTCCTCATCCAGTCCTTAATAAACAATTACAAGTTACATCTTGATCAAAAGGCTTCTCGAGCCGACATGCACAAAATACAAAAGGTGTAAGCCAAGAAGCATGATTTTCAAGATTTGCCGACGTAAATACAACATTGCCGACATGAATACAAAACAAAGCCGACATGACAAGAATCCAAAACAAGCTTTGCAAAACACATCTAGGCGTCGCCGCCGTCCTGCTCATCACCTACATATATATAGAGAGGGTGAGCTTGGATACTCAGTGAATGGTACAAATAATAAAGGTTTTGCATGAATATAGCCGAAGTCCTTTCAAAACGAAACAAGCCAAAACCATACAAATATTAGCCGAGATCCTTTCCGAGCAAAACACATCAAAACCTTATCAAATCAAGAGACGAACCGTATTCATCTATCAAGTCTTACAAGCCTCAAGGGATGCTTACTGGCATCGGCCAAAACACAAATCAAGCTTTCCGAACAAACAAATCCACGCGGTAAACCGTTAGTGGCAGAACAAAGACTGCACGATCCGTAATCGATTAGTCAAAGGTACCGCGAAAGTTTATAGTCCTCCAGCACAAGGGACTTGTGTTACTTATGCCCGTAGCTCTTTTTAACACGATGGTCTTGTGTTACTTAGGCCCGTAACCTGCTTTAACACGATAGTCTTTACAAGAAAGGACCGTATCCTTTTATACTTAGTGCTGCAAAAGTTTAGAGTCCTCCAGCACGAGGGACTTTTAAACGTGGTGTCGCGAAAGTTTAAAGTCCTCCAGCACAAGGGACTTTCAAAAGGTGACATCAAAACAAAGCTTATACTTGATACATCAAAATAGAGCTAATCATTCATGCTTAACAAATACTTTTCAAAACAAAGCAAAACAAAGCTCATCAAAACTTGATAACATAGCTTTATTAAAAATACCACTCACCTAGATCTTCTCGGGTGTAGGCTCAAAGCAAAGGTCAAAGTCCTACAATCACATGGCAAATCACATTCTCAAAACAAGCTTTACATGCATGCAAGTGATCTCGGCACTCTCTCACCGAATCTAAGTAAATAACAAAGCAAAACATGCTTGGAGTCAAGACATTGTTTTCCACCTCATGGAAACACACAGGGTACCATCCAGGTCTAGCCGAGGTCCCGCACCTCCTTGCCGAGGTGTGGTCCTGATAGCCACATTCAAAAACGAAATCAGGAAAACCTGTGTTTCCCCCTTGAAGAATGCAAAGAACAAGATCATCAAGAACATGCATGCTAGAATCATAACTCGTTTATTCAAAACTGAGATTTCATGCTAAGAGTTCAAAAACATGGACCTGGGTACCCATACAAGAAGATCATGCAAGAACAAACACAAAACATAATTCTTGTTCCAAACTTTCGGATCAAAACGAGACTTTTCTTCAAGAACACATGAACATTATTTTCTCTTCAAAAACCAACTTCAAATCAATGCATGGCGTGCAAAACGAATTCAATCATGCAATGCAGCTTGATAGTCAATAAGAATAACTAGAGCAGAGCAAGAATCTAACCTCAAAACTCAAATCTAACGGTTCGATCCTCGAAGATCAAGCTCGGAACTCTACTTCTCTCTCTAAACTCTCCCTTCTTCCTCTAGAGCTTCTCTCTCTAAAACAAAGATTTGAGACAAAAAATGATTTGTTTCTAAGTCTGCCGGCTGTCTTAACACTCAGCTCGGACACGTGGCACTACCGGGTTGGTTCAACTCAAAAGGGTGACTGATTGATAAGACAAGTCTCTGACAAAGCGTATCCAACAAGCTAGATGACAAGACACCTCGGCAAGCAATGACATCGGCTAAAGACAAAGCTTCGGCAACAAGGTAACAAAGACATCGGCTAGGGAGGACGACACTTGACTAAGCTGTGCCACACCTTGGCCTGGATGTGCCACACCTCGGTCTAGGCCATACCTGTCCAAGGACGAAGACCACTAAGTGCAAAACACCTCGGCCTCAAAAGCGACATCTCGGCTATATGCCAAGGTGAAGATGGAGGTCAACCAAGTGGTTCCAAATGGTTCTAAGTACAAAGGTTCAAAGGTGAACTAAGCTCAAGATGACCTCGGACACACACCAAGCAAGGAACAAAATCATGCAAGCAACACTTAAACAAAACAAGGCAAGTCTCAAACAAAACAAGACAAGGCAAAACTTTGCAAAACAGCATAGCAAGACAAGATCATACATGAATGTATGCAAATATGACAAAATCAAAGTGAGGGTTGTTACAACTATGCGTCACCCGGAGATGAAATTGCCATGCAATTGCGGGCTGATGTCATAGACATTCAACAATCCTTGCGTGTCCTTAAGACCATTGTGTATGTGCTTTGCATTGTCGTTGTCATTTTGTTGTGCCGTATGTAAGCACCGTTACCATGTTGTCAGCATGTACAAACAGTATGTTGTTAGTATGTAGTTAGTATGTTCGTAGTATGTTGGTAGCATGTTGTCGCATATGGGAGCCGTAATAAGAACTATCATATTTTTGTCCACTACTAACTTCCATGGAACCTGTGTACGTACCATATTAATGTGCAATGGTTATATGCAAATTTAACTTTAGCATCCTATATCTCTGTTTGTTGTTATTAATGTGTCATACCTTATGCGTGTGTATATAACAACCAAATTTGTCATTGTAATCTTTTGTAACCGTACATTAGTAATGGCTTCCACACGTACTTCGCCACGTAACCACTCGAAAAGCAAAGGCATTGTCACTGACAAGTCAAGCAGTCTTGAGGAGACACAAAATCAGTTCAGCCACAAGGCGTCATGGGACAGTAACTCAATCCGAGTTTTCCTGCAGTTGATTGTAAATGAGATTAGTAAAGGAAATCGCCCATTCCTAGTCCTCAGCCAAGCAGGGTACAAGTCGTTGGCAAGGAAATTTGAGAAAAAAACAGGAAGAAAGCATGGACTGAAACAGTTGAAGAATAAGTACATGAGCTTGAAAAAAGAGTGGCAGGCGTGGACAAAGTTGATGGATTCAAGCAAAGGAGTGTCCGGGATAGGCTTTGACTGTGACACCGGTTTGTTTTAGGCACCTGAGGAGTGGTGGGACAAGATGGAATCAGTAAGTACATGTACAAACAAGTTTTATATTTGTCATTTACCAGTACATATTTCACATTGTTCAGTTAACTTTTATTTAATTATATGAAATATAACGTCTGCCTCTTTTATATATCTCTATTTCTACAGATCAACAAGGCGTGTGCGAAGTTCAGGAATAAAACCTTGGAACACTGTGACTTGATGGAGACGGTCTTCATGGGGGCATCAGCTACTGGGAAGCACCATTGGACCCCGGGAGAGAAACTTCCTGAAGTAGCTGATGACTCATCTGATTTAGTGCGTAGTTTGGGAGCCCAGCCATTTCCTGATCCGATACCCCCAGGAGTACAGGACATGGAGTCAGATTCTTCACTAGAGCATGTTCCGATTGAAAAGGCAAAACATAGAAAGACGCCATCAACAAGTGTTTCAAAGTCGAAGAAGGCAACAAGTGGTGCGTCAGTTATTGCGGAAAGCATGAACAAAATGACAGATGTGGTGCGTTCGAAGAATCAGCAGGTCACAGTGAGGCACCTCACAGGCAACGAATCGCTGTACACTATTTCGGAGTGCATGCATAAACTGAGCAGTATTCCATCCCTGATTGGTATGCCATTATTCCACTTCGCCTCCACACTTATGGATAACGCCGATTACCAGGAGGTGATGATGTGCCAGCCTGATGACGAACACATCATTGGATGGCTTACACAGAAGCAGCTCCAGTGTACTGCGTCGGCGCCTTTTGCAAACCTGTTTGGGGGTCGCCGGATGTGATGTAGCGGTGTTGCGAGTGTTGAAGATGCATGTCCTTGTCTTCCTTTTTAAAACTTTGACTTATGGTATTGTTGGCACTGTACTAAAACAGGATGGTGGTGTGTGCATGTTTTTATTTTGTCATTTTTTTTTTCTTGCTAGCTATGGTGACCAACAGTTTTAGTCTACTGCATGGGTTGACGGATCGGAAGCATGGTTGTGCTTCGTTTTTGGGAAATGAATGGGATGATTATGTTTTAATATTGTGTCTGGCTATTTTTAAGACAGGGAATTACGTTTTCCTTGCACGCTTTTGAATGCCTATATGTCGCAAGTTCAATTGTTAGTTTACTTTGCTGGCTATTTTTGTGGTTATTACCACCAGGGCCCCCCTGTAAAGCATAAGTTGAGCAGATTCTTTTTTTTTTTTTGTGAAATTCATATGATTATGCATTCAAAATGACATTGGTGACGACATTACTTACATTAAAAACAATGTCACCATTTTTTAATTGCAAACTTCAACATAATTTGAGTCAATGAATCACGTGCCAACTGATTGAACGATTGCCACTCTTGTAGGTTTCGCATCAACGAAGACACGATGAATCCTTGGGATAGAAGCAACAATGATGAAATAACGGAAATGCTTAATCAAATGGCGGTCCAGGTGCAACAAGAAGAGAACTGCACATTTCTACAAGCATGCCAGTATGCGACAAAATGGTACGCAAAACACATGGACAAAACGCCGTGTCGCACTTCTATACTAACCGGGAATACATGGATATGCGAACTATATGCGGGCCATATGGGTCGATTTGAGGAAAATGTTTGCATGCCGAAGGAAGTTTTTTCCGCATTGTGTGAGACATTGGTAAATGATTTTGGGTTACAAGTCCCGCAACGTCCACATGGCTTAGCTGTTGAAGAAAGCGTTGCAATGTTTATCCATGTGTTGAAAGGGAAGCAAAATCGGGAAATCCAAGAACGGCTCCAACATTCTGGGGAGACTATGTCCAGGCACGTGCATAACGTATTAAATGCCATGAAAGAGTTCACTATTGTTCATTGCCGGCCCACATACAGTCAGCATCGTATACATCCATACGTGCGGTCTAGACGGAAATACCTACCGTTCAAGGTACTTCTGGAAAACAGTATATTATCATGTACATCAAGACAATAAATTATATTTTGTTTTTATTATTAACTGCACGTGACGTCTGTAAAAAAACGAAACACTTGTTACCCATTTACGCAACAAAACAATTGGGTTGTTTGCAGGACTGCATTGGCGCAATAGACGGAACACATGTCAGTGCATGGGTTACGGGGCCAGATGTGGCAACATATTTCGGTAGGAAATACTGTCACACGTAAAATGTCATGGCCGCTGTCGATTTTGACATGTGTTTCATATTCATTTCCTCCGGATGGGAAGGAAGTATGCATGATAGTCGCATATTCAACGAGATACTAACAAATGACAATGTCCCATTCCCACATCCTGACGAAGGTAACACATCGTCCTTTTATTAGATGTTGGGGGCTATAAATTTTTCATGAAACAGCGATACTCCAAAATGACGCACGACGTTCGGTTTTGGTGTCATACATTGTTGTCATGTGTGCAGGCAAATATTATTTTGTCGATTCTGGCTATCCAAACAGCATTGGTTACTTAGCACCATTCAAAGGCCACCGTTACCACCAACAAGAATTCCGACGTATTGCACGGAACACGACGGCAAACACGCTAAGGGAATTATTTAACAAAGTGCACTCGTCCTTACGCAGTGTGGTGGAACGCACTTTCGGTGCCTGGAAAAATCGATGGGGGTTTATTCGAGACATGCCTCGGTATGACTTCGCAAATGTGCAAGTTTAGTTAGTAGGTGCGTCAATGGCATTACATAATTATGTACGGTGAAACACAGGTAACCCAACAACTGTTCAGCCAATCTGTGACGAGGAAGAAGCTATGACAATAGTAAATGTCATACCAGAAGTTGAACATGACGAGGATGGTTTAATGGTTGGGGATGAGGACCCCCATATGGCATTGGTGCGCCTTCACATACGCGACAAATTATGTTACATGCGTAATAACGGAATGTTAGGAAATATATAATATCTACATATAATTCTCGTATGGTTGTCACATAATGACACACGCGGAACAGACTGTATTAAAATATATTATCATGTACGATATGTATGAGCTTCCACGAGAATGTAACCCCCTTCCACTTGGTGACGTGCCTAACTTTGAAAAACAACAATCCATACGAATTAAGCTTTTCATATTACAAAAAAAGGTGAAACAAATTAAAAAAATGAAAAAGAAAACTAATACAAAAATTATCATGTGCGACGTCAATTAAAAACATAAAAACAGAAGTTCAAAACAACAATTTCCAAACCCAAAATAAAAAAAAAAGTAACAGAAAAAAAAAATTTGTGCAAAAAACGAAAAATCCAAACGCAAAATAAAAAAAATTAAAAGAAAAAAAAATTAAAGCAAAATCCGCCAAATCCAAACTCAAAAAAAAAAAAAAAAAAAAGAAAATACCAAATTGGATTTGCAAAATTCGGCAGATCGAAACCCAACATAAAAAAATTGTCAACAAAAAAAAAAAATTAAGCAAAAAATGCTAACTCCAAACCCAAAAAAAAAGTAAAGAAATATCTAAAAATTACCAAAAAATGGCAAATTGAAACCCAACATAAAAAAATTAAAATAAAAAAATAACCAAAATATGGCAAATCCAAACCCAAAATGAAAAAAAATTAAAAATTAAAAATGTAAGCAAAATTCGCCAGATCGAAACCCAACATACAAAAAAAAAAAAAAAAAAAAACCAAAAAATGCCAAATCGAAACCCAACATAAAAAAATTAAAATAAAAAAATAACCAAAATATGGCAAATCCAAACCCAAAATCAAAAAAATCAAAATAAAAAATTTAAGCAAAATTCGGCAGATCGAAACCAAAAAAAAAAAAAAAAAAAAAAAAAAAAAAAAACCAAAAAATGCCAAATCCAAACCCCCCCCCCAAAAAAAACAAAAACAAAAACAAAATTTACCAAAATATGCCAAAGCGAAACCAAACATATAAAAAAGTTAAAATAAAAAAATAACCAAAATATGCCAAATCCAAACCAAAAAAAAAAAAAAAAACAAAAACAAAAAATTTAACAAAAAAGCAGAAAAAAGTAAAAAAATAAAATTTAACCAAAAAGCCAAAAAAAGAAAATAATAAAATAAAATAAAATAAAATTTAACCGAACAAAAAAAAAAAACCGAAAATATGCCAAATCCAAACCCAACATAAAAAATTAAACAAAAAAGGAAAAAAGGGCAATTTGGTAATTTAATAGGATGACACCTCACCAAAAAGCCAAAAAGCCCTTCTCAAACTAGGCTTTTTAGCCCCAGGCTAAAATAGCCAAAAAAGCCAAAAAGCCAACCCACTTCCCAAACGGAGGCTATGTGATGTAAATTTGGCCTGGCCAATCTTAGGCTTGGGCCGGCTAAGGCCTGCTTACATTTATCTTATTTTTATTGAGAAAAATTAATAAAATATCTCTCTCTAACTTTGTGTAGTAGGAGTAGTTTAAAATATTTTTTTATTAGCTAATGTCTCTCAATATTTTCACAGAAAAAATTTGACTAAAGTTTTTTTGTCCAGTTCAGAGAAATTTCTTTGATTTCACAGAGAAATCTGAAATTTCTCTCAGCCCGACGAAATTTCTCTGAGTTTGTTTTTCTCTGTAAAAATGTTGAGAGACCTTAATTATTATGAAAATATTGTATGCCATTTATCTTATAAAATCTTAATATCATGAATTTTAAAAAAAAAATTCCCATTTTTATTAATGATAGTCTAACTATAAGTACGAATTTAAAAATCCGACATTACGCATCATAATGGGATTGTTTGCCACATTTTCTACAAGGTAATTATAACTTATTTTAATTTGAGAATTTATATCAGATTATTTGGTACTGCTTATAGTTTATTAGGAAAAAATAACTTAAATAAGTTTTAAAAAATTGATTATTTTTAGAAGCTGGAGAATATGATATTTTTAATTTTTACTTTCTGATTATCAAATTTTACGTTAAAAAAACTCCACCAAATAGACCAATGATCAACTTGTAATGGCTTTTTCCGCATTTAGGTCTTGTACAACCTAATATTGTGGGGAGATCAAATTTGATGAGTGTATCAGCTGATTTCAGTCACGTATCATAGAGTAACTATTATGGTGGATTGCTACATTCCTCTATGGACCTACATTTCATTAATGATTTTTAAAATTTTATGATCATCACACCCCATTTTGATACATATTGGCTGCTACTCTTAATAGAAAAATGTTAGAAATTTTAAAAGTTTTATTAAATTTTTTATCAAATGTTTTATATGTTTATGAGTCTCACATTTATGTGAGACATTTGATAAAAAAAAAATTATAAAATTTTTAGGGTCTCTAGCATTACTCCTCTCAATATTGATATTTTTCAATTGATATTGTTACTTATCTCGATATCACAATTAGAATCATAATTGCAAAACAAAATTCATAGATGGTCCTAAAATATCGTAAAACGTAACTTACATGCTACTCTTGACAAATAAGAAACTATAATCTATATTAAGTGAGTCATCTGTTATATTTCAATTCTAAAATAACATCCAAGTAGTACACATTAATTTATGTTTGGGAGGAAAAAAATTAAGTACACATCTAACCTTTGGCCGCATAGTGCACAAAGTGATTGTCGCACAATCTCAAGATTATTATTTTACTATTAAACCAATGATCATGCCTTATCTATTATATATCTCAACTATTTAAAAAAAAAAAAAATCATTATGTCTTATTTGTCAAATTTTGAGCGAAGTGATTGATTTGAAGCATCATATAAGTAATGACGCATAATTAATGGTGTTTTGGACTATTGAATAATTATCCAAGTGTCAACAAGTGTGAGAACATGTACAGGAAATTCTATGGTACACCTTTTGGTTACGATCTTTGTGCTATTTGGTTATAATAGGGCACTTACCAGTAAGTTCCATACACAAAATTTAAAATCCATCTAGTCTCAAAACAAAACATTTGCACTAATTAGTCCTACATATTTTTAATTGTTACAAAAAAAAAAAAAAATTATAACTTTAAAAACATTGCTACATCCCACCACTGTTGGACTTTTATCAAACGGTCACCAGAGACTCGCCGAAATATTCAACATCACCAAGAAGTTGCCGAAGTATTGTCGGAAGTTTGCCCAAGTGTCGCTGGAGTATTCTGAACGTCACTAGAAGTCGCCGAAATATCCAGAATGTTCGTTGAACATCAAGAACATCATCGGAGACTCACCGGAATGTCCAAAATATTGCTATAAAAAAAAAGAATAAGTGGAGAAATTATAGTGAAAAAATATAGCAAAATGTGATAAATATTGAGAGAGAGAGAGAGAGAGAGAGAGAGAGAGAGAGAGAGAGAAAACCTTAACAACAACAAACGACAATAGGAAAAAGTATATATATATTTTTAATTTTTATAGGGTTTAAGCAAATAATCTCCAATACTGATCAAACTGAAAAGTAAGTTTTGAAACTGTAAAATGTTACAGTTTCAAAGTATGATTTTATTAAGCATTTATCTTTATTAATCAAACTGGAAAATATGTTATGAAACTTTAAAATTTTACAATTCTAAAGAATGTTATGAAACTATAAAATTTTACAATTTTAAAGTATAATTCATTTTAGCACAAAAAAAAACTAAAACTGTAAAATTTTACAATTTTCACCGCCTGTAACTAAAACTTAAAAACAACTTGTTCAGAATTTAAAAATTTTCTCCATTAAAACAGGAAAATAGAAGTGTGTAGCAGAGAAAAGCTATAAAAATTGAGAAATCGAAGGAAAGAAACAGATATAGAGAGAAATTGTACTCCGGCAACTATTTTTTGTTTAGATCTAGTCAGATCTCATGTAGATTTTACTATAACAACCAAAAAATTTAAATTGTCCCTTAAATTTTATATTAGTATTATTTAATTATAAATAATTTCAAAAAAATAATTTTAACTTTATATTATTATTCAATATTATTTTTTGAGTATTATGATATTTTTATTATATTTTTCTCTATATTTTTCCTGAACCAAAATATACTAAAAATACAACATTTTTTGTACAACAAACTTGCGTACCCACCACACTGTCTTGCGGCCCACGCCTTTCTCAACATATATATAGTTGTGTAGGTGTGCAAATCATCATCACCAATTCCAAACACTCTAGTCTCTCTCTCTCTCTCTCTCTCTCTCTCTCTCTCTCTCCCTAATTGTTTTGTTTTAATATAACTTTGAGTTTAGTTCGGAATATTTAGTGGATCGCAGTGAGCGAAAGGTAAAAGTTGGAATTAATTTTAAGGTGAGTTATATTATACATTGAGTCACTATAATATATTTTACGAATGTTTTGAGTTACCATAATTTATTTTACGTAATTATATTTTATTATGTTATTTATTTTATGAACCTTATTTTATATAATAAGGAAAACCCATGGATATAACTGTTTATGAAAATGTGTTTTGAGTAATTATTTTATAAGTACCACAATGGGAGTCCCATGCCTTGAGGGACTTAAATAACTATTGGTCCCTGTTTGGCCATTTTGTGGTCTTCTATTTGTCATGGATCTATTGACCCCTTGTCACTCCGATGACCCCTGTTCTGTTCTGTTCTGTACTGTGGTTATAATTATTTACGTAATTTCTGTATTATATGTCAAATGATTTTTGTATTAGATATTATGTATTTTAATATCAAGCTCTGTTTAGCCCCATAATTATCCATGGTGAATTTTATGCCCTTATGCTCTTAGTATAATAATTCTCACTCTGCCATGTGCTTATAGTTGCTTGCCATTTTCGGGTGACATGTCAGAGCCAGCACATGGGGTAGGTACAAAACACTTTGTAGACATAGTTCAGCTCTGACAATTTAATTAAATAAAAGCTCTAATGATTATTTTGGTATTCTCACTTAAATATTATTTTTGCGCTCGCGTTTAATAATTTGTTCAAGAATTGGCCGTAGATAACTTCAGTTACTGGCCATCACGATGCTTAACCCTTAGATACAGGGAGCGGGTCTTGACATTTACTCAGATCTGATGTAGTAGATCTACATCAGATCTGAGTATATCTACTCATTTTCTTCGCTGGAAATTCGTCTCTTTTGCCGTCAGTGGGGGTGAAGTAAGAAGTCGATGGTCGGTGGTTGCCAGTGAACGCCAAGCAATGATGGTCGTCGGTCAACGGTGACTATATATTAGAAAGAGAAAGAAAAGAAGTAAGGCATGGTTGCCAGTCACCGAAAATCATGAAGAGAAAGAGGTAAAGAAAAACAAATACACAGAGAAGAATGAAGAAGAAAAATACGTAGTGGACTTTTCAGAGTATTCAAAAAATTGTGGGACTAAATAGACTTATCCTCTTTTAAATAGGACTTCCAAGTAATTTGCCCGGTTATAATCTATTGTTGTGTTAGTTATGACTCATTGAGATATTAATTATGACATTATTTTGATTATGATCGAAGAACTCTTTGGTTATACTCTAAGTAGTATTTGATTATGGTGGTGCTATATACACCAATTAGTGCACTAACTAGTGTACCAACACTAGTTATGATATTATTATTGACCCCACTCATTAATCACATTACAAATCCTATTACAAATCCCAAAATCTCTTATCATCAATTAATACACTAGTTAGTACACTAATTGGTGCATATAGTATTATTTATTTGATTATTACTCTTTTTTTTCCCCTTAGTTATGACTTTTATAAGATTAAGGGTTGTTTTGGATACAACTTATAAGTTAATTTTTTTACTTATTACAAAAAACCATGAAGCAAATTAGATAGATGATGCGATAAAAATAAGTAATCCTCATTTAAGATGGGTTTTTTTAGCTTAACTTTTTTACTATTTGGCTATTTTAGCTTGTCTAAAAAAAGTTGTGTTTATGATGATTTTTAATATTTTTTTTTGTAATTGATTTGATGGTTGTAAGAGAAAAATAAAAGAATTATAGTGTGACAATTTGTCTTATTAACTAGTTTAGCATTTTTTTTATTTTTATCTTTATTGACTATTTTAGTCAAAAAGGTACATCCCAAACAAAGCCAACTTATTTATGGTGTTACCAAAATAGTTCTAAATTATGACATTTATGATAATCTAACCCACAAATGTAAGGAGATGGGTGGCTATTGTGCAGGGGCATAGTGTGGCTCGACTTTTCATGCTCTTTTCGGAGACGACTAACCCCACAGTTTGGACTTCCGTGGTTCTAAATCTGATTTTACAAGTGCAATGTGAAATAGATAAACACTAATGAGTCCAAATCTGACAAATCCTTTGAAAAATCGATTTTGAATCAAAATGTCAAAAATGGACTACATTACCAAATACAGAGTCGCCACCTAAATATTTTTGAAAAATTTAGAAAACCCAGGACTCATGCCAAAGGCCACTTATCCGTCATCACCAAGAGTGTCTCGGCTTGAGAGCTTAGGTACGAGAGGGGAAGGTCATTAATTGAGCACCCCACTCGCCCGATTGAAGTTCGGCCTCTACTAATCATGTTGTGATTCTTATTTACCTTATATGCTCTTGTTCCGGTTATTAGGCTAACTTTACTATATGTTGCACATAAGTATAGACTAATTTGCAAAAATTGGAACACTTCGATTTTCCGTTTGTTTTTTAATATTGTTTTGAATGTGCCACTTGAAAAAGTGAACTCATATGTACTTTAGTCAAACTACTCCAGTTTAAGCAATTAGCCTTCATCCACAGGCATTCAAACAGGTTATCATTTAAGCAATTAGCCTCATGGTAATCATGCTTGACATGACAACAATCACACGCATGCGATATGCTAAAGCAATAAAAGCTTACACCAATTCCCGAGGCGAGCCAAAAGAGAAACTAATTAGAAAAATGCATGATCTTAACTTATAAAAGATGCCTAATGCAACACATGCAATATGCAATTAATAGGTTCAGCTACTAATTATGACATGTTAATCAATTTGATGGCATGCGGTTTAAATGCGTACTCAACGAAGTAATAAACGACAATACTTGTTAGAATGATGAACCGAGCCTTGATTCATGCAAGACAAATGAATATGCAAACATGGGAAATGCTAAAAGAAACATGATGTTCTAAGCTATCCATCGTAAGCAAATAAATAAAAGGGAGAAAGACGTGGGGTTGGAATACATACACATTATTACAAGTTTGCCCTCACGCACGAAGGTCTGAATAAATAGCCTAACTGATTAATTACCTAATAAACTAACTATTACAAACCAAATGAAATAACTTACTATACTAGCTAGTTATTACAACACTACAAACTGATTAACTATTCTAGCTAATTAAATAATTACAACACATAACTAGCTACTCTAACTAATTTAACTAATTTAGTTAAAAGTCCACTACTTTAAGTACAACATACTAATAGTACAACATTTATCTCAACAGATCTTGAGAATCGAGGGATGGTTCATGCATGGATATGGATTTTCACCCAAAAATGCTCTCCGTTTTGCTACCGGAATGCCTCTGTTATACAGTTAGAAAATTACACTGCCTTTCCACCTCAACTTTTGCTCTGCTCTGCTGAAACAGTACACTTCCTGGTTGACAAACGTGGCCGGCCGCCCAGAAGTAGTGGTTGGCCGGCTGGCCACTAATGTTGGTTCTTTCCTGCTGTAACAGAGAACAAAAAAGCACAAACAGAGCATCCTCATGGAATGTTTGTACACCCTACCCCTCCTTATCATTAAACAGCTCAAAGGAGTGATAAGCTCGATTCGCAAGCCATCAATCGACGTAACTTCATTGCGTGATGACTTATGAACCAAGGGATACAATTTCAATAAATGGACAATAAAAAACTCACAAACCTCCTCCCTATCATGATTCGATCAAAAGAAGTGTTGACCTTGGAAACTTGAACCATTTCATCACTAACAAGTATGAAATGACTCAAGTCTCCATATGTTCAACTAACGTCCGATTAAACACCAAATTATTATCTTGTTACCTCTTTTAAACCCACTTTTATTAACCCTCTTTTACATTACCTTTTCATTAGTTCATTAATTCCAATAATGAGTTTTAAGTCCACTAATGGAAAGAAGCATCAAACAAAGGGTTGTTTTGGGCATGAAAGAGATGTCATGCCGTTGGTAATGAACCCCTAAAGGGATCAAACCATTAAGCACAAAACCTCTATCTCAAGCTTAAACAAGTAATTGGTTTGAAACAACTTTCAAGGTAACAAAAGGAGCCAAGAAATAAGAGAGGTGCAAAGATGATTAAAGATGATCACAAGTATGAAAAGCATAAAATAAATGCTATCAACTCAAATAGGTTGGTGGCTAAAGCCTAAACCACCAAACCTATGAGGACTATTACACTATAAGCATGCAATACAAAGCATAAATGAAACTAACACATAAAAACAATCCTAAATTAGCTCAAAAGTGCTGGAATTATAGTAAAAACAACTAAAACAATACGCTAAAAACATGGAGCGATTAAGCTAGTAAACAAACACAAGGAGGGGAGGCTACCCCCTCCATTTTTGGGACTTCAAAATATGATTTTTAGCCTCTGAAAAACTCTGAAATTCAGTGGTAAAAAGCTCAAAAAAAAAAAAAAAGATAATGAAAAGGTGGGAAACACAAGGGTAAAAGCCTATGAAATAAGGTACAAAGAAGGATGATCCACCCCTCTACCTTTAATGGCTTTAAACCACAAGTTTTAGCCCAAAAATACAGGTAATAAACAACTCAAAAACAACAATAAAAGATAGGAAAGAGATGGTACAAAAGAGCTAGGATACCTCTTGAAGAGGAATGACCCTTTGAATTACAAACCACCAAATTCACACTCTCAAGTGCTAAAATGCAAGCTTAAGCACCTCAGCAAGGAACCCTTAAGATTTGGTTTAGAGTTTCTAGGCAAAGGTTATGTAAATTGCAAGAGAGAGAGAAATAATTTCCAAAACTTTTTGCTTTTCCAATTTTTCTCACCCCAAAAAAATGAGAGGGAGTTATCTATATATAGAAATATATGAGACTATCTCGGAAATATCTATACAGACATAGCTGGTGTAGTGCATGCACCTGTGGAGACAGTTGGTACAATTGACAAAAAGATCTGAAAATTTGCACAAGTGGGCGGCAGGACACACTAGTGGCCGGTAGGACACACTAGTGGGTTTGCAGGTCCTTGGGTAAACAGGCTTGAAAAACTATTGTTTTGGTCCAAAACAAGACACAAGGTTTGTAGGCGAAACTGAGGTTTCCTACTGAGGAAATCAAGCATTTGACAAGCGTACACATTCATCATTGAGTGATCAATCAGTGGCACCCAAGTCTTATGGGCGGTCAAAAATAGGGTGTCTACACATAGCAACAACTATTGTGGGGGCAATATGGGCTAATTTCGGAGCCTGTTTCGATAATCCAAATGATTCATATTTTAGAGTAAATTGGATAGAACTTACCTGTAAAAAAATCAAGTTAATGAGATAATGTTAACCCTTTCATTTCCTCACATTTGTATTCATTTTATACTTTAAATCACAATTGTCATTTATTTTCTATAGATATGCAATTCGATAAAATAGTTAATGATGTCCAATCGACTTGATTTTTTATAGACATGTTTTACTTGATATATTCTAAATATGAATAATTTGAATTATTAAAACGAACTTCAAATGGGCCCATTGCACATCAGTGCAACCACCCTGTTAGGTTTTTGTTATTGGCAAGCCCATTTGACAAAACTCCTTTCAGTTGTAATTTTATTTGTTCTTTTATTTCAGTGAGGCTATGAGTATTTAGATGCGAATCCAACCCGAATTGTGCCTTGCAAAGGAGTTTGAGCTCTTAATCCTATCATATTTGCCACTTCGCTGACTATGTTATGGATCGAGCGAAGAATCTTTGGTTCCAGAAGTTTGAATTGTCTGCAAAAGTACTGGGAGTTGTGTTTTTGTGCTCAAATGGCACTTCCTGCGCTCAAGCATAGATCTATGTTCTGCGGAGATTGCAATTCTGTTTTCTATAAATTTACGATTAATTCAGTTTCTAGGGTACAGCATCCAGATCTTCTTATTGGGTATTAGATTTTTTATTTGGAGTTTCTTTGCTTGTTTCCTTTGATATCTATGAGAGTTTATATCATGAATTGAGTAGATTATATCAAAGGGGGTTGTTTTATATATTCAATATAGAAAAGAGATGTTCTTTGGTGGATTCCGTGGAATTTGGGTCTGAAGCTTTGGTAGATTCCGAAGTGGCTCATCGTCGTGGATTCGATATCGGCGCTGTGGATTCAATGTTGGGCAAGAGAATTCTGAGGTGAAGACGGGACTAAATGAGGCACATAGGGGTTGGTTCGATTTGGGCTTGGATTCGCTAGGTAATTGAGAGTACACTTGTGTAATTCCTTTATGTCTTCTTAGTGGATTGTTTTGTGGCTTTTGCCTGTGGTTTTTTATCACAATTGGAGGCGTTACAATTGTGGTTTTTCCACGTAAAATTGTTGTGTCGATTTGTCTTTGATTGGAATTGCTATTTACTGGTTAAAATTGATATATAATCATAAATCAATATCTCGGGGATTTTAGATTTTTCACACCCCATTTCCCAAATGTGATTACCCAACATATACATAAATTGGTGTAATGTTACAATATCTTGTAATTGTCCATTTTATTTGGAAAATTTTACTACACACACCATTTAAAGAGGTGTATTATACGCTCTCTTAGTTATGTCATTTTTTTAAGTTATAATTATTTTTTTTAAATTTAATTATGACATTATTTTAGTTATGACTGATGAGATTTTTAATTATCTCTCATATGGTGTTTGATTATAAATTATTATTTTTTAGTTAGGATTCAAAAAAACATAAAATTATATCATTTTATTTATTTATTTATTTACTTTTCCCTCTCTCTATGGTTTAACAGCAAGTATTACAACAACTTTGTCTCTCTAGGGTTTAAGAACTGTGTCTCACTCGGCCTCGCATCAGGCTACTTTAGATAAGGGATTCCTGTGGCAGGTGCAACAGATTATGGTGAACGTTCGAGGAATTTGGAATTGGAGGGCGTTGGTGGTGTTGAAAATGGTGGAGAAAGATATTGCAGGTGTGGCTGAGCACAATTGAATCTACAGAGATATAAGGTAGTATTCCCTTTTGTGCTCACTCTGTCTATAACCACCTTCCCACAATCTAAGAAAACAATCTTTTATCCCCAAACAGAAACAAAGATCCAAACAAATCAATTTGATCTCTCTTCTAACCTATTAATTTCAAAGTCACAACCAAATATAGTAAAACATTTTCTATAGATAACACATTCTGCAAAAAACAAACGGAACATAAACGTCAATTTTGAGCAACAATTTGAGAATGACTAAAGAGCAGGAACTATATGCGCATGCAATTCAAAGGAAAAGATATAACAAACTGATAATTTTAAAAAGGATAAATGGTAATTCTAGTACACAATCTTAGTTGGAAATATCTCACATAAACACATTTTTTATATAATACAATCTAAACAAATGAAAAAAAGTGACAATTATTTATTCAAGTGATAGAATAAAGCTGATGAAGATGATGAACGATCATGTGAACACTCATCAATGAGGCAACAATAACACAAAGCCACCATCACCAACAAAATGATAATTGAGGACCTTGGACGTAACCTTGATCAGCAAAAGATTAAACATGCTTTGGTCCACTTGCTACAAAACAAAACATTCAAAAAAAAAAAATTAAAGGAATTACAAAAAAGAAGAAAAAGAAGAAGAAGAAGGAAATGAAAATGAGAGCCAAACAAAAAGAAAAGAAAAATGAGAAAATGAAATTGAGATATTTCAAAAGAGGGAAAGATGCAATTTGTTAGAGTAATGCTATACATAAATGAATTTCTCATCAGATTTTCTTACCACAAGTCACAAATTTAGTGGGGCTCATAATATAAATAAATTTACGTGGAACTCAATGTTTTTGTATCTAGTGGTAAGAAAGTCAAGTAAAAAATCTGTTTGCGTATAACATTTTTCATTTTGATATGCATGGGTCAAGAGGATATGATACACACCTTTGCCTTTTATGTTGCAAAATCTCTTCCAACTTCCTAGTCTTGGTTCAACCCGTCATTCATGTATGTATTTTTGATCTGACGCAACTGGCTAATAACACTCCCCATTTCCATTCGATTTGTTGGTGATTCCATTGAACATACAATCCCAATTCTCAAAATGGAAACTATGCAGTCTTTAATCCAACTTCTTCTGTTATGCTCCAATAGAATAAAGGGATCCACAATCTCCAACACTCGATCAGGCAAAGCATTTTTAACGAAGTTATGAAGATTTAGATGATCCTTAAACATTTCATCAGTTGGTTTCTTACCTGTAAATATCTCCAATAAAAGAATCCCAAAGCTATATACATCTCCTAGTGTGGAAGCCAGGTCACCCATGCCATACTCTGCAAATTGTTTCTAATGTTAGTGTGAAAAGTGAGTCTATAGTTTTTTTTTTTTGAATAGAAGTGAGTCTATAGTTTGTTGAAATAGTTTTAATCCCAATAGAAAATGTGGTATGATGGCCTTAATTTTATCTCTCAATAACAATATTTTTGTTTATATGTGCGAGTGACTGAGCAAGCTACATAGATAATTGTAATTTTCTTGAAGCAAACAAAAATGAGTCTTCGATGGAAATTTCCATCAAAATCAACTATTCAAGTTTTGAAGCATTGAGTAAGATTTTGGAAAATGGCTTGTTTGCAAACTAGTATATTAATTCTTTAAATACCATACCACAGACTATTTTGATTGGAGTAAAATTTCATACTATAGTGTTATAGATTGAAGAGGTAAAAAAAAAAAAAAAAAAAAAAAAAAAAAAAGAAGAAGGAGAAGGAGAAGACAGAGGTAGCATAGAGGTTTAACTCAGGCATTCCATAGCCAAGTTCAATCATGGCCACATTAAACAAAGTAAACTTGAAACTGAGTGGCAATCTTGGTTTCTTAATAGTGAGGAGTTGGAAGCACACATTTGGAGCATTCAAAATTGGCACGAAATCTGTATAAAAACAATGCTTAAAAATATGTAGGAGCCCACTATTTTGTAGAAAGCAATAGTTTTTTGTATGGTTGTTTATCCTAAAATTATACTACCATGCAAGGTGTATATACACTACAACAAAATGCACTTTTGGAAACTAAAAAAAATTTAGTTGCCAAAAGTTGTGGAATTGGCAACCAAAAATAATATTAGTCGGCAAAAGTCAAATATTTAGCTACTAATTTTGTTTAGTCGGGGAATATTGATCATTGGCGACTAAAAAAAAATTTAGTCGCTAAAAATATCACAATTGGCGACTAAAAAAATTTTAGTAGCCATATAGCTAGTTTTGGCTATTAAAATTGTTTAGTAGCCGAATGAAAAAAAAAAAAAAAATTTATTTTTTATATTTGGCAATCAAACATATTTTCAGCAACAAAATAATATTTTAGTGGCCGTATAGTTAGTTTTAGCTACTAAAATTGTTTAGTAGCCGAATGAAAAGAAAAGAATTATTTTTTATCTTTGGCGACCAAAAGTTTGGTCGTCAAAAGTATACTTTCAGCGACAAAATAATATTTTAGTCACCAAAAAACTAAAATATTTGGAGGGCGATTTCAAATTTTGGAGGGATTAAAAAGTAATTAGCGACTAAAATATTTAGTCGCGAATTGTTATTAATTATATATATTTTGTTTCCAACCCAAAACAGACATATTTACTGTTAGTCTTTGGCTACCAGGAACTTAGTCGGCCAATATTCACTTTTGGTGACTAATGGTTTGGTCGCCGTTAAAACCCCACTATTTGTCGACAAATTCGTAGTCTTGTCACTAAAGGTTGAATGAAATTTTAGAGGGAAATAAATAAATGTTGGCGCCTGTTTATTTTTACACATCTGGTGCTCTCTCTCACACGCAGATTCTGTCAGCACCAAACCTCACCCAACCTCACCTCAACGTAGACCACCGCCACCACTGCCGCCGCCGCAAATCATGACGACCACCGCTACATCCTCCCAGGTTCTCTCTTACTCTCGATCTGTCTCTCTTTCACTCACTCTCAGTCTGTCTTTCTCTCTCTATCTCTGGGTCCATCGACCTCGGTCTCTCTCTCTCTCTCTCTCTCTCTATCCTCGTTTCTTTATTTCACCTCCTTGTTGGTCACCGTCGCCTGAGATCCATCACCCATGGAAGCTCGATCGGCAGCTCCTCCTTCATTCACATATTTGCTTGCAGCTCTTTTCTTCATCATTGTATGTATCCTTCTCAATCTATCTCTTCTTTCCCTTCCTTTCCCTCTCTCTGCAACTTCCTTACCACCAGCTGAAACCCTCTTCCCAAACCCCTGTGCAAAACCCCCTATTTCCCTCTCTATGACCCCTTTTTGGCTGGATTAATTAATGAAATCAAGAAAAATATGTGTGTGTGCGTGTGCGTGTGCGTGTGTGTGTGTGTGTTTGTGTGTGTATGTGGTGTGTGTGTGTGTGGTGTGTGTAGGGTTCTGTTCTAAAACACTGGTTGTATGTGATTATTTTTATTGCAACAGCTTCTAGTAAAATTTGTTGGAAATGATTTGGAATGATATGGAAAAAATTTGAGTGTCATTCTGAGTGTCAAAAATGATTTTCCACAAGACTCGTAGACTACAGCCCAAATCATTTTCCATTACACTTTTTGGTGTTGCTATGGGAAAGGTATGGTATTTAATTTAAATAATTATTTTTTTCCACCATATTTTCCCAGAAAATGTAAACAATCTCTATTTCTTTTATAAGAAAATCCAAATTCTGAGGTTGACAATTTCATCATCAGAATCCTCTCCTTCAAGTGGCATTGACAATTTCATCATCAGAGGTAAATTTTAGCTAATGTATATATATATATATATACATGTATATATTAAGCCATTGGTTGCAGGAAACTTTTACCGAGGCAATATTGCAGCTCTAGAACCCCAATTATGTAGTTCAGAGTCAAAATCTTGTTTGAACCTCGTTCCCGTCAAGATAGAATTTGATTTCAACTGGGATGGGATCACTCAAACATATGAATTTGGTTCTCTTCTTAGGAACTAGTGTTTCTGTCAGTACTTCTACAAAAATTATCTATTTAAGAACTTTAATGGGTTGCTTTTGTTACCAAGGTTGCACACTAATTGGCTGAAGAAATTCGTGCATTTGTTCTGTAACAGGGATGGGAATGTACCTGTTTCTTTTATCCAAAAGTACCTGATGAGAAAACTAGATCTTATAAGCGAAGATGAGGTAAGTGAATCATCTTACCTATTTTGCAAATATTATAATTTTGTTTATTAATCTAGTAAAATCTTGTACAAAAGAAAATGAATTAGAGTCAGAAGTTGTAGAGTTCTGTTTAATTGCTGAGATGTGTAAAAATCTTTCTTTACCTTAGAAGCATTTGGTTTGGCTATTGTGAATGGCAAGCAGATTATATTTTAATGTGAATAGTTAGTTTGTGTTTGTGTGCGTGTGTAAACAAAATAAAGAATTAGAGACAAAGGAAAATTTACAATTAGAAAACATAATTTACATTATTCTACTTTAGATCTTAAATTACGATTAATGTCAAAACTAAATTTGAGTAATTCTTCTTGAATAATTAATGTCAAAATCCGTGTATTTCAAATCCACATCTATCCAAACGGAGCCTTAAATAGTTTTGAGCACAGTATAGCTAAGGGATTCACTCTTGGAATTAAGGGGCAGTAGAAAAGTGATTGTTGTGAGGTTGAATTTGGGTGGATAGATATTTGCAATGAAAGGGGTTGGGAATTGTTGGCTTCTGGTGTTAGATTGGGAGGCTGGTGATGGAGAAAAAGCAAGAGGCACACATTTAATTTGGATTTTTTTTTGCAGTAGAATCTTTGGTGCAAGTATAATAATTAGTAAATAAGTTCCTTCATCTTGTTGTTTATATTGTGTTTGAATTTTAAATTTGCGTAGTAATTTGTGGATGTCAGCTGACCTTGTTCTTGCCCAGAACAGCCCCCCTTATGCCTTCAACTTGAAGCGAATCAGCTTTTACTAGTGTTTAGGCAAACTTCAGTGCACATAGCTAATCAAAATTAGCTGTCAGTGCTCTTCTTTGAAACTGAAATCATTCAAAAATCATTAAAATCCTAAATGTGCCTTCTGTAAGTGATTAAAATTCAAAAGTTATTTGACCTTACTTGGCCATGTCAATGGGTGTTCTAACTTTCATCAGTGATGTTATTTGTGAAATCTTGTTCCTTCATATAGGTGGTGTAAAATAACTAGTGGAAAGCCACGTAGGATAAAGCATGAGAGATTGTGATGTGCTAGTTATATCCTTTATAACACATAGTCACTACAAGAATTTGCACCTTTGGCGACCACTTTTGGAGACTAAAAAAAATTTAGTCGCCAAAAATGTCACTTTATGGCACCCAAACAACAATTATTTTGGCTGGAGAACTGCGAAATGGTACAAAATTTTAAGTTTGCTCTACCAAAACCACAAGTGTTTTGCATTTATTTAAATTTCATGGCACAAAGTGCTCAAGGCGAAAATTACAGGGGAATTAAAGAGTTTTTTGCCAAAAAGAGTAGGTTGGGGGTGGAATAGGTTAAAAGGACATAATGAATTTGAAAATGACAAAAGTAGGCAGAAAAGATAGATGGTTGAAAATAGAACAATCTTACTTTACATCTACTTGTACTTGGGGTTATTTGCCCCATTTCACTCAAGGTAAAAGGGAATCACATTATGATCTTGTAACTTAGTAAAAGGGAATCACATTATGATATTGTAACTAACGTAGATTAATTAACTTAATATGCCGTTTGCTTGGTGTCAACATGAGAGTTTGGTAGTTAACATGTTTTATCATTCTGTACAAGAGTAAGGAAATAGGGATTACTCTATGAATTGTAGCTCAATTGTTACAATACCTCTGGTGCAGGGACTTTTGTATGCTACAAGATGTCTCTTTGGAGATGTGCTAGGCTCTGTTGGGTGTGGTTCTGGTATGTAATAATCCTGTTAGCTCTTCTTTGTTATTGTGTTTCATATGTAGGCATATGGGAATATGAACAGTTTATGTTCCTTCGAAGAACCTTTGGGTAGTTCTTTTCATGATGTTTTACAAACAATAAAATGGAGTTGAATTGGATTAATGCAAGTTGTTCCTTTAATCCCATCATTTAATTCGATCTTAATATTGTGTAGAGTGTGTTTTGAATTGATTTTTGATAAATGATTTATGTATGTGCCTCTTGTGCAATGTAGCGATCCCAGTTTTACCACTTCGCTGAGTATGTCGGGGGTCGAGCTGCCCGGTTAGCACGTGGGGGTCCAGGGGGCAGCGCCCCTTGGCAGGTCCAAGGGCAGCGCCCTGACGAGGGTCAAGAAGTTGCTTTTCTGCTCGAGCAAGAGAGCAAGCCGCACGTGTCGATTTCAGGGGAGAGCAGCTTGCATACTGCTAAAAAGGCAGGTGTGGGAGTGAGGAGCGGTGGGTTAGTGAGATCCGAAATTTTTTCCCTTTTCTTCTCTCTTTGGGCTGAAGTTGAATCACTTTTGTATATCTCTTTCTCTCTAAAAACATTTCCTCTCCCTTCTCTCTACATTTCCTACCAAAAACCTCACAAGATCTTTGATTTCTTCAAATCCTTTGGGATTTGGACCTAAGTTCTTCATCAAAGTTGGTTAGCTCCTCGAGGGCTTCGTTATGTGCCGTGAAGATTGAGTTTGGACACTGTTGATTTTGGGGGTTTCATCTCATTTCTTCTTCAAAACTTGAGCTAGGGATTTTCTTAGAGTTATATATATATATTTTTGCAAGATCTAGATGATTTTCGAAATCATCTTTTGATAGCTTTGAAAGTTGATTGTTAATTCAAGAAGTTGAGTGATTTTGAAAGTAGGTTTGTCTCTTGTTCTTTTAAAATGATCTTATGGGTTTTGATCTTCGTTGATTGAAGAAAATATAATTTTGGAAAGTTTTCTTTTAAAAGATTTGAGTTGTATAGTTTTGGTGAGAAAACCTAGAATTTAGAGATTTTTTTTAAAGAGACTGAAAATCCATGAATGATATTGTTATATTTCGTGTGTCACAATAAATGGATGTTTGGAAAATTTCTTATTTATATTTATATAAATGATGAATTTCAGGAAATATGAGAATTGTTGTTCATTCTGGAAATTATTATTCAAAACGTTGAAATAGTCTTGAAATGACTAATTGTTGAGGATACTTGAGAAGAGGAAATTGTGTTATTTCTTGGATGATGAATTGGAATAAAAGTATTTATATTCATCTTTTGTTATTGGCATATCAATTCATTTGATTACATTAAACTTTGAAAGTTGATTTGAAAACTTGCATTGAGAAAAGAATGTTGAGAAACAAGTTTTCATGAATTGGTTTTGGGGTAAATACGATGGTAAGTCTTAACAGGTGGTGTAGATGAAATTGAATAGGTGTTGAGCCTTCCAGTTAATATTGGTAAAAATGACAGATTATAGGTGTTGAGCCTTCCAGCCAATGCTGGTAAAAATGACAAATTGGTAGTACTTGTATAGTCTACTTGTAGACACCAACCTAGGGATAACCAGAGTCGTATTTACCGCGCTTGAAATGAATTGTTAAGTTTTGAAGAATTGAAATTTCATGACATCATTGAGCATGAAGGTTTTCAAAGATGAAGATGTGATTTTCTTTCAAAGTGCATAGCATGACATGTGCATTTTATCTCTTGAGACTTGTATAAAATGTATATACTTTGTTAAGGATTTCCTACTGGGCTTTATGCTCACCCTACGAGATTTTTGTGCAAGAAAAGATGTGGTGATGCCGCTTAACTAGAGGCGAGAAAATGTGTGTTGAGAGTACGAGACTATTTTGCTGTGACTCTGTGTGCAAGCCAAGGGCTGTGTTTGTGTGGGTTTGAATTACCGTTTTATGTAACCAGGCTCAAGCCTTGGAAACTTTTAAACCCCTTGGGGGTATTTATTTGTTTATTTACTTCTTGTTGGATTAATGTATTGTTGCATGAAGAACTATTGTATCATGTAATGTAAGTTTGGAGATTTATATTCAGTTTTTCTTGAAAGAGCCATGATTGTTGTATTATCATTTGGGCTAGAAATTTGGGGCGTTACATGCAATGTCATTGAACTCAGTGAGCACATGCTGCAGAATTTATGTTGAGATTTGTGAAGAGTTTAGGGGTTCAATTAGCTTTCTTGTCTAGTGGACACACTCTTGGGACTCCATTTACTGTTTGGTGGGAATATTGAACTTATTGAGCCATTTTTAATTATTCACATGTCTCTTTGGATTAGAATGTGAATAATTTTTTTTACTGAAAGAAGCAAAAGAAATATTAGATGAAAAACATCTGCCAATCTACTTGAAAAGCATCATGAACATCTCACTCTAGATTAAACAAATTTGTGAGAGCAAATGGTGCATTGATAGGACACAGTTAAAGAATTAGAGAAAAAATGTGAGAAAAAAAGGCAAAAACGAGCCCCTGAGGGGCAGAAATGCAAAACAGCTGCCAATCTACCCAAAGACCATCATCGGCACCTCGCCGTCCATTAAACAAACTTGTGAGAACAAGAGGTGCGTCAATAGGATGTATAGTTAAAGAATTGTAAACAAAAATGTGAGAAAAAAAGGCAAAAACGAGCCATTAGGGGGCAAAAAAGCCAAACAGGCCCTGAACCACTGTACGGATGTTACGGGCAGCTTCCTCATAACAAATAGGACCTGTGGGGACAGATTGGACGTAATTAGCACATGTAGGTTGGAAGTTAGAGTCAAAAACACATTAAACGTAATCAAAAAAGGGTGTTTCGGGTGGCAAAAATGCAAAACAGCCCCCAAACAACTGTATGGATGTCACGGCCAACTTCCTCGTGACTAATGGGACCCGTGGCAATAGACGAAATGTAATTTGCACGTGTAGGTTGGGAGTTAAAGCGAAAAATGCATTAAACTTAACAGGAAAAAGGCGTTAAGGGAGCGAAAAAACGAAACAGCCCTAGAACCACAATACAGATGTTACGGCCACCTTTCCCGTAACAAATAGGACATGTGACAACAAATGGAATGTAATTAGCACGTGTAGGTTGAGAGTTAGAGCTGAAAACGCATTAAACTTAACCGAAAAAGTGGCGTTAAGGGGCCGAAAATGAGAAACATTCCCTGAACCACCGTACGGACATCACCGCCACCTTTCCCGTGACAAATAAGACCTGTGACAATAGACAGAATGTAATTAGCACGTGTAGGTTGGGAGTTAGAGCCGAAAACGCATTAACCTTAACCGAAAAAGGGCGTTAAGGGGCGAAAATGCGAAACAACCCTCGAACCACTGTATAGATGTTACGGACACCTTCCCCGTGACTAATAAGACCTATGACAACAGACAGAATGTAATTAGCATGTGCAAGTTGGGAGTTAGAGCCGAAAGCGCATTAAACTTAATCGAAAAAGGGCGTTAAGGGATCGAAAAAGTGAAACAACCCCGGAACCACCGTACAGATGTCACAGACACCTTCCCCGTGACAAATAGGACCTGTGACAACAGACAGAATGTAATTATCACGTGTAGGTTGGGAGTTAGAGCTGAAAACGCATTAAACTTAACCGAAAAAGGGCGTTAAGGGATTGAAATAGCGAAACAGCCCCAGAACCACCATATGGATGTCACGGACACCTTTCCCATGACAAATAGGACCTGTGACAATAGACGGAATGTAATTAGCACGTGTAGGTTGAGAGTTAGAGCTGAAAACGCATTAAACTTAACCAAAAAAGGGCGTTAAGTAGGCGAAAATGCGAAACAGCCCCCAAATCACCATACGGATGTCAAGGACACCTTCCCCGTGACAAATAGGACCTGTGACAATAGACAGAATGTAATTAGCACGTGTAGGTTGGGAGTTAGAGCCGAAAACGCATTAACCTTAACCGAAAAAAGGCATTAAGGGGGCGAAAATGCGAAACAGCCCTCGAACCACCGTACGGATGTCACGGACACCTTCCTCGTGACTAATAGGACCCGTGACAACAGACAGAATGTAATTAGCACGTGTAGGTTGGGGGTTAGAGCCGAAAACGCATTAAACTTAACCGAAAAAGGGTGTTAAGGGATCGAAAAAGCGAAACAGCCCCGGAACCACTGTACGGATGTCACGGACACCTTCCCCGTGACAAATAGGACTTGTGATAATAGACAAAATGTAATTAGCACATGTAGGTTGGGAGTTAGAGCTAAAAACGCATTAAACTTAACCGAAAAATGGTGTTAAGGGGGTGAAAATGCGAAACAACCCCCGAATCACCGTACGGATGTCACAGACACCTTCCCGTGACAAATAGGACTTGTGAAAACAGACATAATGTAATTAGCACGTGTAGGTTGGGAGTTAGAGTCGAAAACGCATTAAACTTAATCGAAAAAGGGCGTTAAGGGAGTGAAAAAACAAAACAGCCCCGGAACCACCATAGGGATGTCACGGCCAGATTCCCCGTGACATATAGGACCTATGAAAACTGTCGGAATTTCATTAGCACACATAGGTTGGAGTTAGAGCCGTAAACGCGTAGAACTTAATCGAAAAAGGGAGAGTTAACATCCAATAAATGTTCAACTTTTTCATTGCAAATGATGCCATTGTTTCATCATATATGGTGGTCATTTGGGTGGTAAACGTATTAAGAAAGCATGATATGGCTATGGAGATAACCCCGTAGATTACTCATTCATTTTACTTTGATTAGGAAAATGAGAATGAAAAAGAGTTCAAATAAATTTACAACCAAAGCATTGTACTCATAAAAATTTATTTTATGAAGAGGTATGCTCTTAAAAATTGTATTTCTTGTAAATTGAAATCAGGGTTTGGAATTAATCTTTCATGATACATACATTTGATTGTATGTCGAAAAAAGGTTTTTATAGATTGTTCTACCTTAAATGCATGTTATTACAATCTTTTTCCTATGTCTGAATCAATTGATATTTTGTAATGGGTGCAATAGTTTTTTTATTTTTTGTAGATGGCTTTTGGCGTGAACTTGTGGATAGTCGACATTTTTGTTTATGGAGGACACTTGACACTTTTGTATAATCCTGCTAACTATGTGTTCCTCTGCTTTTGTGTAGTTTAGCATTACTGATACATATAACTTTTGTAATCCAATTGATAGTTGCTAGTGTGGCATATAGATCACCTTTTGTCGTGGTACAGTTTACGATTGTAATTTGTACCGAGCCAAATGGCCATATCGCATGGTACTAAATAGATTTTTTGTATATGAAGGGTTGGATTTTTGTATGGAATTATAATTTTAGTTTGGACAATAGTTAGTTTGTATGAAATATATACATTTAAAGTTATTCATTTTTGGATGGTTGGAAGTAATATGGATTGTGGAATGATTGATAATTTTACGTTGGGGAATGATTGATAAAATATGTATTGTTTTGTTTATATACATACTACAGGTTGCACAGAATATAGACAGGTTGTGGATAAATTACAATTTTCTGATAAAACATAAGATCATTTTTTTGGCGACTAAACAATTCGAAGTACATATTTTAGTGATTAGAATGTTAGTAGCTAAAACTTAATAACAAATTTCGGAAAACAATTATGGCAACTACAAAGCTTAGTAGTGCAGTCAAAAAGCAGACATTAGATGACTAAAATAGAAAACATAATTTACATTTGGCGACTAAAATATTTTGTAACCGAAAAAACAAAAAAAAACATTTGCCAACTAAATATTTAGTAGGCAAAACACAAACTATTTAGCTACTAAAAGCTTAGGAGCCAAAAAAGTCATCCTTTTAGCGACTAAAAAATTGGTAGGCAAAAGGAAAACCAGACTTTAGGCGACTAAGATGTTAGGAGCCAAAAACAATCTAACATTTGGCGACTAAAATATTTTGTAGCCAAAAATTTTTTGATGAACAAGAAAAACACTTTTGCCAACTACAATTTTAGTAGCAAAAACTGTGACACTTTAGGCAATTTAACTTTTAGTAGCTAAAACACGCGACTAATGTATGTAGTAACTAAAAAAATAATAGGAGAAACCAAAAAAAAATTTGGCGACTAAATCTTCAGTAGCTAAATATAAGCAACGTTTTTCATGACAAATATTTTTAGTCGCTAAAAAAGTTATATTTAATTTTTTTTCCAACTCTTTTGGCGATGAAAAAAATAGTCGGCATTGCATTACTTTTGGCGACTAAAATAATTTTAGTCCCCAATTACCTTCCTCGACAATGCTTTAGCGACTACTCTTGCGACCAAAATATTTAGTCGCTAAAGGCTTTTGGCGACTAAAAATTTAGTAGCCGAAAGTGTAAATTCTTGTAGTATATATATGGGTATGTGTGAGTATATATTATTACTTTTCCTATTACAAGTTCAGTTTTTCTACTCCAAGGAAATTGAAAAGATTTTGTACCTGGAGCAACATAGCCTATGGTTCCCCTTAAATTAGTTAACAGCTTCTGGATTACTTCAATATTTTTGTTTATGTGTGCAAGTGACTGAGCGAGTTTATTGTTCAAAACGACATAGTTAATTGTAATGTTATTGAAGCAAACAAAAATAAGTCTTGGATGGAAAGTTCTGTCAGAATCAACTATACAAGTTTCCAAGCATTGAGTAAGATTTTGGAAAATAGTTTGTTTGCAAACTAGTATATTACTTCTTTAGATACCAGGACTATTTTGATTGGAGTAAAATTTCATACTAGAATTACAGAAGGAAGAGTCAAAAAAAATAAAAAACAAAGGCAGCATAGAGGTTTAACTAAGGTATTCCACAGCCAAGTTCAAGCATGGCCACATTAAACAAAGTAAACTTGAAATTGAATGGCAATATTCACACTGAGATTAAGCATGCCCACATTAACAAAAATAAACTTAGTACTTGGTTTCTTAATAGTGAGGAGGTGGACGCACTCATTTGGAGCATTCAAAAATGGCACGGAATCTGTATAAAAACAATGCTTACAAATATGTAGGAGACCACTATTTTGTAGAAAGCCATGGTTCTTTGTATGGTTGTTTATGTTGAAATTACTCTACCATGCAAGGTGTATATATATGCATGTGTGTGTATATATATTATTACTTTTCCTATTGCAAGTTTGGTTTTTCTATTTTTCTACTCCGAGGAAATTGAAAAGATTTCGTACCTGGAGCAACATAGCCTATGGTTCCCCTTATCGCAACTGAATTGCTTTGAACTTGTGCCACATCACTTGAAACAGTAGAAATAATTTTTGCTAACCCAAAATCTCCAATATGAGCCATCATCTCATCATCCAAAAGAACATTACTTGGCTTTAGATCACCATGAATAATTGTCGACTCACAACCATAATGAAGATATTGTAATGCAGAGGCAATATCGGTAGAAATGTCAAGCCTTTGGATTAGTTTAAGATTTCTACATTCTTCTAGCTGCTCATGGTCTCCAACTTCGACTTGATGCAACCAATTGCCCAAGTTTCCATTGGCCATAAATTCATATACTAGAGCTTTGAATTCATTACCATGGAAATCCACACTGGAACAAACGGTCAAAATTTTCAATAGATTTCGGTGCCTTATGGCTCTTAGTGCCTTGCATTCTGACATGAAGCTCTTAGAAGCTCCTTTGGTCTGAAGATTGAGCACTTTCACTGCCACAACCATCTGAAATTGATCAAGAATCCCTTTGAAAACTGAAGCATAGCTCCCAACACCAATTAAATTAGCTTCTGAGAATCCATTGGTGGCTTTGAGAAGCTCTGCATAAGAAACCCTCAAAAATTGATGTTTGATTGATGGAGTGGAAGAGGCCTTCTTTTTTGAAACATGATGCCATTGAAGAAATATGAAGAAGCTAACAAACAAAGATAAAAATATCACAAGACCAACCACCAGTAGGATCATTTTCGTCCTGTGAGAAAGCTTATTCTTGCTTGATTTGAATGATGGACAAGGAGGAAGGTCTAATTTTGCAATACCTCCACATAGCTCATTATTTCCAACAATTGAAATTGCACTTGAATTTTGAAACACTCCTTGTATGGGAACTTGTCCATGTAGCATATTAAAAGACAAATTCAACATATCTAGTTGAAGCTCACCTAGATAACTTGGGATCAGCCCCGACAAATTGTTATGCGAAAGATCCAATACTCTTAAGCCCTTCAGCATGCTCAAACTTTGAGGTATCTCTCCTTCAAATGAATTGGCTTCCAACTGAAGCCATTCCAAACTCAAACAGTTGCTCAGCGTGTTTGGTATGGGTCCTGATAATCTATTATAGGATACATCCATGTATCCAAGATTTTTCAAAGACTCGACTTCTAATGGAAGAGAACCGGTTAGTGCATTGTGGTCTAACGTGAAAAATATTGAAATGGAGGAGAGACTCATAATTTCAGGGGGTATTGAACCCTTAAGATTATTTTTATCAAGGCCTAATTCCAACAAGCTATGACAATTGCCCAAACTTGGGGGTATGCTTCCATGGATGTTGTTTTCTCCCAAGTGGAGAGTAATCAACGAAGTCAAATTACCAATCGAAGATGGAAGTTCTGTGAATTTGTTCTGGTCTAACTGCAGAACTTGCAGCTTATGAAGTCTGCCCATGGAGGATGGAATAGGGCCAACAAGATTGTTCACTGCCATAGATAAGTAAGTGAGGTTGAGAAGGTTCCCGATGCCTGAAGGAATGCTTCCATGTATTTGATTAAACCCCAAATCTATCCGGCTAAGATATGTGGAGAGATTAGCTATGGAGTCAGGCAATGAACCTCTAAAAAAATTGTCACTTGGATCAATAGATTCTAAACTGGTGCAATTTGTTAGAGACGAAATAAAAGTGAGGTCATCCTGCAACCGATTTTGAAAAACACCAATCCTTCGAAGACCCAGAAGTTTTCCAAGATCTCTCGGCATTGTGCCGCTGAAATCATTTCCAGCGATGAATATTTCTTCAAGTTCTGAAGCATTTGACAGTGAAGTAGGAAGTGTTCCAGTAAACAAATTCCTCGAAAAATAAAGATACTTGAGATTAGGAAGTGTGGAGCCTATATTAGGAGGAATATTTCCTTCAAGTAGGTTCCTACTTACTGCTAACACAAAGATGTTGGAGATATTGTAAAGGCCAGATGGAACCTTGCCAGATAGGTTATTCTCCCTTAAATAGACAACTGTCAGGCCTTGAAGCCTGGCAATTTCCGCCGGAATCCTCCCGTGCAAATTACATTGTACTAAAGAGAGAATGGAAAGAGATGAGAGGTTTCCAATGAAAGGAGGGATGGTACCTGAAAGCTTGTTTTTACTCAAGCGTAAAGCTCCAAGCTTTGACAAAGAGCCTAGCTCGGCTGGGATGTTTCCTGTCAAGTTGTTGTTCATCAAGTTCAGGTATTCAAGTCTTGAGCAAAGCGACAGGTTGGTAGGTATTGCACCGCCAAACGAATTGTTGCTTAATTCTATTGTTTGTAGCCGAAACAAGCGACCCATCTCCTGTGGGATTGGGCCGTGGAAGCTATTGTCGTGAAGAATGATACTTTTGAGAAAGGAGAGGTTTCCTATATGAGGTGAGAGCAATCCAACCAGGCCTTGGGACGTTAGGTTTAACCCGATAACTCTATCAGGATGTCGGCGACTACACAAAATGCCGTTCCAGAGACAGAAGTGGAGTGAATGATTCCAGGAAGAGAGGGCACCAAATGGATCTTCAACAATTGCAACCTTGAAGGCGATCAATGCAACTCTATCTGTCTCATTATTTGCCACAGAAGTGGCAGCAGGGATACTGCAGAAATAGCAACACCACACAAGGGCAGTGCAGAGCACAGCAAGCCACTTTGACATGATTTTTTTGTAATGGATGAATCGATTATTTCATCAAGGTAGTACATTATCTATCTATCTATTATATTAGTAAAAGGAGATTTTCGTGAGGAGTATGTGGAAATTTCAAAATCTCATAATAAATTTATAAATTTATTGAATTAAAAAATAAATTTAAAAAGTAGTATTGACTAATCAATTAAAGTAATAGTTTTTAAAATATTAATAATTTCACAATTTATAATTTTCAAAAGAAAAGATAAAAAAAAAAAAATTCCATATCTTTCTAACCTAATCCTCTCCCATTGATTTTTATTTCCTTTAAAAAAACATTTAAACTTGTTTCTTACTATATTACTATATTATTCATACCATATATAATTACCCTCAAATCTTTAAAATTCATGATAAAAATTAGGAACTTTCAAAATATTTTGATTTAATTACACATATTTAATTTCTTTTGTACATTTTTTTTCTTTTTCGATTTGTTTTGTACACTCATATGTACTAGTATTTATGCCTAAATTATAAATTTTTTAATACATGTAATGGCTGTGAAAAGAAATTAGTGTATATGATTATAAGCACCCTTTTTATTAGCCTCGTTCATTGATTTTGTTTTCAAAAAAAAAAAAAAAAAATTCTATATCTCATCAATTTAATTCTTTAGTTAATGAATTTTCACACTACTAAAAGATAATTTTTTTAGTGTTTTGGTAACTTCATTTTACAAATAATTAATTATTTTAAAAATATTAAAACATTTTACGTGAAAATTTGTATTAAATAAAAATTAAATTGAAAATTATGATTTGTTTTGAGATTTCACTTCTTTGATCAAGTTCTATGCTAAATATAAAATCTATGAACTAGCTTAATCTGATCTTAAATAATTCTTTCAGATGTAAATATAATTTAATATTAGAAATATTTTAAGAATAAATATATAATTTCTTAATTGAAGTTTTAGAATATTAATAAATATGCCAAATACATATATTCATATTTTTTTTTATTTTGGTTATAAAAAATTTTACAATATTTTTACCTTTTTAGAAAATAAATAAATGGGCAATGTGATGGTTGGGCATAAACCAAAACAATTATCTAAAAATTGGATTGACTATATAGCATTAGGGGTGTGTGCGGTGTGATTCGGGCGATTTGAAAGTAAAATTACAAACCGAATGGTGAATTGGCAAATTGTGATTTTGGCAGTTTGGGTGGATTGAAGAATATTCTAACCAATTATCAAATATTTACATAATTTATAATACTAATTTGCATAATATTTTTCATATATATTACACAAACTAATTTTACATATATGTTTCATATATATAACTACTAATTTTTAACAAATTTCACATTTTAAATCTTTCTCACACTCATTTTTATTTTGATACTTTATTAGAGGTTAAAAAATATATATGTATTAACTATAGCGAAGTGGAGCGGTTTCAAAGGTAGATTATTAAATTTAAAGTTTAATCTACAACTAGCGGATAGAGCAGTGCGGATTGATGTGGATCAGTGTGATTTTAGCGGATTGGATGGTATTTTGCACAGCCCTATATAGCATAAAAATTAACAAAATCCAATTTCTTCACTACTTTTAATATTTGATCCACTATTAGCTCATACCCATCATAACTTAACAAATTATTAAACATTAGCTTAAATTAATTATTATTAATTGTTTTCACTAATTGACCGATGGTCAACAACAATGATAGGTAGTCCGAAAAAATATGGCTCGAATGGCTCGAAACACCCAAAACGACGTCGTTTTGAGTGTAAAACGACGTCGTTTTGTCGTTTTGACACATTCAAGCCATTCGAGCCACAAAAATTTGGGCCACCAAACATTTTCCATTTTTAAGTGGTGTTTTGGGAAAATGGTAAAAAGTTGATTTTTTGACTTTTTTTACTGTTTTATGTAAGGGATGATGGATAAAAAGCTGGATTTTAGCTTTTTTAGTATGTTTCCAAAACAACCTTAAATTGAGCCAAAAGTAAGACTAAAACAAGCTTCATATTTTAAATCGACCAAGTATTATATAATTTTTTCATACATAAATATACTTAATTATTTGTGTAATAATTTTTAATATAAATATATAAATTTTTTACAAAAAACAAATAAATAAATATGCCAAAAATATACATAGATTTTCTTATTTTGGTTATAAAAAATAATCATAATATATTTACCAATTTTAAAAACAAAACAAAAAAAATAAGTGGATTAAATGATCATGAATCGGGTATGAATGAAGATAATTCTCCAAGAATTTAATTATTTGCATAAAAATTGATCTTAATCTAACTTCTAAACTACTTTTAATGTTTAATGCAGCTATTATCCCTCAAATTAGTTCATACTACTGAGAAATTATAATATAATTTAAATATAAAATTTAAATTGATTATTACCAACTATTTCTATTAATTGACCAATCAAAATTTTAAATTAGGTCCAAAGTATGGTTACAACGATGTGCCTATTTTAAGTTGACCTTGGATAATTTTTTCACACATAAATATACTTAACTATTTATGTAATAATTTTAAATATAAATATAAAATTTTATCAAATTTTGACTTTTTCAAATAACTACGCATAAACATGTACATATTTCTTATTTTATTAAATAAATGAGTTAAGTGGTTCATGCTTAGGCGTAGAATAAGACAATTATCTAATGATTAGGTCATAGCCAAGTTGAGATAAATATTATGTCAATTAGATTATGCCACTTCTAGTGTCTAGTACAACTATAAAGGCCTGTTTGTTTTCAGATGTAGGTTGGGGAGGATTGTTAGTGAGGGGATTATTAACGAGAGGACTAAGAAAAAATGTGTTTATTTGATAACCAGTGGACTAGCAATAGTTCATATTTGTTTTAAGAGATAGAAGTAGGATTAACCATGTAAAATTTCACAAGTACCCTTGTTGCATTATTATCAAATTTTGGCTTATTCCAACTAATAAAGACATCATATATTTTAATATTAAAAATATATTTTATAAATATTAAAATTATATTTCATAAATATATATTTTTTGGTACTATTTTATTTTTTTAATAAAAAATTTTTTGGTACAAATATTATTATACTATTATATTTTTATATTAAAAATTATTTTTATATTAAATTATTTTGATATAAAATGGTGGAATAATTAAGAAAAAAATGATAGAGAAAAGACCACACTAATCAAGTAGTGTAAGTAAATTAGGTAGGATAATAGAGGACAAAACAGTAAATCCCTCTCTAATCCCAAGGGATTGTTTTTCTAACACCATCTCCTGTGGGAAACTACTAATTCGATCCATGGAGATCTATGTATTATTTATTTAAACCCATGCATAGCTAAAAAAATAATAATTAGGTAGCATGTGTATTAACCCAAGGGATCTATGTATTTAAACCCATGTATTATTTATTTAAATTAGGTAGCATGTGTATTATGGTTTATAAAATAATTTTAAAAAAATTATACCAGTGCTATGAAGATCCGTTAAGAAAAGGTGAGTGAGAGAAGAATAAGAAAAGCGGCCTAGTGTGAGATGCCAAAACTAGCGAGAGTGAGAAAATTTAAAAGTTGTAATTGGTAAGTAAATCTTGATTTCTAGAAAGATAAAAGGATGAGGATCACTGTTAATTCATTGTTTGTTATTTTCATTTTGTTATTCAATTTTTTTGATTTAAACAAATTTTGCTAGATTGAGTCTCACAAAAAATTTATTATTATTACTAGAGCTTTTTTTTGATAAATCCTCTTTTTAAGAGTTTTATTTCATCTAACCCATATTCTTTTTAATTATTCCATTAAATTCTCTTGAGGTAAGAAGACCAAAATACCATCAATCTCTCCTGCCTCCTATTAATGTTGATATTTAATGTTGATTGTCATTATGTTTTGGTAGTTCCTATGCATTAGGATGTTGACTGTCATTATATTTATATTAATTTGAAATGAATTTTTGTCATTGTGTTGTCAATTACATGATGTGAATATTCACATCATGTAATTGAAATGAATATTCACATTAATTTGAAATGAATTTTTGTCATTGTGTTGTCACTTATATGATGTGAATATTCATATTAAAACATACGAATGTGAACGTTCACATCACTATATTAGATGAGAGAGAATTTTTCGGAAAAGTGTTGTGAACGTTCACATCAGATGAGAGAGAATGTTCACATTATCTTTAATATGTTGTCAATTAAAAATATATTCACATCAGATAAAAAGAATGTTCACATTATTTTTAATGTGTTGTCAATTAAAAATATATTCACATTATATAATAATATAAAATAATAATATCAATGTTATTTAATTTGTGTATGATATTTCATATGCCTTAGTCCTTTTCCTTTTCTCTCCTCCCCCAACATTAAATATCAATATTAAATATAAAGGTATAAGAGTCTAAAAAAATAGTGTAAATCAAGAAAAGGATTTTATGGAATAAAAGTATAAATACATGAGATTAAGTGGGTTAAAAAATTCCTTCATGGACTTATTGGGTTAAACACTTCTAAATAAGATTTATCAATAAAAATCGCTTATTACTATTATATGGCAAAATAAAAAAATGTAATTAGTAAAAAATAATAATTATAATTATTGAGTTTCACATTGTTTATGATATCGTCTAATATATGGCAAACTAAAATTATGAAACCCTTAAAAAATAATAATGTATTTGTATTTTATCATATGTGTAGTTTTGTTCCTAAAAATAAAAATTAAAAAGTGTAATTTTATAATTTATCATAATTTTTGTTTAATTTTTACTAATTACATTATGATTCATGTTATTGTTATTTAAAACTTAAAACATAACATTAATGGTAGGGGGAAAAATCATAAGCGAAATTGTGATAAAAATAGATAAAATTTAATTTAATTTATTTTTTTACTGTTTAATTTTAACTTTAAAATTAATTATTACTTATTTATTTGAAACCGTGCATAGTATTTTGGTACTACGCTAATATTTTATAATATGAAATTTCCTAGGCTTATTTTTTTAAAAAAAATATTTAATATTATTTTATCTTCTTAAAATGTGAGCCGTGAAAAGAGAAAAAAAATTCGCTGAGACAGAGACACTGAGGTTGTGTTTGGTAGAGTTTTGTAAATATGATTTGAGAGTATGAGTTATATTTTGAGTTTGTGAGTTGTATAATTATGATTTGAGTGTAGAAAATTTGTTTGGTTATGGTTTTTGAATAGAGTGTTGAATTAAGTTTTGAATTGATTATGAAATTGAGTTTTGAAAGTTTGATTTGACATGTGAAGTAAGAAAATTTGTTTGGTTATGAGTTTTGGAAAGAGTTTTCAAAACTTAATTCAAATTGTTATAACTTATAACAAAGCACACTACTTTCATACTATTGAAAATTCTGATCAACACTCCTAACCAAACTCGTTTTAAAATTCAATTAAAAAAATTTATTATTAACAGAAAATAACATTAATCAATTTTTTAATTGAAAATACTACAAAGGAAATAATTTTTTTTCAAAATAAATAATTCAAAAAATTTAAATCATAAATATTTAAATAATTTAAATAATCTAAATAATTTAATAAGTAAAAAATTAAAATAAATATTCAAAAATTTTAAATCGTAAAAATTTAAATAATTTAAAAATTCAAAAAATTTAAATAATTTAAAATGTTAATATTTTAATTTAAAAACAACTCTACACTCAAATCGTAACCAAACATATAAAACAAAATTTAATTAAGAAATTATTTTTAAAACTCATAACCAAACACATAACTCGAAACTCTATACTACTTTCACAATTCTACACTTAAATCGTAACCAAATACATAACAAAAAACTTAAAATATTTAAATATATTTTTATAAAATAGAGTTTGAATTTATTTTTATAAAATATTTTAAAATTTTAAAAATTAAAATTGTAATATTTTTGAAATTAAAATATTTAAAAATATTCAAAAATTAAAAAATTAAAAAAATCGTAACATATTTAAATATTAAAATATTTAAAATCTTAACAAAATTAAAATATTAATTTGAATTGAGTTTTGAAAAGAGTTTTGAATTATGTGTTTGGTTATGAGTTTTGAAAAGTAATGATTATGTTTTGAACTGAGTTTTGAGAAATTAGTGTAAAATTATAATTTAAAAGTTCAAAATAAACAACACACTAAAATCAATGAATAAAATTATAATTTGAATTGCTTACCAAACAGAGCCTGAAAGACTTGGGGGTGAAGGTTACAATACGGCAATAGGATGGAAATTAATATTGATGGTGGTCAAGGTAGCAATCGTAATTCCGTTGATTGATAATGATGGTGGTGGAAACTATGTACCATCAATTGTGGCGTGTCTTTGGGTCCGATTTATAGCAGTTTTGGAAGCAATCGTAAAAATATGTCCTTTTAATTATATTAATTCTATACTCAACACTATTTGAATTGTGATGAATGTGATCAACTTGAATTTTTATATAAAATATCCACAAGAAATTATTAAAAAAGATTGATCATTATAACGAAATAAATTTTAAAATTTTAATATTGTCAAATTAAATTCTAATATTTTGATTTGTTTTTAATTTGCACCATTTGTTTATTTTTATTCAGTAAAATTGATGAAAAAAAATATCTTAGTCATTAAATTTAATATAGGTATACATAAAATGTCTAAAATATTTCTTTTCATTAAGTTTAATGATTAAATACTATTTTTTCATCAGGTTCCTTAACAAAAATTAACATATGATTTAGATTAAAAAAATTAAAAGATCAAAATTTAAACTGAAAAATTAAAAATTTATTTTATTATAAGGGACAAATCTTTTTCTTTTTTTTTTAAATAATTTTTCTAATAATCCATTAAAAGACACAAAGGCTCCGTTTGTTTTGATGTAATTTTTCTTTATTTGGTTGAACAAAAAGTAAGTTTAAAACATTTTTTAAAGAAAATATATCTGCATTATTTTTTCAAAAATGAGTTTCCTTTTAAAATTCCTTAAGTCAATTTTTATAAAATTGACTCTCACTTAATAGTTACTACTTTTCTAACACATTTAGCATTTTTAAATAAAAATCTTAATTCATTAAAAAGTCATAAAATACAGTTTTGTAAAAGTGATAATACCATCTAATTCATAAGATACTACCTTCATAAGAAGAGATGTGGGTCTAAATCCCACCAACAATAAAATTATTTAAAAACCATAGTTTGTTGGAAAATTACATTTTACCCCCTCAACTATGGGCCGATATCACTTCACATCCCTTAACATTGTTACAACTATGTGATTATTAGAAAAGTTAGGCAAAGAAAACAGTTAAGAGTCGAACATTAAAAATATTATAGAAATGTAAGCAACAGGAGCACCAAGATAGTGTAGCAATAAAGAAAACATAGTTAAACAATGCTTGCCTGCATGAGTAAATATGCATCATTATATAACTAACATATATGCAAGGATAAACAAGCACAAGTTTTTTTTTTTTTTTTGAACTAATAAAGAAGCAAAGGTTGGTGACTTAAAATCGATAACAAGACGGTTCAAAAGTAAGACTGCACACGCTAATGAAGTCCAGACTTGAAAAGGTACAAATGTAGAAACATTGACCACACCTACCACATGAAGAACAAGCCTATCAAGAAGATTTGGGGTATTTTCTGAATGCATTGGTTTGAGGTAAGCCACGAAGTGATAAATTACCAAGAAATCATATTAGAAAGAGTCACTTAGGCTAGTTTAGCATGTATTAAATAAATCAAAAAGTCACTATCTTATTTAAGTCACATCATTTTATTTAAATCACATCACCTCTCTAACACATCACATCACATCAAACCTAACCCAAACCCAACCCAAACCCACCAATAAGTCAAAAAGTGCACTTTTTTAGGACATCCCAAACCAACCCTTGAAATTTACCAATATATCTCTCCAGTTTCCATCTATCTCTTTGATAGTCGGTGCAACTAGGGTGTTAGGTTTTTATTCTTGGCAATCCCGTTTGACAAAACTCCTTTCAGTTGTACTTATTTTCACACTTTTTATTTCAGTGAGGCTATGAGTGTTTAGATGCGAACCCAACCCGAATTGTGCCTTGCAGAGAAGTTTGTGATGTTAATGCTTTCAAGATTACCACTTCGCTGATTATGACGGGGATCAAGCTTGCATGTCCGCCCTTGCTCGCTCGAGCGAAGGAGTCCTCGCTCAAGCGAAGGACTGCGTCTGCATAAAGACCTGAAATAGGTGTTTGTTTGCTTGAGCGAAGGATGCGTGGCTCGAGCGAAGCCACTTATAAAAATCACGCGAGCTAAGTTCCTCGCTCAAGCGAGAGAAGCTTCGCTCGAGCGAGCTACAAAATCCAGGATTTCTATAAGTAGTTGTTTTACTCCAAAACTAGGATTACTCCTCCAGATCTTCTTCTTGGATATTAAGGTTTATATCTAGGGATATTTTGCTAATTTTTTTTGATGTTTTTGATTGAGTATTCAACTCATGGTTTAAAGAGTATACATCAAAGGATTAATTATTTGTTCTACACAAAAGAGAAAATTATTTTTCGGTGGATTCCGAAGAATTCGAGCCTGAAGCTTTGGTGGATTCTGGAGTGGCTCATCGTCAAGACAATTCCGAGGTGAAGACGGAGTTGGAAGAGGCACATAGGGGTTTATTCAATTTGGGCGTGGATTCGCTAGGTAATTGAGAGTATACCTGTGTAATTCCTTTATATCTTCTTCGTGGATTGTTTTGTGGCTATTGCCCATGATTTTTTATCACAATTGGAGGTGTCCAATTGTGGTTTTTCCACGTAAAATCGTTGTGCCGATTTGTCTTGATTGTTTGATTGGGATTGTTGTTTACTGCTTAAAATTGATACATAATCACAAATCAACATCTAAGGGATTTCTAGATTTTTCAATTGGAATGTTGATACATGAGCAAATGCGTTTTAATTTGTACGGGACCTTGCGGAATGTGCAAGGATTATACATATTTGTTTAAAGATATTTAATGTGCACATCTTCCCCCTATCTTAGGGAGTGGTGTAGAATTTTGTTTAGGATTGTAAGAAAAGTCTGGGATATACCCTTTGTAAACGTGTATATTTCATTGTCTTTATTTTATAACTTAATTACCAAAAAAAAAAAAAAGAGAAAGAAAAAATTTGGTGTGGACCACTAATAGGTCAATTGTAGCCTATCGTTGGTCCATTATAGAAACTTTGGAAGCAATCAATTCAAGTGGATTGGAATTAATATTTATGACCCATGACTATGTGCCACTGTGGTATGTTGTCCAACTCTCCTAATAAAGGTTGTGAGTTCAAGTCCTATGTGAGGCGTTGAGAATGAATCCTTTTCCCTTTCACCTTAGATCTAGATTAGAGGAGATTTTAACGAGTCAAAAAATAGAAAATAAAATAAAACTTTACCTTTGTCTGGCATTTAACTCGTTAAAAATTTGTTTCATATTGATAAATGAAAAAATGATATTTTAAGAGTCTCTAACATTACCTAGCTATTGTTGTCATTTAACGCATAAACACGTTAGTGAAGAGAGAGCCCCAAAAGACCTCTTAAACGGATCAATATTCAAAATATCAAGTGGACCAAAACCAATGTCTTCAGTAGCACGGTAATATCACATCATCATTAATATAGATTCAATCTCTAATGGACCAAGGCTAAGATCAGACACACACACACACACAAAAAAAGGAATTATAAAGATCTCAGTCTTTGTTGAAACATTGACACTGAAAGACGTGGTGAAGTTTACAAGACGGCACTAGGATGGACATTAATCTTTCATAGTGGACCAAGACCAGTGTCTTCTAAGAAACAATTGCTATGGACCATCAATGGGTCAATTGTATGTCTTTGGGTTCTTATTTACACTGGTTGTTGTGGACCGCACTCTCCTATACAGCTATTGTTATCAACTTTTAACCCATAAATCCGCTTAAGTACGAAAAAAGCCCCAAGAGGGAAAATTATACAATGTTCCTGATGCAATTCATGTGATCTATCAACTAACTTTTTATTGGTTGAAGAGTGGGATCCCCTACTTTATTGTTTGCTACAGAATTAATGTAACACAGTGAATGGTGTGAAACATTACTTCAAAACCACCAAATAAGCTTTTCACCAATGAAGACTTATTGAACAGATCAATAAATTCATCTTTGCTACACGAATAGATTGGAACCAAAAAAGAACGAAAGAAAAAGAAAAAGTAAATAAAGAAAATTATGAGAAAATGAAATTTAAATCTTTGGAAGTGGGAAAGGGGGTATGGTACACTGCTCATCTTTGGCTTTTATCTTGCAAAATATTTTGCAAAAATTGTAATTGAAATGTTCTGTAAAAGGCAATAGTTATTTTTATTCTTAAAATTTTCATGGTGTACATAATTTTTTTGACAAAAAATCATGAAACTCTATCTGTCTCATTTTCCATGATGAAACTGGCTCCAGGTATGTTGCACAAGTAGCAACTCCACACAAGGGTAGTGCAGAGCAAAGTAAGCCACTCTGACATGAATTTTTTATTTTTTATTTTTTATTTATGATGAATCGATTATTTTTTCAGGGTAGTATATAATATTGTAATCTGAAATTTTATAAGTCTTTTAATTTGGTCTATGATCGTCTTAAAATGTGAACCATTGAAAAAAAAGTGGGTTCAATCAGAGACACTAAAAGACTCCAGTGAAGTTTACAAGACAGAAAAGTGTCCCTATCTTCTAAGAAAAAATTTGCTATAATGGACCAAGGCCAATGTAAAAAGATCAGACACAAAAAAAATAAATAAATTAAAAAGATCTCAGTTTTTGTTGAAACAGTGACACTGAAAGACTTGGTAAAGTTTACAAGATGGGACCAGGATGGAAATTAATCTTTCAGTAGACCAAGAACAGTGTCTAAGAGAAAAAGTTTACAAGACAGTACTAATATTTATGACCAAGAACAATGTCTAAGAAAAAAGTTGACAAGACAGTACTAATATTTATGACCAAGAACAGTGTCTAAGAAAAAAGTTTACAAGAACAGCGGACCAAGAAAAAAGTCTACAAGAACAGCGGACCAAGAAAAAAATTTGCTATGGACCACTAATGGGTCAATTGTAGCCTATCGTTGGTCTATTGTAGAAACTTTGGAAGCAATCAATTCAAGTGGATTGGAATTAATATTTATGACCCATGACTCTGGAATTAATATTTATGACCCATGACTCTGTGCCACTGTGGTATCTTATCCAACTCTCATAATAAAGGTTGTGAGTTCAAGTCCTATGTGAGCAACCCTCTCATAATAAAGAGCAACCCTTCCTCTCTTCTCTCTCTTCAATCTGTTTGATTCTAGGGTTTCAAATTGGTTTAATTTTTGTTTTTTACAATTTGGCCCCCACTTCAAGTTTTAGAAATTATGTTTTCAAGCACGCAGTGTCCAAAATGTGTCCCAAACATGTCCGTTTGCAAAAAATTCAAAAACAAAAAGGGACACTCTTGGGAGAGTGTTGGACATGTGTCCCACACATGTCCGACACTGATACACAGCTCTCGAAGAGGTGTCTGTGCTTCATAGAATAAATGTATTTTATATTAAAAAGTTATAATAAATGATAATATTTAAATGTAAAAAAGAGTTATCGTTGAGATTTTGCCTAAAACGTCTATCTAGGGTTGAGCTTTCCCTATTTCAGATTAAATAATACTTCAATTTTTGTAGTTATGAAAGTGTATATTTCAATATATTTATGTACAATGATTTCTCTCTAAATGAAAAAATAAAAAATTTATTGTGGATTTTGAACGCAACCTCCCTAATAATAATTCTTACATCTGCCACCAACTCCACACCATTCATCACATGATACTTGTCATGTTGTCTCTCAAATACTAAACAAAAATTATTGAGTCTTACTGTTTTGACAAATAGAAATCAAGTAGAAGCACCACATAGACTTGCCTAATCACCAAATAATTTTCCATATAGTTGTGTATATAGAAAATTAAAAATTGACATTGTCGGACAAATTGAAGAAGTTCGTTTTAGGAAAAATTATCAAAAAGTCCTATATCAGACACAGTTACTCCAATCAATCTCATATTTTTTCTATTTCTCAAATAAGTCCTATTGGTATTGATAATGTAACTATGAGATCCTATTTTGTATGTTTGATAATTTTTGATGGATGGTTGTACCCTTTCCCACTGTGACTGTAACACCCCGAATAATACCTATTACGGAATTAATACAATAATCTATTTTTGAAATACCTTAAACTAAATTAGTTATCGTATAATATTAAATAGTTAAATTGATAATATTAAATAGTTATTGTATTTCACTAAAAGATGATAATATAATTATTATGGTGTTTTTGGCCAAAGTGAAAATTAGGAATGGTGTGAAATTCCTTGAATTGCAATTCAACATGATGTAGGGAGCCATGTGTATGGCATGTTGTAGGGAGCCATGTGTTTGTTGTATAAAATGTATATTTAAATAAAATAAACAAATTCATATATTTAGATTAAAATTATAAAATAAGTAATCATGGACTAAAACATACTGAAATTTACAATATGATGAACAAAAAACATCACCAAATAATATAAGCTATTTTATACAGATTATGAACTAATACAGATATATATATATATATATATCAAAATCTGTGTGATACCACAATTTCCTTAAAATAGATTCGCCGCCTCACCGAAGGTGATAGAGGTATGTTGATCTCTGTTTCCCAAGATGCGACGGTTAGAAACCCGCTAACACAGAAGCACTTTCTGTTTAACTCCGGCGAATTGACAATGGCAGCATTCTCTCACACAGGAAGAATATACTAGGAGCAAACTGACTATATAATATGGAAGCCAAAAAATTATGTGTAGAATACTCAAAGAAGGTCTCTTTTCATACACAACAGGGGAGAGAGGAGTAAGTTTTTTTCCTTATTTCTCTTTTTGGTTTTCCTTCAATAATTACAGGGCTACTATCCTTCACCTCTTTTCCTAACCAACATAACTCCTATTAATAAGAGTTCTCTGCATCTCCATCATGAAGCATTAGCTATCATCATCAAAAACCATAAAATGGTTTTCAAACTCATCAACCACCATAAAATGGTTTTCCTACCCATCAATGATTGTGTATTCATGAATTTTTACAATCACAACTAGTAGATGCATGTTTGGTTGATGCAACAAATCACTAATTCATAACTAGTTTTTAATCTGATATGGGACAGTTCATGATATGGCTCTAAAACTAGTTCTTGTTTTTGTTGTTTTTTCCATCTCATTTGATCTTTACTGTTATTCAAGTTGAATGAGAATCAGTAGTGTTCTTGTTTTTGTTTGTTTTTTATATGGGATAGATTTGGTATACTTTTATTGTAATTGTTACCGTTTAAATTTAAATAAGCAAATAAATAAATTGCCACAATTTCAAATTAAAAACTATATATTTATCTACCACGGCGTTTTTTAAACGCCATTATAAATGTCAATATGAAGTCGTAATACCGTTGAAGGTATTTGAATTGGGAGACAATAGGGAATTAGTGGCGTTTTAATAAACATCATTAAAAATGAATAAAACCATTGTAGGAATTTGAATTAGGAGAATTAACAGCGTTTATGAAAACGCTATGTAAAGGTCAAAAAGTATGACATTTGGCGGTGTTTTTAAAATATAACGACGTTTTTTAAAACGCCATAAAGCTATAGCGACGGCCGCGATTTTGGCGTTTGGCACTAAACGTCACAAAACGAATTAGTGACATTTTTTGCACTTAAAAAACGCCGCTAAATGCTGATTTTCCAGCAGTGTGTTGTCGACATTTAACTCATAAACACGTTAGTGAAGACTGCCCCAAAAGACATCTTAAATAGATCAATAGATTCAAAATATCAAGTGGACCAAAACCAATGTCTTTAGTAGAACGGTAATATCACATCATCGGAAAAATAGATTCAATCTCTAATGGACCAATGCCAATGTAAAAAGATTAGACACAAAAAACAAAAACAAAAAAATTATAAAGATCTCAGTTTTTGTTGAAACGGTGACACTGAAAGACTTGGTGAATTTACAAGACAGCACTAGGATGGAAATTAGTCTTTCATAGTGGACCAAGACCAGAGTCTTCTAAGAAACAATTGCTATGAACCATCAATGGGTCAATTGTACATGTCTTTAGGTTCTTATTTACACTGATTGTTGTGGACCGCACTCTCCTATACAGCTGTTGTTATCAACTTTTAACCCATAAATACGCTTAAGTAGGAAAAAAGCCCCAAAAGGAAAAATTATACAATAGTCCTGATGCAAATTCATGCGGTCTATCAACTTACTTTTTATTGGTTGAAAAAGTGGGATCCCCTACTTTATTGTTCGCTACAGAATTAACGTAACACAGTGAATGGTGTGAAACATTACTTCAAAAACACCAAATAACCTCTTCCCCAATGAAGACTTATTGAACAGATCAATAAATTCATCTTTGCTACACGTAGGGCTGCAAACGAGCCGAGCCGAGCCGAGCCGAGCCGAGCTTTAGTGTGTTTGGGCTTGTTTATTAAGATTTTAATGAGCTCGAGCTCGAGCTCGAGCTGAATAAAAATTTAACGAACCGAGCTCGAGCCGAGTTGGCTTAGGCTCGACTCGAGCTCGAGCCTGTTCACGAACCTTAACGACCCAAAAAATTTATAAATTCATACTTACATGTGAGACTAAAGTTACAATTAAAACTTTGATTATACAATTATATATACAATATATATAAACATACTAAAAAAAAGTCCATATTTTACTAAAATAATAATATCTACTACCACTATTATATAAATATACTATCTATAGTTAAGTATTATTTATATTTATATTTTTTAAATATATAAATAGCATATTTCTCTTATTTTTTATACATAATTTTATATTATTTAATATATAAATAATAACTATTAAATGAGCCAATTAACGAGCCGAGCTTACGAGCCAAGCTTTAGACTGTTTGGGCTTGTGTGTTTGGTAACGTTTACGTTTTCAGTTTATATTTACAAAAATTTTATAAACTGGTTTTTGTTTATTTTTTGTTTATTTTCATAAAAACATAAAATACAAACGCGTTTGGTAATTGACAAAATGTTTAAAAAATTTTAAAAATATAAAAAAGAGTGAGAAATGGCAAGTGGTGGCAAGTGCCGGTGGAAGACGGTGGTGGAAAGTGGTGACGGTAGGTGGTGCGTAGCTGGTGGTGGGTGGTGGTGGTGGTGGTGGGTGGGTGGGTGACGGTGGCGGGTGGTGGGTGACGGTGGCGGGTGGTGGGTGGTAGCGAGTGGGTGGTGGTGGTGGTGGTGGTGGTGGTGGCAGGCGGGCAGTGGTGGCGGGTGGGTGGGTGGTGATGGCGGGTAGTGGTGGTCGGTGGGTGGGTGACGGTGGCGGGTGGTGGTGGCAGGTGGGTGGCGGATGGCGGATGGTGGTGGGTAGTGGCGGGTGGGTGGTGATGGTAGGTGAGTGGGTGACAGTGATGGGTGGTGGGTGGTAGCGAGTGGGTGGTAGTGATAGTGGTGGTGGGTGGTTGGTGGTGGTGGCAGGTGGGTGGCGGGTAGGTGACGGGTGACGGGTGATGGTGGTGGTGGTGGTGGGTGGGTGGGTGGGTGACGGTGGCGGGTGGTAGGTGGTAGCAAGTGGGTGGTGGTGGGTGGTGGTGGTAGGTGGGTGGCGAGTGGGTGGTGGGTGATGGTGGTGGTAGGTGGTGGGTGATGGTGGCGGGTGGCTGGTGGTGGTAAGTGGGTGGTGAGTGGTGATGGCAAGTAGGTGGCGGATGGTGGTGGCGGGCGGTGGATGGTAGTGGCGGGTGGTAGGTGGTGGCGAGTGGATGGCAGGTGGGTGGTGGGTGGTGGTGGTGGTGGTGGTGGTGGCGGCGGTGATGGGTGGGTGGTGGTAGCAGGTGGGTAGGAGGTGGTGGTGGCGGGTGGTGGTGGCAAGTGGGTGGTGAGTAGTGGGTGGTGGTGGCGGAAGATGGTGGTGGAAAATGGTGGTGGGTGGTGGCTAGCTAGTTTTGAGTGATAAAAAATAAAAAATAAATAAAAAATAAAAAATAAAAAAACTGAAAACTCAAAATGGAAACACATTTTTTGTGTTTTCATTTTTTGGCCAAATTTATAAACTGAGACCACTGATTTATAAATCAAAAAGTTTACCAAACAAGTTTTATTTGAGTTTTTAAAATTTTTGTAAATATAAACAGAAAACTGAAAACGTAAGTGTTACCAAACGACACCAAAATTTAACGAGCTCGAGCTCGAACGGCAAAAAAAATTAACGAACCGAGTTCGAATGATGGCTCTGTTCATTTGCAGCCCTAGTTACACAAATAGATTGGAACCAAAAAAGAACGAAAGAAAAAGAAAAAGTAAATAAAGAAAATTACGAGAAAATGAAATTTAAATCTTTGGAAGTGGGAAAGGGGGTATGGTACACTGCTCATCTTTGGCTTTTATCTTGCAAAATATTTTGCAAAAATTGTAATTGAAATGTTCTGTAAAAGGCAATAGTTATTTTTATTCTTAAAATTTTCATGTTTTACATAAATTTTTTGACAAAAAATCATGAAACTCTATCTGTCTCATTTTCCATGATGAAACTGGCTCCAGGGATGTTGCACAAGTGGCAACACCACACAAGGGCAGTGCAGAGCAGAGTAAGCCACTCTGACATGATTTTTTTATTTTTTATTTATGATGAATCGATTATTTTTTCAGGGTAGTATATAATATTGTAATCTAAAATTTTATAAGTCTTTTAGTTTGGTCTATGATCGTCTTAAAATGTGAACCATTGAAAAAAAAGTTGGTTTACAAGTCTTTTAGTTTGGTCTTTTAGTTTCCAAATCTCCCTCTAAATTTTCCAACCAAACACAGCATAAAAGACTCCAGTGAAGTTTACAAGACAGAAAAGTGTCCCTATCTTCTAAGAAAAAATTTGCTATAATGGACCAAGGCCAATGTAAAAAGATCAGACACAAAAAAAATAAATAAATTAAAAAGATCTCAGTTTTTGTTGAAACAGTGACACTGAAAGACTAGGTAAAGTTTACAAGACGGCACCAGGACGGAAATTAATCTTTCAGTGGACCAACAACAGTGTCTAAGAAAAAAGTTTACAAGACAGTACTAATATTTATGACTAAGAACAGTGTCTAAGAAAAAAAGTTTACAAGACAGTACTAAGAAAAAAATTTGCTATGGACCACTAATGGGTCAATTGTAGCTTATCGTTGGTCTATTGTAGAAACTTTGGAAGCAATCAATTCAAGTGGATTGGACTTAATATTTATGACCCATGACTCGGGAATTAATATTTATGACCCATGACTCTGTGCCACTGTGGTATCTTATCCAACTCTCATAATAAAGGTTGTGAGTTAAAGTCCTATGTGAGCAACCCTCTCATAATAAAGAGCAACCCTTTCTCTCTTCTCTTTCTCTTCAATCTGTTTGATTCTAGGATTTCAAATTGGTTTAATTTTTGTTTTTTACAATTTGACCCCCACTTCAAGTTTTAGAAATTATGTTTTCAACCACACAGTGTCCAAAACGTGTCCCAAACATGTCCATTTGCAAAAAATTCAAAAACAAAAAGGGACACTCTTGGGAGAGTGTTGGACACGTGTCCCACACGTGTCCAACACTGATACACAGCTCTCGGAGAGGTGTTTGTACTTCATAGAATAAATGTATTTTACATTAAAAAGTTATAATAAATAATAATATTTAAATGTAAAAAAGAGTTATCGTTGAGATTTTGCCTAAAACATCTATCTAGGGTTGAGCTTTCCCTATTTCAAATTAAATAATACTTCAAATTTTTTAGTTATGAAAGTGTATATTTCAATATATTTATGTACAATGATTTCTCTCTGAATGAAAAAATAAAAAAATTATTGTAGATTTTGAACACAACCTCCCTAATAATAATTCTTACACCCGCCACTAACTCCACACCATTCATCACATGATACTTGTCATGTTGTCTCTCAAATACCAAACAAAAATTATTGAGTCTTACTGTTTTGACAAATTGAAATCAAGTAGAAGCACCACATAGACTTGCCTAATCACCAAATAATTTTCCATATAGTTGTGTGTATAGCAAATTAAAAATTGACATTGTCGGACAAATTGAAGAAGTTCTTTTAGGAAAAATTATCAAAAAGTCCTATATCAGAAACAGTTACTCCAATCAATCTCATATTTTTTCAATTTCTTAGATAAGTCCTGTTGGTATTGATAATATAACTATGAGATCCTATTTTGTATGTTTGATAGTTTTTGATGGGTGGTTGTACCCTTTCCCACTGTGACTGTAACACCCCGAATAATACCTATTACAGAATTAATACGATAATCTATTTTTGAAATACCTTAAACTAAATTAGTTATCGTATAATATTAAACAGTTAAATTGATAATATTAAATAGTTATTATTTTTCACTAAAAGATGATAATATAATTATTATGGTGTTTTTGGCCAAAGTGAAAATTAGGAATGGTGTGAAATTCTTTCAATTACAATTCAACATGATGTACGGAGCCATGTGTATGGCATGATGTAGGGAGCCATGTGTTTGTTGTATAAAATGTATATTTAAATAAAATAAACAAATTCATATAATTAGATTAAAATTGTAAAATAAGTAATCACGGACTAAAATATATTGAAATTTATAATATGATGAACAAAAAACATCACCAAATAATATAAGCTATTTTATACAGATTATAAACTAATATATAGAAATATATATGTGTATATATATATATATATATCAAAATGAAATATTGAAATAAAATAGTAAAAATAAGCAAATCAAAATCTGTGTGATACCACAGTTTCCTTAAAACAGATTCGCCGCCTCACCGAGGGTGTTAAAGGTATGTCAACGTCTGTCTTCCAAGATACAACGGTTAGAAACCCGCGAACACAGAAGTACCTTCTGTTTAGCTCTGGCGAACTGACAATGGCAGTACTCTCTCACGCAGAAAGAATATACTAGGAGCAAACTGACTATATAATATGGAAGCTAAAAAATTCTGTGTAAAATACTCAAAGAAGAAGGTCTCTTTTTATACACAACAGGGGAGAGAGGAGTAAGTTTTTTTTTCCTTATCTCTCTTGTTGGTTTTCCTTCAATAATTACAAGGCTACTATCCTTCACCTCTTTTCCTAACCAACATAACTCCTATTAATAAGAGTTCTCTACATCTCCATCATGAAGCATTAGCTATCATCATCAAAAACCATAAAATGGTTTTCAAACTCATCAACCACCATAAAATGGTTATCCTACTCATCAACCATCATGAAATGAAATGGTTTTCATACTCATCAAAAACTATCATAATTAAACAATTTTTTCCATTCAAATCATTTTTTTTTTCAACAATCCCCTACATGAATAAAAATTGAGCGAATAAAGAATAACGGACAATTTTTAAAACCAAAGGCTCATATTTGTGGACTTGCCTTTTTCCGTGTCCCGCCTTTCAGAAAAGGTTTGAAAAGAAGACCTCACAGTTCGGACTCTCGCGATTCTGAATCTAGTCTCACAAGTGCAATGTGAAACTGATAAACAACAAAGAGTCCAAATCTGGCAAATCTTTTTGGAAAATCGATTTTAAATCAAATAATTCTAAAATTGGACTACTTTGCCAGTTATAGAGTCGCCACCTAAATATTTTATTTTTTGAAAAATTTAGGAAACCCTAACTGGTGTCAAAGGCCACATGTCCGTCATCACCAAAGTTGCCTCGGCTCGGGAACTTGGGTACGAAGAGGGAAAGGTCATGAATTAAGCACCCCCGCTTGCCCGATCAAAGGATCGACCTCTACTAATTATGATATATTATTTTATAAACATTATGTGTTCTTATTCTAATTATTAGGCTAACTTTACTATGTGACGCACACAAGCAAGTATAGACTAGAATTGCAAGAATTGGAACAAATTCAACTCATATTTGTTTTGTGAAAATGGTTTGAAGTTGCCACCCTCGAGTGGGCTTAAAGACGCGGATTTGCCACCAAACACAGTGGGCTTAAAACACTGATTTTGCCACAACAAAGTGGGCTTAAAACATACATTTGTTGAATTGTTCCAATTCAAACAACAAGCCTTCATCCACAAGCATTCATGCAGTTAATCATTTAAGCATTTAGCCTCATGGCAAGCATGTGAAACATGATAATATGGCAATCACACTCATGCAAGTATGTTAAAGCGCAAAAACTTACCGAGTACTCCAAGTAAAAAAAAAAAAAAAAAAAAAAAAAAAAACTAGTCAGAAAAATGCATGATTCTAACTATGTTAAGTGTCTAATGCAACAAATGCAATATGCAATTTAATAGGCTCGACTACTAATATGGCATGTGAATCGATTTGAACAACATGCGATAAACACGTATTCAAATAAGATATTGAAATAACGATGCAGTTTGAATGATGCACTGAACCTCGGTGCATGCAAGACAAATGAATGGATGTAAACATGCAAGCATAAGGTATGCTAATTGAAAAATGCTCCGAATCTAACCATCAAAAGCGAATAAATAAAAGAGAGAAAGACGTGGGGTTGAAAGACATGCACACACGCACGCACACTTATTACAACATTGTGCCCTCGCGAAGGAGGGTCCGAATAAATAAGCTAACTAGCTACGCTAATTAAGCTAATTATTACAAATTAAATGAATAACTAGCTAAAATAATCAACTAATTAATTACAACACTTGAATTAACTAGCTATTCTAAGCTAACTAAAGCAATTAAATAATTAACTATCTAAGCTAATTAAATATTAGCTACAACTAATTAGACTAATTAACTATTACACCACGATTAATTTATGCTAATGAAACAATTGAATGCATTTGATACAAGCACTACGGAAGATGAATGGAGATTGCATGTGCATCGCCCGAAAGACACTCTATCTGCCCAGATTGCCTCTGTTCCACCTTCAGCCATTGCCTCTGTTTCTGCAGAAATGCATTGCTGACCAAACACCAAGGCCCGGCCGTGCATCACTGAAGCCCGACCGGGCCTTCAAAGGGCCAGCCGTGCATTGCTTTTATGTACAATTCTGTTCTGAGTTCTGAGGTGAAACAGGGTAAATAGAGCATTTTTCAAGCTCTGTTTTTCCTCCCTCCCTACTCTGTCATAGGAAGGCCTCAAGAAAAGAATGGAATCATTTCTAAAGGCATCAATGAGCAATTGATTGCTTGATGCTTTAGAAGATGATTTTGGACAAAATCAATAAATGGAATGCAAATAGACCACCCCTCCCTTTTTGTCATGAAATGAACTCAAAAAGAAAGGTTGCAACGCTTCAAGAATCATCAAAATGCCATGAATTAGCACGTGACAACTCTTGACACAAGGAACTTGGCATAATGTCCGGCCAAGTTCAAGCTTTTCAAGCCATTTTCTTTAAGTGTGTTGAACCAAATTTTAAGCCAATTTGCTTTAGTCGTATCCATTCCTTAGTCCATTTGTCCATGGTGAAGTTAAGAGTCCTTGTAGACACCCCATTTTTGACCGTCCTCAAGACTTGGAAGTCACCGTTTGAACACTCGGTGATCATCCATGTTCGTGTTCGTCTTGAGTTCTCGGAGGTTTCGGTCGCGCGCCTTGCCTCAAGACCTCTCGACTTATTTGTTTTGTGCTTGGTTGTGCACCAAATACTTGTGTTTTTGCTTCTGAGGGCAGGGAATGGCTTGTTGGCTATCCTCATACCTCACCGGCCTTGGCTTGAGGCCACCGGCCCTGTTTTATTGCTACCGGCCAAATGTATTGGTCGGTCGGCAATGTTTTTGGTCGGCCGGCTATTTTTGTTGGTCAATCGGCCATTTCTGCTGGTCGACCCCTTTTCATCTGCTTTTGGCAGATATTTTATGCTAGCTGTCACAGCTGGCATCCACATTACACCCCCTCCATACACGTGTATGGAGGGATTTACACCTTGTGTTAGCTTCTCCTAGAAGCTTTAGAATTGAACTTCTATATAGAGGGAGCTCCTCCTCCCTCCTCTAGGGTTCAGAGAAATTAGGTTAGAGAGTTTAGATATAGTTTTGTATCTATACTCCCTTGTTTGATCTTATTTTGTGACCTAAAGTGAGTTTTGTATCTATACTCCCTTGGGTTGTTGAGGCCTTAGAAGATTGTTGTTAGGGTTCTTGGACTGGTTTTGACCAAAGAAAGGTGCTGGAGCTTTGTTCCTAAAGAAGGTCTACAAGGGTGAGCATCCTTACTTTAGTTACCCCTTTCTTGCTTAGGCTTTTGGCCATTCTTGCTCATTGTTTTAAGCTTCGACTATAACTGATAAAAGTTCTGATTTTGTGTGTTTTAGAACTTTGTTTAAGGTCACTTTGAGGTTTGGGGTTGTCTCCCCCCTCCAAGGCCTTATTAGGCCTTGCTTTAGGCCATACCTTTTGGCCATTGTTTTGGTCTTTGCATGACCTCTCTACCACTGAAATCCAGAGGATTTTCAGTGGTGGAGAGGTGGTTTTGAGGTCGTAAAAGGGAGAGGGTCATCCCCTCTCCTTATTGTCTCCAATGCTTGCATAAATGGCTTATGTGGTAACATGTGTGTTTAACTTGTTTTAGCTTCATTTCAGTATGTATTAGGCTTTGTTTTGCCATGATACACCTCTGTTTTGAGTTGGTTTAGACATGCCTTGTATGCTTCATACTCTTGTCTTGTAATCGCATAATTTGGCCTTAACATGCATCATGTTGTAACATGTATTTTTAACATGATTTTGGCTCAACTCCATGAAGATTTTAGCCTTGTTGTAGCGTGCTTAAGCTCTGTTTTTCATTGTTTTGGTTATGCTTGTATTGCTTTGTATAGCTACCATGTATTCTAGCTTGTAGGCTTTGAGTATTGAATCTTCTAGCATGCTTTACTTGGATCATTTCAGTGGTTTGGCATCACTTGTAATGTTATTTCAGTCCATATAGTATGCTCCTATGCTTGCTTTCATGACTTCTTTAATGCCTTAAAGAGTTAGTAGCTTATGCCTCATGAATGTGTCATTGCGTATGCCATCATGCTTAGGCCTTTGGGATGCCATCTAAGTGGATTTTTGGGCTCATTTTGACATGCCATAACTCTGTTTTTGGTCGCTTAAATCATGCCATGTTGGGTTATGTTAGGTGTAGTGTAACACCTCTTCGATGGCCTTGCATGCCTCATGATTTTGCCTCTTTGTTTTAACTTGTTTTGGCTTTGGTCATTGCATGTTTTAGGCTTACTTTGCCATGATTTAGGACTGTTTTGGGTTATGCTTTTCATATGCTCTTTGTTTCGTGTAGCATTGGTTCAATTCCCTTGCCTAGTTTTAAGCCTTAAGCCTTAATCATGTATGCTTGACTTGTTTATGTGATTTGGCATCACTCTTAGCACCACTTCAGAGCATGTAATGTTGTCATGTTTGCATGCTTTTCCTTCCTTTTAAGTGTACTTAAAAGTTTCCCTTTGATGTTTGGGTGTTGGGTCCATTAGCATGCATGTTTGTATGTGCATTTGCCCATTTTCCTTTAGCATTTTGGCCACTGTTTTGGACCTATTAGAGAGCTGTCCATCTTGGTGTAAGTCCATCCTTTGCATATTGTTGCATGCTCACCTTGTATGTTGTTGCATACTTGGCTTATTAACATGTTGTCGCATGTTTAAGTGGTATTGCATTTGGCATGCATCTCTTGTTAAGTTGCCTAACATATTGTTGCATGTTTGCCTCATATGTTGTTACATGCTTGGATATTGTCACATGCCTTGCATGTTTGTATGCTTGTCTAGGTTGCATTGCATTTGGCATGCTTGTTACCTTAACATGATCATGTTGATTTAGTTTTGCTTGCATATTTGCATCCCTTACCTCTTGATCAATCATGATAGAGGTTAGGATTTATTGTGTATTTGTGTGCATTTCATTTGATATCAAATTGCACATTCGGCATCTTTAGCCATCATGCATCGAAATACGTGATTGCTGGCCCAAGGGTCGAGAACCATGCTCCTTTGAGTCTTAGACATGATAAGGAGGGTGGTAGTGCAAACATTGCTTTGAAAATACATTGCCATGCCTTGTCTATCCTCTACTGCAGCAAAACAGGATTCTGCAGGAAGAGATGGCCGATCGGCCATCTTCAGTGCCGGCCGGCTATGTATTGTTGGTCGATGGCCCCACGTTTGGTCGGTGACTATATTTCCATGGCCGGTGGCCTCATCTCTTGGTTGGTGACATACCACAGTGCTCAGGAAGTGATTTTGGAGCTTCCTTGGGACTTGTGAAGTTTTTAGAAGTACAGAGCAGTGTAAGCAGAGGCAGCATGAGTGTGGTGATGGATTTCTGAGCGAAGCCAAAGCATGCATGCATTCATCCCTCTTCCCGAAGCTACTTTACTATTTTCAGTAGCTTAATTAATCTGCTTAATTAAGTATTGTGTAATATTTAATTAGCTTGTTAGTTAGTAAATTTGTATTATTCTTTCGGCCCCTCCCTCGAGAGGGCGCAATTGTGTAATAAGCGTGCGTGTGTGTGATGCATGTCTTCCAACCCCACGTCTTTCTCCTTTTTACTTACCTGCTTATGATGGTTAGTTCTAAGGCACATTTCATTTAGCATCCTTATGCTCACATGTTTGCATCCATCCATTTGTATTGCATGCACCGGACTCGGCACATTATACTAATTGCATTGTACTTCAATTCCAACTTGAATACGTGTATCGAGTTGTCGCATCTCATATGCCATCTTAGATTAGCCGAGCCTATTCTAGTTGCATTTTGCCTGCGATGCATTAGCCATTTTAACATGGACTTGGATCATACATTTGATTACTAACTAGTTTCTTGTTTTGGCTCGGAGTACATTGTGAGTGTTTTATGCTTTAGCATCTTGCATGTATGTAAGTGTTAACATGACATCATGCTTGCCATGAGGCTAATTGCTTATGTGATATAATTTCCTGGATGCTTGTGGGTGAAGGTTGGATTACTTGAATTGGAATAATTTGTCGAAATCCATGTTTTAGCCTACTTGCGAGTAGCAAAATTCAAAACCATTTCCAAACAAATGGATATGCGATGCTTTGTTCCAAGTTAGGTGATCTAGTCTATACTTGTGTGTTGTGCGCATCACCTAATAATTCTAGCTAATTAACCGGAATAAGAACGCATGTGTTTTCAAAAATGAGATATCATGTTTAGTACAGGCCGATCTTTGATGGGGCGAGCGGGGGTGCTCATAGCTGACCTTCCCCAATCGTACCCAAGTTCCCGAGCCGAGGTAACTTTGGTGATGACGGACACGTGGCCTTAGGCAACGAGTCAGGGTTTCCTAAATTTTCCCAAAATAAAATATTTAGGTGGCGACTCTGTATCTGGCAAAGCAGTCCAAGTTTGGCATTTCTTTCTAAAAATCAGTTTTTCAAAATGATTTGTCAGATTTGGACTCTTTGATGATTCATCGGTTTTGCATTGCACTCTACGATATTAGATACAAGACCGTGACATTGAGTCCTGAACTGTAGTGAGCCCAAATGAACAAAACGGGATTCCCTCCCGGGACGTTCGAGGACATTTACAGTCCTCTAAACAAGAAATAACATCAAACGAGAGGTCTCTCCAAAACCTGAGAGAAAAGCTACACCGTTGACAATGAATCTCCTAGGAGATTAAGCCATTAAGTGTAGGCCATTCTTACATGTTTCAAACAACCTCAATCAGTTGAAATCATTCTCAAACACAAATGATAGATGATTGGTTGATTGGTTAGAGTAAGACACTAAACATGGAAATAAAGCAATGAAAGCATTACAACAAGTTATGTAGGCCAACTTGTGAGACAACACATGGACTAACCAAAGCATGAAATAATTTTAAGGGCCATGGACTCACCAAAACAGCCCCTAAAAGGGTAAAAATAGTGGCTATATATGCATCAAAAGCTTAACAATGAAGAAGAGAATCAAATCTAGTGAACAAAGGTAAGAAGGGGTGGCTAACCCCTCCATTTTTAAAGCTTTAAAACATGGTTTTTAGCCCTTTTCAAGCTCTGAAAATCAGTTTTGAAAACCAAAGAGTGAGGGTGAAAAGGAGAAGGTTTGAGTTATGGATAAGGGTGTAGAGAGTCTACCCTTTTGGTAACTCTCCAAACCCAACTCCAATACCTCAAATGAGCTCAAAAGCAACCAAAACAGCAAGAATGATGATGTAGATGATAGAAATGAAAGCAAGAAAAAAAAAAAACACAAGCTTATACCTTTCAAGAAACAAACTTGTTCTTGGAGCTTCAAACTTGATTCCTATGCACTCTCTAGTTTGAATTATGCTTTCTCAAGATCAACCAAGGTCTTAGAATGATCAAACCAAGTTGTATATGGTGTGTATGGTGGAAATGAACAAGCTAGGTTAGCTCAAAGCTTACTTGCTAACGAAGAAGGAGGAGGGAAGGCTCTCTATGTGTGTATATCACTTCTTGATATTTTTGTCAACCCTCAAAACAATCCCAGAGCCTTCCTTTTATAGAATTCGAGCTCATGGGGTGGCAAATATCTTCAAAAATGGACAGCTGGCTGCCTCCTGCCTAGAACAGTGTTTAACATCATCGAAGGCTGGCCGAGCCTTGATGGCCTCCCCTGTTTTTTTGGTTCAAACTCAGCTCATGGAGGGAAAAGGTCCAAAAATAAAGCTCACAGGTTCAAATAAAGTAAATGTTGAAGACTTGAGGTTATTTCGGGGAGTCTGATTGATTCCGAATCGCTGCGAATTCGTAATTCAACTTTCATCATCGAGTGCATTGGATCAAGCGTCCGAGCTTCGCGGGCAGTCAAAGTGGGGTGTCTATAATATCTTTGTAACACCCCAAATTTCTAGCCCAAATGATAATGCAACAATCACGGCTCTCTTAAAGGAAAACCAAATATAACTTCCCATACTTGAATTACATAATAATAATAGTTCCTTATGCAATATTACATTGATTCAACAACAAGTAAATAACCAAATAAGCACCCCCAAGGGTTTACAATCTTCCAAGGCTTAAGTCCGGTACACAAAATGGTTATTCAAACCCACACATACATAGCCCTTGGCTTACAAATAGGATCACAGCAAATGAGAACTTTAGTGCTCTCAACACACACATTTCCACGCCCTCAATTAGGCGGATTCACCACGTCTTTTCCTGCACAAAAATCCGGTAGGGTGAGCATAAAGCCCAGTAGGAAATCCTTAACAAAGTATATACATTTTATACAAGTCTCAAGAAATGAATGCACATGCCATGCCATGCTATGTCTTTTTGAAAACCATCATGCTCAATGATGTTATGCAACTTCAACTGTTCAAAATTTATCAATTTAATTAAAGGGAGCGGTAAATACAACTCTGGTAATTCCTAGGTCGGTGTCTGCAAATAGACTATACGAGTACTACCAATTGTCATTTTTACCGGTATTAACCGGAAGGCTCGACACCCATCCACGTGACTTTTTGGTCTTTCACCAAGGACACTCAGGCCAACTTAAACAATTTCATCTACACCATCTATCAAGACTTACCACTGTATTTACCCCAAAACCATTTCATGAAAACCCATTTCCCAACATTCTTTTCTCAATGCAAATTTCCAAAGCTTAACATAGTCCAATGAATTGAAATGCCAATGTATGCTTAATAATGCAATGCAACATTACTTCTATATTCAATTGTTCCACACAATACACCATTGTGATCAAAATTCCCAATCATCTTTTCAACACAATTCCACAAGATGAATATATATATATATATATATATTCTTATATCCAATTCATTCAAGAGAATAATGTAATTCCCACATTTCGAGCAATCTCAACAATTTAGTCAATTCAAGACTAAATCAACATTTTGACAATAATTTTCAAAATAAACAACATTTCTCATTTTCTTTACAAAATTTGTCATTTATATATAAATAAACAATTTTTAAAACATCCATTTATTTTGGTACACAAAATAAATATGACAACATCTTCTAAGGATTTTCAACATCTTTCAAAGAAAAGACCCAATTTCTAGATTTTCTCAGCAAAACCATTCATCTCCAAAATATTTAGAAGAATCTCCCTAAAATCATCTTTCTTCAATCAATATGGTTCAACCTTTCAATTTCTATTTTAAAAGAAAAAGAAATTAAACCCTCTTACAAAATTACTCATCTTCTTGAAATCAACAATCAATTTCTCAAAGCTAATTAAAGGATAATTTCGAAAATCATCTAGATCTTGCAAAAACATATATATAACTCTAAGGAAATCCCTACCTCAAGTTTTGAAGAAGAAATGATATGAAACCCCCAAAATTAACAGTGTCGAAACTCGATCTTCATCGCACACAACGAAACCTTCGAGATAATAACCAACTTTGGTGAAAACTTAGGTCTAAATCTTAATGAATTTGGAGAAATCAAAGAGAGAAGATGACTTCTAGAGAGAGAAGCTCTCGATCTGGAATTCTGGAGAGTTTTAGAGAGAGAGAGAGGACTGAAAAAGTGATATGAAATATCAGATTTATGAACTGATATAATATGGTCCGCTCGAGCGTGGAATGCCCTGCTCGAGCATCAAATACACTAATCCAGTACTTTTGCAGACAAGTCAAACTTATCTAAACATTGGATTGACTATATAGCAATAGGGGTGTGTGCGGTGTGGTTCAGGTGATTTGAGAGTAAACTTACAAACCGAATGGTGAATTGGCAAATTGCGATTTTGGCAGTTTGGGCGGATTAAAGAATATTTTAACTAATTATCAAACATTTACATAATTTATAATACTAATGTGCATAATATTTTTCATATATACTACACAAACTAATTTTACATATATGTTTCATATATATAACTACTAATTTGTAACAAATTTCACATTTTAAATCTCTCTCACACTTATTTTTACTTTGATATTTCATTAGAGGTTAAAAAATATATATGTATTAACTATAGCAGAGCAGAGCGGAGCAGTTTCAAAAGTGGATTATAAAATTTAAAGTTTAATATGCAATTAGCGGATAGAGCAGTGCGGATTGATGTGGATCAGTGCGATTTTAGCGGATTGGACGGTATTTTGCACAGCCCTATATAGTATAAAAATTAACAAAATCCAATTTCTTCACTACTTTTAATATTTGATCTAGTATTAGCTCATACCCATCATAACTTAACAAATTATTAAACATAAGCTTAAATTAATTAGTATTAACTTTTTTCACTAATTGACCGATCAACTTTTAAGTGGTGCTTTGGGAAGATGGTAAAAAGTTGACTTTTTGACTTTTTTTGGCTTTTTTTTACTATTTTATGTAAGAGGTGATGTGATCCAAAATGGATAAAAAGCTGGTTTTTAGCTTTTTTAGAGTGTTCCCAAAACACCCCTAAATTGAGCCCAAGGTAGGACTAAAACAAGCTCTATATTTTTGATCGACCAAGTATTATATAATTTTTTCATACATAAATATACTTAATTATTTGTGTAATAATTTCTAATATAAATATATAATTTTTTTTACAAAAAATAAATAAATAAAGGGAAAATTACACAAATAGTCCCTATAATTTGGGGCTAGTGCCACTTTGGTCCCTGACTTTTCAATTGTGACACATTTGACCCTAAATTTTGAACCTTGTTCCAAATAAGAACAATTGAATATATAATTAGATTTTTCAAGGGTAAAATTGTCAATTTGATAAAATATAAACTAATTTGACAAAAATAAATGTCAAACAAATATTTTTGAATTTTTAAAAATTATTTCTACCTACTAAAAATAAAATTATGTAAAATTGATAAATATTTTAGACATTTATTTATTTTTTACCAAATTAATTTTTATTATGTGTTTGGATGATGATCATGTAAACTTAATTTTAAAAAATTAATCATGTAATTTTTATTAATTTTACATAATTTTATCATTGGTAGATAAAAATAATTTTTAAAAAATTAAAAATATTTTTTTGACATTTATTTTTGTCAAATTAGTTTATATTTTATCAAATTGATGATTTTATCCTTGAAAAATGTAATGATATTTTCAATTATCCTTATTTGGAACAAGTTCAAAATTCAGGGTCAAATGTGTCACAATTGAAAAGTCAGGGATCAAAGTGACATAAGTCCCAAACTATAAAAACTATTAGTGTAATTAACCCGTAAATAAATATGCTAAAAATATACATAGATTTTCTTACTTTTTAGCGGATTGGACGGTATTTTGCACAACCCTATATAGCATAAAAATTAACAAAATCCAATTTCTTCACTACTTTTAATATTTGATCCAGTATTAGCTCATACCCATCATAACTTAACAAATTATTAAACATAAGCTTAAATTAATTAGTATTAACTGTTTTCACTAATTGACCGATCAATTTTTAAGTGGTGTTTTGGGAAGATGGTAAAAAGTTGACTTTTTGACTTTTTTTTCACTATTTTATGTAAGAGGTGATGTGACCCAAAATAGATAAAAAGCTGGCTTTTAGCTTTTTTAGTGTGTTCCCAAAACACCCCTAAATTGTGCCCAAGGTAGGACTAAAACAAGCTCTATATTTTAGATCGACCAAGTATTATATAATTTTTTCATACATAAATATACTTAATTATTTGTGTAATAATTTCTAATATAAACATATAATTTTTTTTTACAATAAATAAATAAATAAATATGCTAAAAATATACATAGATTTTCTTTGGTTATAAAAAATAATCATAATATATTTACCAATATTAGAAACAAAAAAAACAAAAAAAAAATTAAGTGGATTAAATGATCATGCATTGGGTATGAATGAAGATAATTCTCCAAGAATTTAATTGTTTGTATAAAAATTGACCTTAATCTAACTTCTAAACTACTTTTAATGTTTAATGTAAGTATTATCCCTCAAATTAGTTCATACTATTCAAAACCTGAGAAATTATAATATAATTTAAATATAAAATTTAAATTGATTATTACCAACTATTTCTATTAATTGACCAATCAAAATTTTAAATTAGGTCCAAAGTATGGTTAGAACAATGTGCCTATTTTAAGTTGACCTTGGATAATTTTTTCACCCATAAATATACTTAACTATTCATGTAATAATTTTAAACATAAATATAAAATTTTATCAAATTTTGACTTTTTCAAATAACTATGCATAAAACATGTATATATTTCTTATTTTATTATAAAAAATACTAACATATATTTATTCACTAATTTAATAAATAAATGAGTTAAGTGGTTCATGCTTAGGCGTAGAATAAGACAATTCTCTAACGATTAGGTCATAGCCAAGTTGAGATAAAATGTTGAGTCAATTAATATTATGTCACTTTTAGTGTCTAGCACAACTATATGGGCCCGTTTGTTTTCAGATGTAGGTTGGGAAGGATTGTTAGTGAGAGGATTATTAGTGAGAGGACTAAAAAAATTGTGTTTGTTTGATAACCGGTGGACTAGCAATAGTTCATATTTGTTTTAAGAGATAGAAGTAGGATTAACCATGTAAAATTTCACAAATACCCTTATTGCATTACTATCAAATTTTGGCTTATTCCAACTAATAAATGCATTATATATTTTAATATTGAAAATATATTTTATAAATATTAAAATTATATTTCATAAATATATATATTTTTTGGTACTATTTTATTTTTTTAATAAAAAAATTTTTGGTACAAATATTATTATACTATTATTTTTTTGTATTAAAAATTATTTTTATATTAAATTATTTTGATATAAAATGGTGGAGTAAAAAATAGTGGAATAATTAAAAAAAAAATGATAGAGAAAAGACTGCATTAATCAAGTAGTGTAAGTAAATTAGGTAGGATAATAGAGGACAAAACAGTAAATTCCTCTGTAATCCCAAGGGATTGTTTTTCTAATACCATCTTCCATTGGGGATTACTAATCTGATCCATGGAGGTCTATCATAATCCCAAGATATTGTGAATCTCCTTCTCCATTTTGTAAACAAACACAATATTAGTGGACTCTTTATCCATCCTAATCCAATCCCATCTCCTATAACCCAAAACAAACGGACCCTAAATCTTTAAGCAAGCTCTTATTCTTTTGTATTCGTGAATTATGACATAGGAGAAACAATATAATTTTATGCCTAATAAATAAGTAGCATATTTTTAAACTTTTACAAAATAGACAATGGGTAATTAATAAATTGACAAATATAATTTATCTCTGATATAAATTAAACTAAATTGTAAAATTTATAAAACAAAATACATTTATATTTCATTGTAAATATAGTTTTTGTAATTTTATTGTACTTTTTTAAAAATACATTCTACTACAGTTTATTTATTTCTTATAAACAAATTTTATGTTATTATTTAATTTTAAAATTAATTTTTAATTATTTATTTAAACCCATGCATAGCATGTGTATTATGATTTATAAAATAATTTTAAAAAAATTATACTCGTGCTATGAAGATCCATTAAGAAAAGGTGAGTGAGAGAAGAATAAGAAAAGCGGCCCAATATGAGATGCCAAAACTAGCAAGTGTGAGAAAATCTAAAAGTTGTATTTGGTAAGTAAATCCTGATTTCTAGAAAGATAAAAGGATGGGGATCACTGTTAGTTCATTGTTTGTTATTTTCATTTTGTTATTCAATTTTTTTGATTTAAACAAATTTTGCTAGATTGAGTCTCACAAAAAATTTATTATTATTATTACTATTATATGACCCAAAAAAATGTAATTAGTAAATAATAATAATAATAATTATTGAGTTTCACAGTTTATGATATCATCTAATATATGGCAAACTAAAATTATGAAACCCTTAGAAAATAATAATGTATTTATATTTTATCATATGTGTAGTTTTTGTTTCCAAAAATAAAAATTAAAAAGTGCAATTTTATAATTTATCATAATTTTTGTTTAATTTTTACTAGTTACATTATGATTTATGTTATTATTATTTAAAACATAAAATATAGGATTAATGGTAGGGGAAAAAATCATTAGCGAAATTGTGATAAAAATAGATAAAATTTAATTAATTTTATTTTTTTACTGTTTAATTTTAATTTTAAAATTAATTATTAATTATTTATTTGAAACCATGCATAGTATTTTGGTATTACACTAATATTTTATAATATGAAATTTTCTAGGCTTTTTATTTTTATTTTTAAAAAAGATATATATATTTAATATTATTTTATCTTCTTAAAATGTGAGCCATTAAAAGAAAAAAAGTTTGTTTGAGACAGAGACACTGAAAGACTTGGTGGCGAAGGTTACAATACAGGCAATAGGATGGAAATTAATATTGATGGTGGTGGAAGCAATCGTAATAGAGAAAATTTTAGGTCTGCCCTCTGATTTGATCGAGAATTGAATGTTGATTACTTCATCAAGGTAGCAATCGTAATTCCGTTGATTGAGAAGCAATCGCAATAGGATGGAAATGATACTGATATTGATAATGATAGTGGTGGAAGCTATGTAGCATCAATTGTAGTGTGTCTTTGGGTCCGATTTATAGCAGTTTTGGAAGCAATCGTAATAGAGAAAATTTTATTTTTTTCTCCCAAATTATTCTTTACAAATGTCCTTTTAATTATATTAATTCTATACTCAACACTATTTGAATTAAGGTGGTGCTACATACACCAATTGATATACCAACTAATGTATCAACATACCTTATAGCATTATTATTGACCACACCTATTATACATATAACAAATATCTAAAATCTTTAAAATTATGCCACATTATCTGTTAATACACTAGTTGGTATACTAATTGGTGTATATAGCATTATTCTTTAAATTATGATGAATTTGATCAACTTGAATTTTTATATAAATAATCTAGAAGAAATTATTAAAAAAGTTTGACTATTATAACAAAATAAACTCTGAATTTTTAATATTGTTAATTTAAACTCTAATCTTTTGATTTGTTTTTAATTTACACCATTTGTTTATTTTCATTTAGTAAAACTAATGAAAAAATAATAATATTTTAGCCATTAAATTTAATATAAGTATACATAAAATGTTTAAAATATTTCTTTTCGTTAAGTTTAATAATTAAAATACTATTTTTTCATGAGGTTCACTTAACAAAAATTAACATATGATTTAGATTAAAAAAAAATAAAAAGATCAAAATTTAAATTGAAAAAATTAAAAATTATATTTTATTATAAGGAACAAATCTTTTTTTAAAAAATAATTTTTTTAATAATCCATTAAAAAGGCTCCATTTGTTTTAATGTAATTTTTCTTGATTTGGTTGAACAAAAAGTAAGTTTAAAACATTTTTTTAAGGAAAATATGTCTGCATTATTTTTTCAAAAATGACTTTACTATTAAAATTCCATAAGTCAATTTTTATAAAATTGACTCTCACTTACTAGTTAGTACATTTCCAACACATTTAATATTTTCAAATAAAAATCTTAATTCATTAAAAAGTCATAAAATACAATTATGTAAAAGTGATAATACCATCTAATTCATAAGATACTACCTTCATAACAAGAGATGTGCGTCTAAATCCCACCAACAATAAAATTATTTAAAAACCATAATTTGTTGAAAATTACATTTTACCCCCTCAACTATGGGGCGATATCACTTCACATCCCTTAACATTGCTACAACTATGTGATTATTAGAAAAGTTAAACAAGGAAAACAGTTAAGAGTCCAATAGAAATTTAAGTAACAGGGGCACCAAATGGTGCATCAATAATGAAAACATAGTTAAACAATGCTTGCCTGCATGAGTAAATATGCATCATTATATAACTAACATATATGTAAGGATAAAAAAGCAAAGGTTTTTTTTTTTTTTTTTTAAACTAATAAACAAGCAAAGGTTGGTTATAAAATCGATAACAAGGTTCAAAACACGCTAATGAAGTCCAGGCTTGAAGAGGTACAAATGTAGAAACATTGACCACACCTCACCACATGAAGAACAAGCCTATCAAGAAGAGTTGGGGTATTTTCTGAATGCATTGGTTTGAGGCAAGCCACGAAGTGATAAATTAGCAAGAAATCATATTAGAAAGAGTCACTTAGTTGAAATTTGCCCATGTATCTCTCTCCAGTTTCCATCTATCTCTTTGATAGTCGGTGCAAATTAGGGAATGTTGATACATGAGCAAATATGTTTAATTTGTATGGGACCTTGCAGAATGCGCAAGGATTATTCATATTTGTTTTAGGATATTTAATGGGCACATCTGCCCCCAATCTTAGGGGGTGGTGTAGAATTTTGTTTAGGATTGTAAGAAAAGCCTGGGATATACCTCTTGTAAACGTATATATTTTATTGTCTTTATTTTATGACTTAATTACCCCAAAAAAAAAGGAGAAAAAGAAAAAATTTGTTGTGGACACTATAACAAAAAGCACCAATGGCGACTAAAAAATTGATTTTCATCGTTGAAAGTTGCACAAATGGCGACTAAAATGGATTTAGTCGCCAAAACTGATGCCTTTTGCCGACTAAAGGAGTTTAGTCGCCGAATAGATGGCTTTTAGCGACTAAAAGTCGGTTTAGTCGCCGAATATAGGGGTTTTAGCGACTACAAAAATTTTAGTAGCTAAAAGGCACGGTTTTTGGCGACTAAAAGCATTTAGTAGCCAAAACTATAGGTTTTGGCGACTAAAAAATACTTTAGTCGCCGAATATAGGTGTTTTACCGACAAACAAATTTTTTGCAGCTAAAAGTGAACAATTTGGCGACTAAAACCTAGTTTAGTTGGCAAAAATGGATGTTTTGGCGACGGAAAATAAGTTTAGTCACCGGAAGTACTTTTTTTGGGCGGAAATTAAGGTTTTTAGCGACAAAGCAGCATTTAGTAGCCAAAAAAGCATAGAATTGGCGACTAAAATTCAGATTTAGTCGCCAAAAGTGCTCTCATATTTTTTTTAGTAAATACTTTATTTTTTACATTAAATACATTAAATAAAAATAATTATTTATATATATAGTTTGTATTAATACCGACAAATTTAGTATATAAATAATATATATTGCATTAATATTCGCGTGAGGTTGTGGTGGCATAGTGGGAAGAGAGTGTTGGCAAAGGTTGACAAAGTTGGGAAGTTGGTGGTCATAGGTTCGAAACTTGGTAGCAGTGGAGGCAAAAAAAATTTTTCCTAAAATAACTTTCAGCGACTAAACTCCTTGGTCGCCAAAGGTATAAATAATAAAATAAAAAATTAACTATTGGCGACTAACAGTTTAGTCGGCAAAGGTATAATTTCCAAAAAAGAAATTGACTATTGGCGACTAAATCTTTAGTCGCTGAAGACCTGTCTATTGGCGACTAATAGTTTTTTAGTCGCCAAAGGCATTCGCGACCATGTATTGCCGACAAAACCGGCGACTAAAATTTTTAGTCGGGAAAAGTAAATTTTCGACATTTGGCAACTAAAATAGGACCTTTGGCGACTAAAAATTTAGTCGCCAGAGGTATTTTATCTTGTAGTGGGACCACTAATGGGTCAATTGTAGCCTATCATCGGTCCAATATAGAAACTTTGGAAGCAATCAATTCAAGTGGATTGAAATTAATATTTCTAACCCATGACCATGTGCCACTATGGTATGTTGTCCAACTCTCATAATAAAGTTTGTGAGTTCAGGTCCTACGTGAGGCGTTGAGAATAATCCCTTCTCTCTTTCACCTTAGATCCAGATTAGAGGAGATCCAAACGAAAAAAAAAAAAAAAAAAAACTTTACCTTTGATTGGCATTTAATCCGTTAAAAGCTTGTTTCATATTGATAAATGAAAAAATGATATTTTAAGAATCTCTAACATTATTCAACTATTGTTGTCGACATTTAATCCATAAACACGTTAGTGAAGAGAGAGCCCCAAAAGTCCTTTTAAACGGATCAATATATTCAAAATATCAACTAAATCGAACCAATGTCTTCAGTAGAACAATAATATCACATCATCATTAATATGGATTCAAGCTCTAATGAACCAAGGCCAATGTAAAAAGATCAGACAAAAAAAAAAAAAAAAATCTCAATTTTTGTTGAAACAGTGATATTGAAAGACTAGGTGAAGTTTACAAGACGGCAATAGGATGGAAATTAATCTGTCATAGTGGACCAAGACCAGTGTCTTCTAAGAAACAATTGCTATGGACCATCAATGGGTCAATTGTACGTGTTTTTGGGTTCTTATTTACACTGTTTGTTGTGGACTGCATACTGCTGTTGTTATCAACTTTTAACCCATAAATACGCTTAAGTAGGAAAAAAGGGAAAATTATACAATGGTCCTGATGCAAATTCATGTGGTCTATCAACTTACTTTTTATTGGTTGAAAGAGTGGGATCTCCTACTTTATTGTTCGCTGCAGAATTAATGTAACACAGTGAATGGTGTGAAACATTACTTCAAAACCACCAAATAACCTCTTCCCCAATGAAGACTTATTGAACAGATCAATAAATTCATCTTTGCTACACGAATAGATTGGAACCAAAAAAGAAAAAGTAAATAAAGAAAATAATGAGAAAATGAAATTTAAATCTTTGGAAGTGGGAAAGGGGGTATGGTACACTGCTCATCTTTGGCTTTTATCTTGCAAAATATTTTGCAAAAATTGTAATTGAAATGTTCTGTAAAAGGCAATAGTTATTTTTATTCTTAAAATTTTCGTGTTTTACATAAATTTTTTGACAAAAAGTCATGAAACTCTATCTGTCTCATTTTCCATGATGAAACTGGCTTCAGGGATGTTGCACAAGTGGCAACACCACACAAGGGCAGTGCAGAGCAAAGTAAGCCACTCTGACATGAATTTTTTATTTTTTATTTATGATGAATCGATTATTTTTTCAGGGTAGTATATAATATTGTAATCTAAAATTTTATAAGTCTTTTAGTTTGGTCTATGATCGTCTTAAAATGTGAAGCATTAAAAAAAAAGTTGGTTCAATCAGAGACACTAAAAGACTCCAGTGAAGTTTACAAGACAGAAAAGTGTCCCTATCTTCTAAGAAAAAATTTGCTATAATGGACCAAGGCCAATGTAAAAAGATCAGACACAAAAAAAATAAATAAATTAAAAAGATCTCGGTTTTTGTTGAAACAGTGACACTGAAAGACTTGGTAAAGTTTACAAGACGGCACCAGGATGGAAATTAATCTTTCAGTGGACCAACAACAGTGTCTAAGAAAAAAGATTACAAGACAGTACTAATATTTATGACCAAGAACAGTGTTTAAGAAAAAAGTTTACAAGACAGTACTAAGAAAAAAATTTGCTATGGACCACTAATGGGTCAATTGTAGCCTATCTTTGGTCTATTGTAGAAACTTTGGAAGCAATTAATTCAAGTGGACTGGAATTAATATTTATGACCCTTGAGGGGTTGTTTGGGGTGTCCTAAATGAGTGTACTTTTTGTCTTTTTAGACTAAAAAATTGAGGAAGAAAATATGGATGTTTGGGTTAACTTTTTGACTTTTTATGAAAAAATGTGTAATAAAAAATTGTAAAAATTGATTTGTAGGAAAAAATTAGTGTTGGGAGTTGTGCAGCCGTAATTGTTGACTTTTGGTGAATAGTGTTAACTTTTTAACTTTTTGAATAACTTTTTAACTTTTTGACTTTTTTGATACATGCCAAACTTGACCTAATATTTATGACCCATGACTCTGTGCCACTGTGGTATGTTATCCAACTCTCATAATAAAGGTTGGGGGTTCAAGTCCTATGTGAGCAACCCTCTCATAATAAAGAGCAACCCTTTCTCTCTCCTCTCTCTCTTCAATCTGTTTGATTCTAGGGTTTCAAATTGGTTTAATTTTTGTTTTTTACAGTTTGACCCCCACTTCAAGTTTTAGAAATTATGTTTTCAACCACGCAGTGTCCAAAACATGTCCCAAACATGTCTGTTTGCAAAAAATTCAAAAACAAAAGGGACACTCTTGGGAGAGTGTTGGACACGTGTCCCACACTGATACACAGCTCTTGAAGAGGTGTCTGCACTTCATAGAATAAATATATTTTACATTAAAAAGTTACAATAAATATTAATATTTAAATGTAAAAAAGAGTTATCGTTGAGATTTTGCCTAAAACGTCTATCTAGTGTTGAGCTTTCCCTATTTTAGATTAAATAATACTTCAATTTTTATAGTTATGAAAGTGTATATTTCAATATATTTATGTACAATGATTTCTCTCTGAATGAAAAAATAAAAAATTTATTGTGGATTTTGAACGCAACCTCCCTAATAATAATTCTTACATCCGCCACCAACTCCACACCATTCATCACATGATACTTGTCATGTTGTCTCTCAAATACTAAACAAAAATTATTGAGTCTTACTGTTTTGACAAATAGAATTCAAGTAGAAGCACCACATAGACTTGCCTAATCACCAAATAATTTTCCATATAGTTGTGTATATAGCAAATTAAAAATTGACATTGTCGGACAAATTGAAGAAGTTCTTTTAGGGAAAATTATCAAAAAGTCCTATATCAGAAACAGTTACTCCAATCAATCTCATATTTTTTCTATTTCTTAGATAAGTCCTATTTTGTATGTTTGATAATTTTTGATGGGTGGTTGTACCCTTTCCCACTGTGACTGTAACACCCCGAATAATACCTATTACGGAATTAATACGATAATCTATTTTTGAAATACCTTAAACTAAATTAGTTATTGTATAATGTTAAACAGTTAAATTGATAATATTAAATAGTTATTATTTTTCACTAAAAGATGAAAATATAATTATTATGGTGTTTTTGGCCAAAGTGAAAATTAGGAATGGTGTGAAATTCTTTGAATTGCAATTCAACATGATGTACGGAGCCATGTGTATGGCATGGTGTAGGGAGCCATGTGTTTGTTGTATAAAATGTATATTTAAATAAAATAAACAAATTCATATAATTAGATTAAAATTGTAAAATAAGTAATCACGGACTGAAATATACTGAAATTTATAATATGATGAACAAAAAACATCACCAAATAATATAAGCTATTTTATACAGATTATAAACTAATATATAGAAATATATATATATATATATATCAAAATAAAATATTGAAATAAAATAGTAAAAATAAGCAAATCAAAATCTGTGTGATACCACAGTTTCTTTCAAACAGAGTCGCCGCCTCACCGAGGGTGCTAAAGGTATGTCGACGTCTGTCTTCCAAGATACAACGGTAGGAGACACTCGAACACCGAAGTACCTTCTGTTTAGCTCTGGCGAACTGACAATGGCAGTATTCTCTCACGCAGAAAGAATATACTAGGAGCAAACTGACTATATAATATGGAAGCTAAAAAATACTGTGTAAAATACTCAACGAAGAAGGTCTCTTTTTATAAACAACAGGGGAGAGAGGAGTAAGTTTTTTTTTTCCTTATCTCTCTTGTTGGTTCTCCTTCAATAATTACAAGGCTACTATCCTTCACCTCTTTTCCTAACCATCATAACTCCTATTAATAAGAGTTCTCTGCATCTCCATCATGAAGCATTAGCTATCATCATCAAAAACCATAAAATGGTTTTCAAACTCATCAACCACCATAAAATGGTTATCCTACTCATTAACCATCTTGAAATGAAATGGTTTTCATACTCATCAAAAACTATCATAATTAAACAATTTTTTCCATTCAAATCATTTTTTTTTTCAACAATCCCCTACATAAATAAAAATTGAGCGAATAAAGAATAACGGACAATGTTTAAAACCAAAGGCTCATATCCGTGGACTCGCCTTTTTCCACGCCCCGCCTTTCGAAAAGGGTTTGAAAAGAAGACCTCACAGTTCGGACTCCCACGGTTCTGAATCTAGTCTCACAAGTGCAATATAAAACTGATAAACAACAAAGAGTCCAAATCCGGCAAACCTTTTTGGAAAATCGATTTTAAATCAAATAATTCTAAAATTGGACTGCTTTGCCAGTTATAGAGTCGTCACCTAAATATTTTATTTTTGGAAAAATTTATGAAACCCTGACTGGTGCCAAAGGCCACATGTCCGTCATCACCAAAGTTGCCTCGGCTCGGAAACTTGGGTACGAGGGAGGGAAGGTCATGAATTGAGCACCCCCGCTCGCCCGATCAAAGGATCGACCTCTACTAATCATGATATGTTATTTTATAAACATTATGTGTTCTTATTCTAATTATTAGGCTAACTTTACTATGTAACGCACACAAGCAAGTATAGACTAGAATTGCAAGAATTGAAACAAATTCAACTCATATTTGTTTTGTGAAAATGGTTTGAAGTTGCCACCCTCGAGTGGGCTTAAAGACGCAGATTTGCCACCAAACACAGTGGGCTTAAAACACTGATTTTGCCACAACAAAGTGGGCTTAAAACATACATTTGTTGAATTGTTCCAATTCAAACAACAAGCCTTCATCCACAAGCATTCATGCAGTTAATCATTTAAGCATTTAGCCTCATGGAAAGTGTGCGAAACATGGTAATATGGCAATCACACTCATGTAAGTATGCTAAAGCGCAAAAACTTACTGAGTACTCCAAGCTAAAAAAAAAAAAAAAAACTAGTCAGAAAAATACATGATTCTATGTTATCTAATGCAACAAATGCAATATGCAATTTAATAGGCTCGACTACTAATATGGCATATGAATCGATTTAAACAAAATGCGATAAACACGTATTCAAATAAGATATTGAAATAACAATGCAGTTTGAATGATGCGTTGAACCTCGGTGCATGCAAGACAAATGAATGGATGTAAACATGTAAGCATAAGGTATGCTAATTGAAAAATGCTCCGAATCTGACCACCAAAAGCGAATAAATAAAAGGGAGAAAGATGTGGGGTTGGAAGACATGCACACACGCACGCACACTTATTACAACATTGTGCCCTCGCGAAGGAGGGTCCGAGTAAATAAGCTAACTAGCTACGCTAATTAAGCTAATTATTACAAATTAAATTAATAACTAGCTAAAATAATCAACTAATTAATTATAACACTCGAATTAACTAGTTATTCTAAACTAACTAAAGCAATTAAATAATTAACTATCTAAGCTAATTAAATATTAGCTACAACTAATTAGACTAATTAAATATTACACCACAATTAATTTATGCTAATGAAACAATTGAATGCATTTGATACAAGCACTACGGAAGATGGATGGAGGTTGCATGCGCATCACCCGAAAGACACTGGGTCTGACCAGATTGCCTCTGTTCCACCTTCAGCCATTGCCTCTGTTTCTGCAGAAATGCATTGCTGACCAAACACCAAGGCCCGACCGTGCATCACTGAAGTCCGGCCGGGCCATCAGAGGACCAGCTGTGCATTGCTTTTATGTACAATTCTGTTCTGAGTTCTGAGGTGAAACAGGGTAGATAGAGCATTTTTCAAGCTCAGTTTTCCCTCCCTCCCTACTCTGTCATAGGAAGGCCTCAAGAGAAGAATGGAATCATTTCTAAAGGCATCAATGAGCAATTGATTGCTTGATGCTTTAGAAGATGATTTTTGACAAAATCAATAAATGAAATGCAAATAGACCACCCCTCCCTTTTTGTCATGAAATGAACTCAAAAAGAAAGGTTGCAACGCTTCAAGAATCATCAAAATGCCATGAATTAGCACGTGACAACTCTTGACACAAGGAACTTGGCATAATGTCCAACTAAGTTCAAGCTTTTCAACCCATTTTCTTTAAGTGTGTTGAACCAAATTTTAAGCCAATTTGCTTTAGTCATATCCATTCCTTAGTCCATCTGTCCATGGTGAAGTTAAGAGTCCTCTAAACAAGAAATAACATCAAACGAGAGGTCACTCCAAAACATGAGAGAAAGGCTACACCGTTGACAATGAATCTCCTAGGAGATTAAGCCATTAAGTGTAGGCCATTCTTACATGTTTCAAACAACCTCAATCAGTTGAAATCATTCTAAAACACAAATTATAGATGATTGGTTGATTGGTTAGAGTAAGACACTAAACATGGAAATAAAGTAATGAAAGCATTACAACAAGTTATGTAGGCCAACTTATGAGACAACACATGGACTAACCAAAGCATGAAATAATTTTAAGGGCCATGGACTCTCTATGTGTGCATATCACTTCTTGCGTGTATATCACTTCTTGATATTTTTTTCAACCCTCAAAACAATCCCAGAGCCTTCCTTTTATAGAATTCGAGCTCATAGGGTGGCAAATCTCTTCAAAAATGGACAGCTGGCTGCCTCCCGTCCAGAACAGTGTTTAACATCACCGAAGGCCGGCCGACCATCAATACCCACGGCCGGGCATCACCAACACACGGCTGGGCCTTGATGGCCTCCCCTGTTTTTTTGGTTCAAACTAAGCTTACGGAGGGAAAAGGTCCAAAAATAAAGCTCACAGGTTCAAACAAAGTAAATATTGAAGACTTGAGGTTATTTCGGGAGTCTGATTGATTCCGAATCGTTGCGAATTCGTAATTCAACTTTCATCATTGAGTGCATTGGATCAAGCGTCCGAGTTTCGCGGGCAGTCAAAAGTGGGGTGTCTACAATATCTTTGTAACACCCCAAATTTCTAGCCCAAACGATAATGCAACAATCATGGCTCTCTTAAAGGAAAACCAAATATAACTTCTCATACTTGCATTACATAATAATAATAATAGTTCCTCATGCAATATTACATTGATTCAACAACAAGTAAATAACCAAATAAGTACCCCCAAGGGTTTACAATCTTCCAAGGCATAAGCCCGGTACACAAATGGTTATTCAAACCCACACATACATAGCCCTTGGCTTACAAATAGGATCACAGCAAATGAGAACTTTAGTGCTCTCAACACACACATTTCCACACCCTCAATTAGGAGGATTCACCACGTCTTTTCCTACACAAAAATCCAGTAGGGTGAGCATAAAGCCCAGTAGGAAATCTTTAACAAAGTATATACATTTTATACAAGTCTCAAGAGATGAATGCACATGCGATACCATGCCATGCCTTTTTGAAAATAAAACACATCTTCATCTTTTGAAAACCATCATGCTCAATGATGTTATGCAACTTCAACTGTTCAAAATTTATCAATTTAATTAAAGGGAGCAGTAAATACAACTCTAGTAATCCCTAGGTTGGTGTCTGCAAGTAGACTATATGAGTACTACCAATTGTCATTTTTACCGGTATTAACCGAAAGGCTTGACACCTATCCGCGCGACTTTCTGGTCTTTCACCAAGGACACTCAGGCCAACTTAAACAATTTCATCTACACCATTTATCAAGACTTACCACTGTATTTACCCCAAAACCATTTCATGAAAACCCATTTCCCGACATTCTTTTCTCAATGCAAATATCCAAAGCTTAACATAGTCCAATGAATTGAAATGCCAATGTATGCTTAATAATGCAATGCAACATTACTTCCATATTCAATTGTTCCACACAATATACCATTGTGATCAAAATTCCCAATCATCTTTTCAACACAATTCCATAAGATGAATATATATATTCTTATATCCAATTCATTCAAGAGAATAACATAATTCTCACATTTCAAGCAATCTCAACAATTTAGTCAATTCAAGACTAAATCAACATTTTGACAATAATTTCCAAAATAAACAACATTTCTCATTTTTTTCACAAAATTCGTCATTTATATATAAATAAACAATTTTTAAAACATCCATTTATTTTGGTACACAAAATAAATATGACAACATCTTCCAAGGATTTTCAACATCTTTCAAAGAAAAGACCCAATTTCTAGATTTTCTCACCAAAACCATTCATCTCGAAAATATTTAGAAGAATCTCCCTAAAATCATCTTTCTTCAATCAATATGGTTCAAAACTTCCAATTTCTATTTTAAAAGGAAAAGAAATTAAACCTTCTTTCAAAATCACTCATCTTCTTGAAATCAACAATCAATTTCTCAAAGCTAATCAAAGGATGATTTCGAAAATCATCTAGATCTTGCAAAAACATATATATAACTCTAAGAAAATCCCTACCTGAAGTTTTGAAGAAGAAATGAGATGAAACCCCCAAAATCAACGATGTCGAAACTCGATCTTCACCACACACAACGAAGCCCTTGAGATGATAACCAACTTTGGTGAAGAACTTAGGTCTAAATCTCAATGGATTTGGAGAAATCAAAGAGAGAAGATGACTTCTAGAGAGAGAAGCTCCCGCTCTGGAATTCTGGAGAGTTTTAGAGAGAGAGAAAGGACTGAAAAAGTGATATAAAATATCAGATTCATGAACTAATATAACATGGTCCACTCGAGCGTGAAATGCCCTGCTCGAGCGTCAAATACACTAACCCAGTACTTTTGCAGACAGGTCAAACTTCTGAAACCAAACATTCTTCGCTCGAGCACATAAATAGCCGCTCGAGCAGACAAGCAACTTCGAATGCATTTTGCATTTTTGTTTTGGGGGCATTGCCCCTTAACCCCGCCAGGGCGCTGCCCTAGGACCTACCAATGGATGCTGCCCCCTGGACCTCCACGAGCTGACTGGGTAGCTCGACTCCCGACCGGCCCAGTTGAAGTGGCAAAACATGAAAGAAGGATCGAAACCGGGATCGCTACAATCTTAATAACCGGGATCACATCTGCAAGGCTCATATATTTTATGTCAAACTTAGAGTTTAACAATCTCTTGGTAGCTCTAATCATCTCATCATTACTACTAATAATGAGTATGTCATCAACATATAAACACAAAATGACATAACCTATGTCAGTATCTTTGGCATATATGCACTTGTCACACTCATTGATTCTAAACCCATTTGACAGCATATTGCTTCAAACCATATAATGACTTGATAAGCTTACAGATTTTCTTAGTTTGCCCTGGAGCTAAAAACCCCTCGGTTTGCTCTATGTGGATTTCTTCATCTAAATCTCCATTTAAGAAAGTTGTCTTTACATCCATCTAATGTATCTCCAGACCACGTAAAGCTGTTATCACAACTACCATGTAAATGGAAGTAATCTTTGTTACAGGTGAATACGTATCAAAATTATTCAAGCCTTCTCGTTGCTTGTATTCTTTGATAACTAGCCTACCTTTATACATATCAATTGACCCATCGGCCTTCATCTTTCTTCTAAAGATCCACTTACTCCCCAAAGCCTTATTGCTTGGGGGTAGATCAACCAACTCTCAAGTATGGTTCTGTAAAATGGAATCAATCTCATTTTTAATCGCTTCTTTCTACAAAGGACTTTATAGTGAAGTCATAACTTCATGGAAGTTTGAGGTTCACCCTCTAACATATAAGTCAAGAAGTCCGGACCAAAAGACTTGGAAGTCTTAGCCTTTTTACTCCTTGGCTCATTTACTTCTTCATCTTGATCACTATCATTAGGATCATCTTCAAGTTCTTTCTCAGAACCTTGATCCTCTCCTCGGATATGGAAAGGAAACACGTCTTTAAAAAAAAGACGCATTCTTTGACTCCATTATAGTATTCTTGTGTATATCTAAAATATCAGACTTGTGCACAAGAAACCTATTCTGTGCATAACCAATGAATATACAATCCATGGTTTTAGGACTTATCCTAATCCGCTTGGGTGTAGGTACTGCTACTTTTGCAAGATAACCCCACATTTGTAGGAAATTATAGAAAGGCTTGCGACATTTCCATAATTCATATGAAGTCTTGTCCACTTTCTTCCAAATATTCTATTTATAATGTAATTCGTGAAAAGAATTGCTTCCCCGCACAAGTTCTGTAGCAACCCAGAACTTATTAACATTGAATTCATCATTTCTTTCAATGTCATGTATTTCCTTTCAACAATACCATTTGACTAAGGGGAATAAGGGGCTACAGTTTAGAGGATAATTCTTGATAGAGCACAAATCTCAATAAATGACAATTCATATTCTCCACCACAATCACTTCTCAAAGCATTGATCTTTCGGCTTAGTTGATTCTCAACTTCATTCTTAAAAAGAATAAATTTATCAATCGCATCATCTTTGTTTTTAAGAAAATACAAATAGCAGAATTTAGTGCAATCATCAACAAAAGTGATGAAATACTTGTTGCCACCATGTGATTATACGACTTTCAAGTCACACACATCACTATGCACTAAATCTAAAGGCTCAGTATTTCTTTCAACAGAATGGATTGAAGTCTTTGTCAATTTTGCTTCTACACAAGTTTCACACTTGTGATTTGGATTTATCTGGAAAGATGATATGTGATCTAACTAGATTAATCTACACGAAGAGTTAAAATTCACATGCCCAGTCTACCATGCCACAATTTAGGGGACTCAAGCATATAAGCAGAAGAAGAAGATGAAGATTTCTTATTCATTTTTTAGATAATAGTCATTACATTAAGCTTAAACATACTGCCTGATATATCCGTTACCCACATGGACTCCGCTCTTGGTCAAGATGACCTTATCAGACTGAAACACCATACGAAAACTATGCTTGCTTAAGAGATACCCCGAGACAAGGTTTTTACGAATGTCCGGCACAAACAGGACATCGTTCAGAGTCAATTCTTTTCCTGAAGTCAAGGCGCCAAAACATGTTTGGTTCAAACAAGTCACTTTGAAGTCAATAGTCTTACTATTAGAAAACACAGATCCAGTGTTCAATAGTCTACTATTCGGAACTTCATAACATGGCCAGTAGTCTTATCACTAGAAATCACTAAATTCTCTACGTGTGGTCAATAGACTTTTCACTACTAGAAATCAAAATATCTTGACATGCGATCAGTGTCACTCCACTACTAGGAATCACGTCTTGACATAGGATCAATAGACTCTTTTATTACTAGGAGTCATCATTGCACTCACTAGAATCACGTCATTGCACTCATTACGAGCCACCAATTCAAGAATATATTTGGAATTACAAAAATTCAAAAAATACATTCATCTACCCTAACGGGTTGTCTCATCTTTGCTCTTAAGGAAAGTCACGTAGCAATCATACATTCTAACCCAAGGATAACATACTAATTGCCTCTGATTCATTTAGAGATATTATCATGCAATCTTATGATTTCTTTTAATCACATTTGTTCTCTTTAGATCTTCCTTTAAGAACCTCGCAAGGCTTAAGGTTGTCAAGTAGAACAACATTTTCTATTGTCACCTCTTGAAGTCATTTCTGAAAAACCACAACAGAATTTCACTATTATGTTTTTCCATAAATTAAACTTAACACTAAAAAATTCCAAAGTTAGAAATTTAATTCAAAACTAGACTCACCACTTACCCTAGAATCGAACATGGTCAGGAAAGTTCTTAGGAAGACTAGAGGGGTTACACCGGTCCCACTTAAGACCTAGTTAACCTTAGATAAAACTTTCAAGAGTATGTTGACTCGTAATCCATGAGATGCAAATTGAGAATTAACTTTTTCAATGGATAAATTAGGTTAAAACAAACAAAGTTTATAACCTTTACAAGCAATTAAAACTTCCTAACCAAATTATAAGCAATTAAAAATTGCTACAGTAAATACAAACAAATAAAATGCTTCCAACATTACAAGCAAACAAACTTGCTTAAAAAATTAGGTAATTAACCACTACTCAACACAAGCAAAAAAATTGTTTCAAATATAAAGAAAAGTGAACAATCCAAATTAGGATTCTTTTTGTCCAAAATCTTTTTCAACGCTTAGGTATTTCTGTTCAACAAAAATGTTAAGTAGTCCAAAATTTTGGTTTTTCAGTCCCAAATTCTATTCATTTGGTTTTGCATTTTTTTTTTCATTCCATTTTATATAGGTATTCATGTAAAGAAAGTTAGCAGAAAAACACAACAAAGTATAATACACATTATTCACAAAAACATCCCTCAGCTTTTCTTTGCTTTTGGCAAAGTAGTTATTGAAGGAGGACAAAAATTTATCTCCTCAGCTTTTCTTTGCTTTTGGCAAAGTAGAGACCAAAGAGAGATGAAAAGGAAGTGCCTTCTAGCAATCTAATTAATAGTAACAGTAAGTAAAAAATAAATTGCTAGACAAGTTACAAAAACCTTATAACTGCAAGAAATAAAATAAAATTAATAAGCAATGGTTACAGGAAATTATTACACAATAAACATGTAAATAATCCTAGCAATCATGCAAATAACTCTAGAGCAATTAACATGTAAGTTAAACTAAAAATTAGAAATAAACTCATGCAAACAATTCTAGAACTCTAAAAAATAATAAGCATGTAATTTATCTTAAATCTATAATTAATGAACATGTGAATTAAACTAGAAATGTAGAAAATAACTAGCATGTCAATATTAACTAAAAATTGAAACACTCATGAATATGCAAATTATATTATAAAATTGTAAAATAAAAAGATATACAAGTTATGGTGGAAAATGAGGAATCATACTCATATAATAAAAATACAACTATTATTGTTTTTCCCAAATACATGCAGTTTATACAACAGCATAAAAAACTAGTTATTTACTTGAACAAATTTGACTCCCTAAGCATTACATATTATTCTATCATAAATAAAGCATTAGCACAAAAATCATGAGTTCATATATTACACAGTGGGCAATATTCAAAAATCCTGCGGAATGATTACAAACCATGGGAATTTAATATTTTATATATTTATTTATTAACAAGATCAATGAACTACTCGGCGTAATATACTAAAGAAAATTAGAACTTCTGATCATAAATTACATGTAGATAAAACAGAACTACACACATGCATTGAATTCCTAATCCTGAATATACATGAAACAGCAAGTAGAAGGAACTATCACTCCCAGGGAATTATACAAAAGGTTTGTTGACACCCTGGAAAACCCGCCGGCTTTCGGAAAACAAATTCATTTTTTTATTTACAAAGTTTCCAGAAAAATAATATGATTACTATGAATCTGTTTTATATCGTAGATTACTAACATAAGTAAATCTAATATAACAGATTAATCTAATATCATGGGAAACATAAAATCTATTTTAAGATTGTTGTATAAAATATGTATTTAAATAAAATAAACAGATTCATATAATTAGATTAAAATTATAAAATAAGTAATCATGGTCTAAAACATACTGAAATTTACAATATGATGAACAAAATGTTAGATAATGTCTCAATGGGACCACATAATTAAATGTGGTGTTATCATTTATAAGAAGCCTACAATTTAAGTGATTCAATTTAGTTAATAGGCTTAAGGGTATATGTGTTATGGACCTAATGTGTAGATACTAGTTGTATAATTTCTATTTCTACTTGATTTTTAATAGGCTTAAGGGAAGATGCCATTTCTTTGACAATAAGTAGGCATCCATGTTTTTAGCTTCACTTGTATAGTTGTATGCATTTCCCTAGAATGCTGATTCAACTTTCACTTGATTTTTAAAATTTTAGCTATTTACGGCTGTTACCTCTTAAATTGACACAATTTAAAATGGCTGAAAAATTCTTATGATATCCATTGACAAAATGGCCGACAAATGTAGATGTAAATATAAGTGGAATTTTTAATTGAATAATGAATTGTAAGGTTCTGAAAACTATGCTTATTAGTTGTTGTATCTCTTTCTATGACACTACTTTATTGAAGGCTAAAGAGATTTACGACAACATGATGTATATTTTAGATGTTTGCATGAAATGAGATTTTTGCTTTCTACTTGCATGTTGGTACTTGTCAGTATAATCATAATTAGTTGACAAGTACAGTCAAGTGTTCTTTTGATATATCATATATATTATTTTGCTAATTATATTATCCTATACACTCATCTCCACTTGAGATCATAATGTAATTGTGGGTTTTAGTCATCAGACTATAGTTACGTTACATTTTTGTAGTTGAACTTGTGAATAATTTTCTGATAGTTTCTGTTGTGATTGATATTAATAATAATTTTGTCATGTTTGCAGGTATCCTGATACGAAAGAGGAGGCAATTGCTGAGGCTTGCCCTGTTTGTTGTGGAAACTGCAATTGCAAAGCATGCTTACGTTTAGATGGATCTCTTAAAGTCAGTCAGTTTTCTTTGCTCCAGACATTTCACGATCTGTTCTATCAGTGCCACTCCATGTATTTGCTACATGCACTTATTCCATTTCTAAAACATTTCAATCAAGAGCAATTGATGGAGAAGGAAATAGAGGCCAAGATTCAAGGTAGTACTTCTTTGGTTTTGTGTAACATAAAAACTCTATAATTATGTTTTCCTATTAAAGCGATGAATTGAAGATATATTCTCATTAAGTGGGTATTGACTGCAGGAAGAGGCTTCTTCATTCTCTTGCACTGGTTTTTGGTTGTATAATTGCTTCATCTTTGGTATGTTTTTCAATGAGCTCTTTCCTCTTCTTTATTTTTATTTTTGTTAGTAATTATTATTATTTTTGGCCATGTTGGTGGATTCTGAACTGGTTTCCTCCTTGCCTTTATTTGAATAGTTAAAGAGGAAAACAACTTGATGAAATATGAAATAATAAACCTCAGAAAATGGCCGATGGGTATTGTAAAGTAGGAATAATAATTTAGCACCAAATTGGGATTGAAAAACTTTTGCAAAATGAATATTGACTTGTTTAGCCTTGCATAGCTTATTTAAGAAACCAAAGTTGTCAGTAACAAAAAAAAAATGAGTGCTGATTTCTTTCAGCAGTTTGCCTGTGGATGTGAGGCTGATATGATAATAGCTGTGAATGAAAATTGTTTGTTGAAATTCCATTAGTATAAGCTGCTGCTAGTATAAGTGTCATAGTTGGTGCAATCTTGTTCATATATACTCACAATTATCATGATCATTGGAATTGCTGTTTGAAAATTCAAACCACCAACTACATGATGGTCAAGATTATTACTGTTTCTTTATCTATAGTTCCTTATGTGATCAGGATTTTGTTGTATATTGTCTGTTTTCTTAGTTGCCTTATGTAAATATGTGATTGTTTTCTACATCGAATTTAAGCCATGAGACAATATATTTTTCTTTTTAAAAATAAAATAAAATGATAAGTAAGCCTGTTAGACTTAAAACTGTGTTTGGAAAAGCATAAGAAAAGCTTTTACCTCTCATGTTGTTTTCTCTTCTTGTTTATATTTATTAATCAGTCAAAATATGTCATGTGGGTGTGGGGATATAAAATATTGACATTAAATGCTGGCAAATGCTATTGCTAGACAAGTTTCTGTTCCATCATAGAATTCAAGTGAAATAAACCAATTTGGTGTTCTATGATGCTTTTGAAACAACATGATGGGCTCAGCCTGCAACACTACACGAGATGAATTTATAGCTGGAAGCTGTGTTTTCTGAATTGTTTAGCTTAACTTCTTGTTTGAATGGTTCGTTCTAGAACTGTGTAGTGCTAACTACTAGTTAACATCATGTGGCAGAGTCATGCTGGTCTCTTCAACCTCTGTATAGTAGTTCTTGTTGCTGTAAACAGCCGGCTTATCATTGAAAATCTGATGAAGGTTTGTCCCTCACTACTAGTATCACAATTTTCTGAATTCACATTCATTTGGACAGTTAACACAATTTGTTGATTTTACCCGTGTGTTCATTTTTGTGAACATTTTGACTGTGAGTCTCTGTGCATTTCTGGTTACGCTTATTATAGCATATGCCTAGAAGATCTCAATACACATTTCTGAAAGCAAATGTTTTAGCCCTACAATTACAGATGTATGTTTGTATTACTGTGCAGCATGGCTGGTTGATTAGGTCTGGTTTCTAGTTTAGTTCGAAATCATTGAGGGATTGGCCACTTCTAATGTGCTGGTAATGCTTATTAAACCTTCTCTCTCTCTCTCTCTCTCTCTCTCTCTCTCTCTCTCTATATATATATATATAATAATAATAATAATAATAAAATTGAATTGGTTGATAACTTGGTGCATCATACTTAAGTTTGATATTTATGGGAAGGATTTAATTGAACTGTGGTTTGTGGAGTGCCTTACATCTTCTGGTTTTAACTGCAGTATTACTCTCCTGCTTTTCCCACTTGCTGCTTTTGTAGTCGAGAAGTTGGTGCGACAAAAGTATATATCTGAACCAGTAAGTGATTTGAGTCCAACTTTTGTAATTGGTGTCCTATTCATCAACTATTTCGGACATAGGCAATAGAAGACTATGTTTTGCTATTTGTTACACAGGTTTTTTTTTAAGATGCAAGTAACCTTTTCCCCTCTTTTTGTATGTGGGCTGTGCTGTGCCCCCTTGGTGCCTCTTTCAAAAAAAAATCCTTGTTTTAACAACTACTTCTATGGTTCACTGTTCTGTCATGAAATTCCTGTGAAAACAGCACATCATATTGTTGACTTGAGGTTTTCTTTATGTTTATTGTTATTATATTGATCAGTGCTTCATAGCATATTGCACATTTTGTGTCAAACTAGATCTTCGAAGTATAGGTTCGTCCCTCGGTAATGAGCAAACATCACACGTTCTGCAGGAAATCCTATGATTGAGACTGTTCATGTTAATTATTTGTAGTTTTTGCTGCTTTGAAGTTTATGAGGGATATTACCTATAGAATTAGCCAGATGAATCGACAAGATTTAGTGCTTCTTGGTTCTCTTTTAGATACTTTTCTACTATTGTAGACCTGCTATATAGAGAGATAAGTTTATAAAATATCAACTTTGAAAGGGTTGATTATGATAATATGCTTGGATTATGATAACCTTATTGTATTGATTCTAGGTGACTCATTTTCTTATTGTGTTGATTCTTATTATAGCTCACTACTACAAGTACACTGAGATAATTTGTTTTTTCATTATTTGTAATTTATTTGATTATGAATGACTATTGATTATTTAATGAGTTTATGTTGTGTTGATTCTTATTATTTGATTCTTCTTTTTGAATTTTGGATTGCAGTGATGTCCAAAGGGTGTCACACCTAAGTACAACTTGAAGCCTCTTGTGCCAATGCTGTTTGATATAAAACATGACATTGATGTTGAGAAAATGCTTTTTTAGATATTCTCTTTGAAGAAACTGTTGCTATTTTTCATTTGAACGGTTACTACTTTGATTTGAATTTGGAAACTTTCAGTTTTAATTTTTGTAAAATTTTACTTTTTATATACTCATTGTGGTTTGGGAATAAAATGTTTTTGATGTGTGGATGTCAATTTTTTTTAATATGATTGGATGACATTTAATTTTGTGCATTTTTAGCTATAAAATTAAATGATTACAAAATTCTGAACTTTGACTTTTAGCGACGAAAATGTGTTGTAGAGAAAGTTATATATATCTTTTAGCGACCAAATATCATTGTCGTTAAAAATATCATTATTTTGTTTTTCGCAACCAAATTGGGACATTTTACGACGAAGTATTAGCGACCAAATGTTTAGTCTTGTAAAATTAAATATTTTGTGACAATATGAAATTGGTCGCTAATTGTCATTTTTAGTGACATTTTCAAAAATTCGTCGCTAAAGACTTTTCTAGACGCACTATTAGTGACTTTTTTAGTGACAAAATTAATTTTGTCAGAAAAATCATTTAGAGACCAAAATAGTAGTTTTAGGGACCAAAATATTTGGTCGCCAAAAGGCTTATTTGTTGTAGTGTATGAGGGGCAGAAATAGAAATTAAAACATATTGGTTAAAGTTGGTTTTCATTTCTTTTGAACTTCCACAACCTTTCAGTTTTGAAAACCAATTACAACCTTTAAAAGGTTATGGTCCCTATTCCTTCCCAAGTGGAAGAAAAAAAACACTGCCATTTTTCTAAATCCTCTTAAGGAGAAACATAAGGCACCAAAGGGGAAAGGATTAGAAGGCAATAACATAATCAATAACAAAGAGTTTATTGATAATCACGCTTCCGTTTAACCGTTCATCAATGGATTCAGGTATGCCATTTTGTCTTGATTTCTTGATAATACACATGGTAAATGATCCGAAGTGTAAGGTTTATGTTCTGAAATTTATGTTTACAATTGGTATCAGAGCGAGCATATCATGTGTCTTATCAGAATTGATATGCTTTATTCATTCTATTTAGTTTCTTGGAATCAGATTCTGAATTTTCTTATGGATGTAAATTCTGTTTTTTCCTGTTTTGTTCTGTGAAAATGGCAATCTATTTTCTGGAATTGTAAAATGATTCGGTGGGCAATTTTTTTTTTTTTTTCTCAAATGGATGAACATCATGTATTTATATATATATATATATATATATATAGATATATCTTGCGATTTGATCGGTTTAATTTTGAACATTATAAAAAAAAAAAAAAAACTATTTGTTTTTGGACCAGTCAATTCTATTTATATATGTATGTATATAATTGGGATTGCTGCAGATTATATAATATATACGGGGTCACAAATTTAGAAATCTTTAAATTTAATGTAATTTCATACAACGTCTACAGAAATTTAATTTTCTAACATTCTCAATATAAGTCAATTCAAACAAGATGTCACAAAAGTGATCTCTCTTGTTTAGATTGTTTTATATGGAATGTTTTGATGTTCATGTCTGTGTATCTCATGCAGGTATTTATCGGTCCAAAGACATGATTAAGACTTGGCAGAATTACACACACATTTTGTGGTGATAAACATGTGCCAATTGTCAAGAAAACCTAATGTGAATAATAAATCCATCAAAAGATAGATTTGTTATTTGACATTACTTATTGTCAATGTTTGATCATTACAACAAGAATACCACTTACAGTTAATATCACTACCCAAAGGCTTGGTATTAATGTTGTGCTAGGTATCTTGAGATGTTGTCATTAAATTAATTTATTTAGAGATTATCTATTTGGTAACTTAATGTGAGTATAATTGTTTATTCCTTTTATTTTCTTTTCTATTCAGCTTTAATGTCGACTACTTCAATCTCTGCCAACATGAACAATGTTCCAATGTTAAATGGAACAAACTTTAAGGACTGGAAAGAGAACATATTGATTGTTCTCGGCTGCATGGACATAGACTTGGCATTAAGGATGCCAAAACCGAATGCTCTCACTGCACAAAGTACTCCTGAGGAAATTGTGTACTTTGAAAAGTGGGATCGTTCTAACAGGCTAAGTCTTATGATCATGAAGCGTGGGATTCCAGAAGTCTTTCGGGGTGCAATAACAGAGGATGTTACCGTTGCCGGTGAATTTCTTTCAGAAATTCAAAAGCGTTTTGCTAAAAACGATAAGGCTGAAACAAGCACGCTTTTAGCAAGCTTGATTTCAATAAAGTATAAAGGCAAGGGTAATGTTCGCGAGTACATCATGGAAATGTCTCATCTTGCTTCAAAACTTAAGGCACTAAAGCTCGACCTATCTGATGATTTGCTCGTGCATTTAGTTCTTATCTCTCTTCCTGCACAATTTAACCAATTTAAGGTCAGTTATAACTGCCAGAAGGAGAAATGGACTCTCAATGAGCTCATTTCATTTTGTGTGCATGAGGAAGAGAGATTGAAGCAAAAAAGGACTGAAAGTGCTCATCTGGCAAGCACCTCCAAGCATATGGGCAAAAGAAAGCATAAGGGAAAGGAAGTTGCTATTCCTCAGGGTTCGGAACCAAAGAAACAGAAAGTGCAGGATGGTTGTTTCTTTTGTGGCAAGCCCGGACACAAAAAGAAGGATTGTGCCAAATACGTCGCCTGGCGTGTAAAGAAATGTACATTTCATGTTTTGGTCTGTTCTGAAATAAATTTAGCTTCAATACCAAGAAACACTTGGTGGGTAGATTCTGGTGCTACTACTCACATATGTGTTTCTATGCAGGGTTGCCTGAACTACCGAAAGCCAACTGATGCTGAAAGATACATCTTTGTGGGTGATGGCAAGTCAATAGAAGTGCAGGCAATAGCGCACTTTAGATTATTACTAAAAACTGGTTATTATTTGGATTTATTAGACACTTTTGTTGTACCGTCCTTTAGACGGAATTTAATTTCTGTTTCTGTATTGGACAAATTGGGATATTATTGTTCTTTTGGAAATATGAAGTTTAGTATGTCTATTAATTCCAATGTTGTTGGTACTGGTTTACTTAATGTGTTTGATAATCTATATTTGCTCGAAACTATTGCATCTTATAATGCAACCTTGCACGTGGAATCACGAGGTACAAAGCGTAAATTAACTAAGGAAAATTCAGCCTCATTATGGCACAAACGCCTAGGTCACATCTCTAAATCTAGAGTTGAGCGCCTTGTGTCTGATGGAATTTTGGACTCTCTTGATTTTTCAGATTTTGATGTCTGTGTTGAGTGTATCAAGGGAAAACAGACCAAAATAAAGAAATATGGTGCCCATAGGACTACAGATGTCTTAGAATTAATTCATACGGACATTTGTGGCCCATTCCCTATGGCGTCTTGGAATGGTCAACAATATTTTATCACATTCATAGACGACTATTCCAGATATGGGTATCTATTTCTTATCCATGAGAAATCACAGTCTTTGGACGTATTCAAACAATTTAAGACCGAAGTTGAGTTACAACTCAACAAACGGATTAAAAGTGTCAGGTCTGACCGTGGTGGTGAATACTATGGCAGATATGATGGATCAGGTGAACAACGTCCAGGACCGTTTGCAAAATACTTGGAGGAATGTGGAATCATCCCACAATACACCATGCCAGGATCACCTAGCATGAATGGTGTATCTGAGAGACGAAACCGGACTCTTAAGGATATGGTAAGAAGTATGATCAGTCATTCTACTTTACCAGAGTCCCTCTGGGGTGAGGCTCTAAAGATAGCAACTTATATCTTAAATCGGGTGCCAACTAAAGCAGTTGTAAAAACACCTTATGAGCTTTGGGTTGGGCGAAAGCCTAGTCTAAAACATTTGTATGTGTGGGGGTGTCCTGCTGAGGTGAGGCCTTATAAACCTCATGAACGAAAATTGAACTCTAAAACCATTAGCAGCTACTTTATTGGCTATGCCGAACGATCACGGGGTTACAAGTTTTATGATCCCACAAATAGGTCAATATTTGAGACGGGAATTGCAACATTTTTTGAGGATGTTGAGTTTGGGGGGAGAAATCCAGTTAGAGACATTGACATTGTCTTTGAGGAGGAAGCAGGAGTAATCCCACTTCCTACTACTACTTTTGACCAATCACAGGTTCCTATACCTGTCATTGCTCGAGAAGTAATTTCGGATCCTCAACCAGACAATGTTGTTCAAGATAATATAGTTCAAACCCCCATTCAAGATGAGGTAATTGTTCCTGAGGAACAAACTCTACAACCTCAACCTCAAGAATCTGTGCCATTAAGGCGATCCACAAGAGAAAGGAGATTTGCACTTTCAGATGATTATATTGTATTCTCCAGGAACATGAGGTAGAAAATGGAATGTCGAAAGATGATCCAATCAACTTTCGTCAAGCCATGGAAAGTTCCAACTCTCATAAGTGGATAGAAGCCATGAATGAAGAATATAAGTCTATGCAAGACAATAAAGTTTGGGAACTTGTCTCATTACCAGTTGGTGCGAAGCCCGTAGGTTGTAAATGGATATTTAAAACCAAAAGGGATTCAAATGGTAATGTGGAGAGGTATAAGGCACGTCTTGTAGCCAAAGGCTTTACTAAAAAAGAAGGAATTGACTTTAAAGAAACTTTCTCTCCAGTTTCTTCGAAAGATTCTTTTAGGACAATTATGGCGCTTGTTGCATATTTTGATCTTAAGTTGCATCAGATGGATGTCAAAACAGCTTTTCTTAATGGTGACATTAAAGAAACAATTTATATGGTGCAGCCAAAAAACTTTGTGTCAAGAGACCCAAAGAATATGGTTTGCAAATTGACTAAATCCATCTATGGACTCAAACAAGCTTCTCGTCAGTAGTACTTCAAATTTCATCAAGTTCTCACTTCGTATGGTTTTGAAACTAATGTTGTTGATGAATGTGTGTATCACAAGTTCAGTGGGAGTAAACACATATTTTTGGTTTGAGTCCATAGATGACATATTTGAGGAACTCATGCTTTTCGATGAAAGAAGGCTGAAAGCACTGTACCACATCCAAGGTTATCAACGCAGAATCGCTCGGGCTTTTAACAAGAAGGTAAAGTCCAGGAATTTAAAAGAAGGAGATTTGGTACTCAAAGACAACCGAGCTCCCATCCACGACCCAAGGGGCAAGTTCAGACCCAATTGGACTGGTCCCTACATTATCAAGTCAATCTGGTCAGGTGGAGCTGTGGTTCTGATGGATCTAGATGGCTTGGAGTTTTCCCAACCGATCAACATGGACAAGTTGAAGAAATATTATCCCTGAGAGGCTCGCTAGGCCGAAAACCCGAAAGGGCGACCTAGGCAAAATTCAGAGCATAGAAAATTTGAAATTATAAAAACTGAGCTCGCAAGGTTGAAAACCCGCAAAGGGCGACCTTGGCAAAAGTTAGAGCGCAAAAGGAGAGTACAAAATACCCGAGCGAACCCGAGCCTGAACTACGTAAGGCTTGATTCCCATCTTTGGGATACGTAGGCAACTTCATCCTGAAGTTCAGCCACAATCTTTTCCCCGATCAACTCTGTCCATATTGATCATCTCAGTCATCTCTATTCATCAGTATTTATCGTGATCTCCGGTGCAGTGTTATTCAGACTAGGGGCAACTTTCCGTTGCCACACATTGCCGAGGCACTTTTTCAGACTAGGGGCAACTTTCCAGTTGCTGGAATCCGGGGTTGTGCATCTCAGTGATAGATCTCAAGCGTGTCCAGTTCTGATCCGTATCGAAAATAGTTTTGAAAAGTTTTAATAAAAGTTGACTTTGTTCAAATTAATCTTTTCACAACTAAGACCATTTTTGGACCAAAAACGGAGAATTTTCAGTACCACAACCTTCAATTTCTTTGATTTCAAAACAGAGTTCTCTCGCTCTTGCATACAATTGAAGTTGCTTTTTATTACATTCGTAACGAAAACTTGAAAGTACTAATAAAACAATAAATCTGGGGCATAGTCAAGTCAGGTGTCCCTGCGCCCCCTGCCAAAGCTAGTTGAAGCCTCTGATGCCAACCTAGGCCCAACCTGTGCTTCTTCATTAAGCCAATCCCAGCACTCGTCAGATAAAGTGCAACTGAAAATAGGGGCGGGGGACAGTAGCTCTCTAGCCCTCCAGGCCGAAGTATGTCGGGCAAGGTGCGCACCTCGAACCGGGAAAGTGGCTGGGTACTCAATCCCCTCTGGAGGGCAAGTCTGACCATGGCCAAACTGACGCAGAATGCGGAATAGGAAATAAAATACGCAGTGAGTCAAGCCGACCAACCGGATCCCAGTATCCTGAAACATGCTATAGCTCATCGCCGGAAGGTTAAGCCAAGGACAGCGCCAAGCAATGCGTTCAGCCGACAAGTTGCACATCCATTCAAACCACCATCCCTCATCAAGGGCGTCGACCACGTTGTCGAAAGAAGTAACCACGGGCTGAGTAAGCAGGGCAAGAGTCCACAACTTGCAATTTATCCATTAACCATATCTGGGGAGGGATGAAAAATGAGAGATTAAAGAATAAAGAGATGTACGATGAGAGAAAAGTAAGATAAGGGTTTTGTGAGAAAAAAATCGAGCCCGAGGGCCGAGTGATGTGAGCAAATACATATACGAGCTTGGGTGGGAAACATTACCTGCAGCAGTAGTGGACTCCCTGCAAACCTGGTTGTCTCTTGGCGGTAGAAGGCATCCAAACCTAGCAGCGTCTCGGCCAATGTCATGGCGATTCAGCTCTTTCCCTCCCTCAAGCCTTGAGCGACTTCAATCAAACGGATGCTAGCCCCTCCAGAGCCCGAGACAAACAGAAAATGAGATAACACACACAAGCAGAGGGCATGTTGTCGGAAACCTTGACAATGATGGTTGCTGCGGTCACCGGCATCAGAGAATCGGTAAATCAGGCTCGGGACATCCAACATGCCATTACCAATCAGAGATCGAGCATCATGCGCGTTGAGACCGCACATCCGCCCTAAAGCTTGGGCATGGCCAAAACGAGACTGAGGCAAGATCTCTTCTGAGCGTTCAGACTCCATCAAAGCTTGAAAGTCTTCAAAAGTAGGACATACCTCTTGCCCTCTGAAGCTGAAGACATGTGTCGCTAGGTTCCAAAATCTTATCGCGGCATGGAGGAAAGGAAGGTGCAGTGAAGTCCGACCCAGTGTGAATAGTGCATTCAAGCCGAAACCCCGGAAGTTCAACTTTTCCGAGCCATCTAGAGAACAAATCCAAGAGGTGAGATTTTCTGCGAGAAATGCCTCCATTTTTTTGAGAAACGGTGATGAAATGAATAAGTTCCAAGGCTGGGGCTTTTATAGGGAGGTAAAACACTATTCAAAGGACAAGTGTCAAAATTCTGGGGGTTGCGAGGGAAGTGGCCGGCCGGCCATCTATCCTAGTAGGCCGGCCACCCTCTAATTTCCAGATACGAAATGTGTTGGGCCACATGTTGGTCCTGTTTCGCCCTGCGGAAGGAAGTTTGAGGCAGTTGTAGGCGTCGGGAACGTCGAAGGCCTCCATTTCTCTCAAATTCGGATGTGTTCCATCATCCAGATCGTCCGTCCGAAGTACGCTTTGTTGTATTTTTGCTTATCGAGTTGTTGTTTTGTTTATCGAGTTGTAAGTTTTGTCGAGCTGTCGCATTTTGTGTTTTGAGTTGTTACTCTTTTTGTTTACGCGTTTTTGTTGAGTTTTGTTTATCGAGTCGTTAACATTGTTGTACTTTACTTATCGAGTTGTAAACTTGCTAAGATTTCGTTATTTCTTAGTGAGCCGAGTTTTGATTTGTTGCGTCGGTTCATTACCTGACCCGGTAAATACACAAGGCACATTTTCATTCAATTTCATTTTGTGCAAAATGATGCGATGCGATGCTAAGAATTTCAAATACAAACATCTTTTCAAGAAAGCTGTTTCATTCCATCATGTTTTACAGCAAAATAAAGGTACAAGTTTTACAGAAAATAAAACTGCCTAACAAAATGCAAAGTGCTACAAACTACTAGCAAAAAGTAAAATAAAGCAGGAAATAACATCAATCTCCTCGGGAACGGGAATGAGGAGGTCCTCTCATCCTCTTCTGCGGGACGACCTCTGTATCATCATCATTATCCGGGTCAGAGCTATCATCCTCCAGATCCCCCTCAGCCTCATCTCCACTCCCAGAACCAAGACCGGAGCCTCCCTCCCCAGCGGATGTCTCTGACTCACGGTCTGCAACCTCCTCCTCCTCCTCCTCCTCAATAATGGGTGCCCTGCGTCTGCGAGACGATCCTGCTCCTCGAGCTCCTCGAGAAGGCCTAGATGGCCCAGCTCCCTGAGAAGGCCTGGATGGCCTAGTACCTCGAACAGGTCCAGTACCTCGACCTCTCTGAGAAGGCCCGGGTGGCCCAGCCTGCGGCTGAGTATACACGGGAGGCATCTGAAAATGAAAAGTTCAATACATCAGTTCAAATATGAAAAGCAGACGCAAGTACAGTATGCGAGTGGGGTGTGTGTCAGATGTGCTCTACACGGCCTATCAATACAGCAAGATGTTCTACACTAGCGTGTCATCAGGAATATGCTAAATACAAGGAAGATAGATAATACCTGCACACCCATGATGGCCATCTGTGCCTCCCTCCGTAGGAATATGCCCTCGAATGTGGCCAGCATCCCGAGCAGCTCTTCTGTGTACTCAGCTGGAGGCTGCAAATACAAATGCAAAACTATCAGTGAGTGAATGAATATCCAAGTAATCTGATTGACAAATCAAAGCTGTAAAACATACCGGGGGTGAATCAGGCTCCCGGACATATCTGTGGTCAGGAAGAGGAAGCTTTAGCGGGACCTGGTAAGGAGTCCCGAACCGCCAACTCGTCAACTCGGTCGGCATGTCTGGCCACCCAGGATGCTGATAAAGAGACGGAGGGATCGGAGGAATCGAACTACCTCTACCCCTAGATGCACTAGCCCTGCTAGAGGAAGGGATATCCGTGGCACCGGCACGACTCGAAGATGGTACATCAGTAGGCCTCCGTGGCGGAGCACGCACTCCCGTCAAGGGGGGCATCAGATATATACAATGGTAGGTGGCGTAGTCCCCCTCCATGAGGTATAGCAAAGCATCGGTGCCCTGCATAGCACTAATGACCTCCTGGGCAGAGAGTCTATCGGCAGTCCGCATAGTGGCTGGAGGTACAGCAGGAGGGTCCTGAGAATCGTACCCCCACACCTGACGCAGGAAGCGTTCCCCCAGGAACCATGCCCTACCAACCGGTCCTTCGAGCAGGAACCTATACTGGGAATTACTCGATCCTCCAGGATACGAATGTCGGAGACCGTCACCAAAATCCGCCCAGGGCTGCCAAGTGATCTGCGGATAACCAGTGCATAAATCGATCAGAAATCAGGAATATACAGGGAAAATCAAAGATGAAAATGAAAGGAACTGAGAGTTCTGAAATACCTCTATCGCCCGCACAGTATCAAAATACTGTCGCAAGTAGAAAAGAGTCTCTCGAGCCCTCGGTTGGTGCTCGCCTTCGAATACCAGTGAAAACGGAGTCATGAGGACTCCAGCCACCTCCATCTCTGGAGCTAATGTGGGAAAGTATACGTACACCCATAACTGAGAAAAACAGTGCGGAATGTGAGTACAAAGTGCTAAAAGCAGAATACAGAGTGCAAAGTGCGCCGTGTGTGCAATGAACAAGTAATGAGGAGCAGAAATGTAAATCAAGAGGACAGAACGTACCTCCCAGGCTCTCCAATAGCCGCCAAGTAAGTCTTCCCGCCCGCGAGAGACTGCACCCATGTAGCAATAGAGGGTAGCCAGGCCAGCGCCACCCCAGTCATATCGACTCACCTGTGATAGGTCCACCAAAGCGCTCAGAAGATACAACCTAACAGTGTTCCCCCTATCGGCAAACAGAGTGGTGCCAAAGAGGAACATGAGGAAGCCACGGGCGTACAGCTCAACCTCCTCGGGAGACTCAGGCTCCATCGCCGGCCTCCTAAAATGGAAAGAGAACCAGGTGTACCGGACTCTCCCGGAAGCTCTGTCTACAGGTGGGCGAGCCCCCAATAGATGCGTCCAAGCGGCCTCCCACTCTCCTATATCCTCGTCATAAGGTATGGACCAACCGCCTATGTCTAGGCCGGTGAGTATGGCGAAGTCCAGCGGAGTCATGGTCATGTCCCCAGTGGCAGAAAAGTGGAAGGAATTAGTGGTGTCCCACCATCTCTCTACCAAAGCAGCTAACAAAGTCCTGCTGGCAGGACAACGTGATAATCCCACGCAAAATGCTCCGAACCCTGCTAGATCAACCAGATCCCGGACAGCCTCCGGAAGCTCTGCATACCAATCCCTCGCGGCAGTAGAGCCGTATCCTCGTACAGTGCGAGAGTCAACCTGCATTCAGAATGAATACATGTGCTTAGTACACAATAAAATGCAAGCCGAATGAAATGAAATAGCTATGTGCAAATGAAATGAAATAGCTATGTGCAAATAAAATGAAATAGCTGTGTGCAAATGAAATCAATCAGTGGGCTGCGTCTTCACTTCAAAATCTGGGTTGCGTGTTCAGTAAATCTGTGTTTTGGGCTGCGTGTTCAAATCTCAATCAGTGGGCTGTGTGTTCACTTCAAAATCTGGGCTGCGTGTTCTGTAAATCTGTGTTTTGGGCTACGTGTTCAAATCTCAGTCAGTGGGCTGCATGTTCACTTCAAAATCTGGGCTGCGTGTTCAGTAAATCTGGGTTTTGGGCTGTGTGTTCAATTCTCAATCAGTGGGCTGTGTGTTCACTTCAAAATCTGGGCTGCGTGTTCAGTAAATCTGTGTTTTGGGCTGTGTGTTCAATTCTCAATCAGTGGGCTGTGTGTTTACTTCGAATCTGGGCTGCGTGTTCAGTAAATCTGTGTTTTGGGCTGCGTGTTCAAATCTCAATCAGTGGGCTGCGTGTTCACTTCAAAATCTGGGCTGCGTGTTCAGTAAATCTGTGTTTTGGGCTGCGTGTTCAAATCTCAATCAGTGGGCTGTGTGTTCACTTCAAAATCTGGGCTGCGTGTTCAGTAAATCTGTGTTTTGGGCTGTGTGTTCAATTCTCAATCAGTGGGCTGTGTGTTCACTTCGAATTTGGGCTGCGTGTTTAGTAAATCTGTGTTTTGGGCTGCGTGTTCAAATCTCAATCAGTGGGCTGCGTGTTCACTTCAAAATCTAGGCTGCGTGTTCAGTAAATCTGTGTTTTGGGCTGCGTGTTCAAATCTCAGTCAGTGGGCTACGTGTTCACTTCAAAATCTGGGCTGCGTGTTCAGTAAATCTGTGTTTTGGGCTGTGTGTTCAATTCTCAATCAGTGGGCTGTGTGTTCACTTCAAATCTGGGCTGCGTGTTCAGTAAATCAGAGTTTGGGACTGTGCGTTCTACTCTCTACTCTCAATCAGTGTGGGCTGCGTGTTCGCCATCAACTTAAACTGTGTGTTCAGAAAATCAGAGTTTGGGCTGCGTGTTCTACTCTTAGTCAGCGTGTGCTGTGTGTTCACTTTCAAAATTCGGGCTGTGTGTTCGACGAATCAGTGTTTGAGCCGTGTGTTCAATTCTTAACTAATGTGTACCATGCGTTCACAATCAATCAGTCAGTGAGCCGTGTGTTCAGCAATTCAAGTGTTTAACTAACACGTTCAGGATGTAGGCAAAGTACTATGTCATAAGCTAAAACTGTTTGTTCAGGCATGGCAAAGCTACAAAATGCACGAAAATGCAGAAAATAAAGTAAAATACCTCTCGTGCATCATGAGAGAGGTGCTGCTCCGGTTCTCGCAGAAGCAAATCCCCGGGTGCCCGGTCGTTGAACCTAGTGAAACGACGAAAAACGGCCCGCGGAAGCGTATGTGCCGATGGGGCGTATCTCCCTGGAATGAAAGGACGGACTCTCGGGGGCAATGTCATGAAATCAAAATCATCCCCGGCGCCTGGAGGACCTCCACCATGAGGGTAATCGCCCGCCATTTCGAGAAATCTGCAAAAAGGAGCAAAAATGAGCCAAAATTGGAAAACGTCAACAAAAGTCAACTCCCGGGAAATGAAAAAGTCAACAAAAGTCAACCCCCGAGAAAATCTTCCAAATATTGAGAGAAACTTACCTCAAGTGGCGAAAATGAGAAAAGAAGTCCCGAAATCAAAATTTAGTCGGCTTAAAGTGCTTAAAACTGAAAGATTTCGCGGAAACAACTTGCGTGGAAGGCCGAAAAGCGCGTATCAAATGCAAATCTGAAGAGAAAAATGGTCTAGGGAGCAAGGGAAGGAGTTTTCACAACTTTGGGAGTGATTTCGGATTGAATGGGCAAGGGAATATATAGAAATGAGAAAATGACCAAAATGCCCCTACTTTTGGGCAGGTGGCCGGCCGGCCACCTTTTCTGGCTGGCCGGCCATTTACTTTTCTGTCCCTGGCCGGTGGCCTCCCCAAGAGCAACCACCTGGCCGGTGGTGGTCCCCACACCCCCCTCTAGCTCTCTGCAAATTTTGAGGAAGATCGGAGTTCCCGGGACCTGAAAAAGTTCAAGAAAAGTGCACTTGCTGACGCGAAATCGCTCCGCCGGAACTTCAGCTGCAATTTCTGACACGTGTCTCATTATCACTCATCAAAATCAAGGTGTATCCTTTTCAAACATGTTGTAACCTCTCCGGGAGGTGAATCAGAGGCCGCGATCAAGTTGCCTTCGCCAAAATGCGCGCTTCCCAGCTCGTTGTTTCGCAACAAACGGGCGCCCTGATTTACGCTCGTTTTGCATTATTTTGTGTATAACTTGCATTCTTATGAGCATTTCGCATTACCATGCATGGTTTCTTGATGTACCATACCTCTATGATTGAGCGTGCGTTGTCACGCACATTCCTTTCTCGCATTGCAATGCATTCATTTGCCGACACTGCGTGTGTCAAACTTTCAGAACCACAGGAATCGCATTGAATATATGTTGTTAGCATATTGTTCTTGTTGGATCTCTCTCTTTTGCAGGCACGATATTATATGTACGGTTCATTTGAGGCTGGTGCGACCAGACGAATCGCGCAGGTATCGTATCTTCTCCGTGTGAGACGCGATGAGAATTGAACGGTTCTCCGCATTCCCAACTGCATGAAATGTAGTTGTTGCTTTGCATTCTTGCTTAAAACTGTTGCATCTATTTGCGAATACTTGCCTCATTACAGCTTGCTGCATTTGCATGATTATTTGGTTCCGTGCATATCGCTTTGCATTTTGCCCCCTGCCTGCGGGCACGCCTGCGGGCACATCTCTGTTTATCTTGTATGATTGTCTAAGTCTTCGGCCTTGTCAAAAATGGGTCGTCTCTAGGCTTTGACATTCACTCCTGTCACTTCTTGACTTCTGAGTTCTGTCAAAGAGGGGCAACTGTAGACATCCCATTTTTGACCGACCTTAAGACTCAGACGTCACCGATTGAGCGCTCGGTGATGTTGCATATTGTGCTCGTTCAGAAGTCTCAGAGCCGCGGCCGCGCGCCCTGCCTCCAGACTTCCGAACTCTCTTCTGTGCCTTGTCTCGGTTTGCGAACCAGGCTCGGTTTTCTCTGTTTTTGTTCCTGAGGGGAGGGAGAGGTTCCGTAGACCATCTCTCAGTGGCCGTGGGCTACATTTCGTGGCCGTAGGCCATTTTTCCCATTTCGGAGCCCGGTTCCCGGTTTTCGGAGCCGTCAGGCCGTGTGCCTCGGTTCGGGACCGTCTAACCATCTCCGATTTCTCCGATTTCTGGCATGCATCTCATTTACTCCCTAACGGGGGACACTAGGGTCTTAGATACCCACTTCGTAGCCAAATGCCACTTTCGGTACTTAACGGCCGGTTTTCGAGACCCCGAACTGCGTGTTTTGGCCCCCGAGCATTCGTTTTGCATCGATTTTTTTTCATTTTTGGCAGGTACCTCTGTTTTATCACCAGGAAGATCACTGGGGGGTGGGATCCAAGCAATTGTCTCAGTAACCAGTTATGCTCTTCCGGCGCCCCCTGGGGCCCGTTTTTCTCACTTCCAGGCTAATGTTGAACACCCTAGGGCCATTTTCTTCGAGCCGAAACCACATATTTGTGTTGTACACACATGGGAGGACCCTAAAAAATGGTGCTCGACCAGTAATTCTTCTTTTCATTTTTGAGCCTCTCCTAGGGTTGGATTGTTGTTTCTCCTGGTTCAGAGTTGCCAAATTCCAACCACAGGGCCTTGAAGAGGAGACATGGGAGGACACCAATGTATAGAGCTCGGCCAGCAATTCTCCCTTTCCTTTTTTGCCCCTAGCCGGCCGGCTAGGGGGGGTGGCCGGCCGGCCACCTCCAATAAAAGTGCCTGGCCAGCCATGCTTCTTGAAACCTGTGCTACACAGCTGTATAGCTGTTTCCCCCAGAAAAGATCTGTATCCGGGGGATATTTTGGAGGGAAAAGCATAGGTGCATTTCCCTCCACCTTTACACCCCTCCATTTGTCCATATAAGGCAGCCAAGAACTTGTCCCAAGGGTTAGAAAATTTTGCTCTCAAGCATACATACACTCCTCTATCTCCATTTCTCTAAAATCTTCAAGTTTTGGTGCCTTTTGTTCATCATCATCAAGCACTACCATCACCACTCCATTTCCAGAAACAAGAAGAGGTTCTTAGAGGCTTAGAAGCAACATTTCTCAAGTCAAGAAGCAAGGAAAGAAAGGTCTTCAAGGGTAAGTCTCAATCCCTCTCTTTTACACCATTTTCTTGTCTCTTTTCTTAACCCTACTTGCTCACTGTTTTGAGCTCCGACCAATACTGAAAGTGGTCCTCTTTTGAGCTATTCTTGATGTTTGTTTAAGGGCTCAACCCTGTTTGAGCCCTCCATCTTACACTTGTTTCAATATCCTCTTATATGCCATTATTTTGAATTGAATATTTGGCCTATGTGTGATCTGATTTGGAGCATCTCATGAACTGATATTGTGTTTATTTTGAGCTCCTCTAAAACATTTTAGAAGGGCTCAACCTTGTTTGGTGCTCCCATGCATGACCTCTCTTTATAGCCCTCTTTTGGTCCATATTTTGCATGCTATTTCTAGCCCATGAGTGATCTGTTTCCGAGCATAATATAAACTGTGAGTGGGCCTATTTTGAGCCTCTCTTCAACATTGAAGAATGGCTCAACCCTGTTTGGTCTCTCTATCATGCACTTGCTTCGTAATCTCTCATATTTACCGTAAGTTTGCATGATTTATTTGACCTACATGAAATTTGTTTTGGAGCATGTCATGAACTGTGAGTAAGCTTATTTTGTGTCCCTCTACAACATTGTAGAATGGATCAACCTAGTTGGGGGTCTCCATGTTGTACTTTCCATTATATCTCTCTTTGACCCCCATTTTGCATGCTTTTTTAGGCCTATCTAGCTTCTGTTTTCGGCCACCATCAGTACTGAACATGTCCATATTTTGGCCTTCTTGTTATGTTTTGTTAAGGGTCCAAGGCTGTTTGATGAATGTAAGGCATACTTCATGTTTTAGCCTTTGTTGGCTTCTTTCTTGCATGATAGTTTTAGCAAGTTTGCATACTGATTTGAGGGTTTTCAACTACTGTAAATGTGCATATTTTTGGGCCCTATTCAATGTTGTAGAACTGTATTTTTCAGTTTGAGCATTGTATATATCACTTGCTTCACTGTTCCCCTCTTTTCCCCCATTTTTGCATGCTATTTTTGCCATAATTATGTTTGTTGTTTGGCCATACTTTGTACTGGAAAAATGCTAGTTTAGGGGCTGCCTAGCATCTGTCTTTACACTTCATGTCCATATTGTGCATGTTTGGCATAGCTGCAAGTTATTTCGGGTGCTTAGCATAGCATTTCGGGCATCGGGTGTAGTTTTGCTATAATTCGGGAGCTGTTTTTGCATCATTTTGGCTGCTGAAATTTGCATTTTCTATATGCCATATGCCACGTCTCATTTGTACGTCATTTCATGCCTTAGGGCCATTGCCTCGGTTTGCGTGCCCGTGTGTACGCATTTCGAGGCACTTCATTTTCACCTCACGGCCTCTTATGTGAGTGTGGCTGAGGCTCTCTCATGTTAGTGTAAGTCCATTTTGCATTCTGTATGCCATTTTAGCATCATTGCATTCCGAATGCTATTGCCTCGGTTTGCGTGCCCGTGTGCACGCATTTCGAGGCACTTCACTTTTCATCTATTGGCCTCCTGTGTGAGTGTAGCTGAGGCTCACTCATGTTGGTATAAGCCCATATTGCATCACATATCTCATTTTAGTCTTGTTGCGTTCCGTATGCCATTTTCTCGGTTTGCGTGCCCGTGGGCACGCATTTCGAGACATCTCATTTAGGTTTCATTGTATATCATATTTCATGTCATTTCATGCCTTAGGGCCATTGCCTCGGTTTGCGTGCCCATGTGCACGCATTTCGAGACACTTCACTTTTATCCGACGGCTTCTTATGTAAGTGTGGTTGAGGTCCACTCATGTTAGTGTAAGTCCAATTGCATTGCGTATGCCATTCTATGCCTTAGGATCATTTCCTCGGTTTGCGTGTCCGTGTGTACGCATTCCGAGGCATCTCATTTTCATAGCATTGTGTATATTAGGATTGTATCTTAGTTGCATTTCATGCATATCATGCATATTGCATCGTGTTCGGAGTAGGAGTTAGCCGGGCACAGGAAACGAGGCACGTTTTGTACTCCGAGTGACGGAACGGGTCTCAATTCCCAAGTCACCGACACTCCGGATTATCCATGATGGAGTTAGGTTTTGTTGTAGCATTCATATGCATTCACCCTATATTGAGTTGTGCAATCCGATTCCTCGGCCATCATGCATCGATATGCGTGATTGGTGGCACGAGAATCGAGGCATGCATATATTTGTGAAATACATTGCCATGCCCCTTTCCTGCTCTCTGTTGCAGCAAAATGAAGAATCAGTAAATTTTCGGAGTCTGGCACGCATTTCGAGAAACATTGCAAACAAAGGCTAATCGGGGCACCGCCGTGGATTTCTGCGCAAAGCAGCCCAAACATGCATCATATCATTATCCGGAGCAAAGTCAAGGCAGCCCCTAGCTTGCATGCCAGTTTATAGCTTTCCTAGATTAATTTGATAATTAATTAGGAATCTCTATATTATTTGGACGGCGTTATTATTTCGGACTGTACTATTCTTTTATTCAGACATTCGGACTGTATTATTTTATTCGGACCCTCTGCGCGAGGGCAATGTTGTAATAAGTGTGCGTGCGTGTGATGTATGTCTTCCAACCCCACGTCTTTCTCCCTTTTATTTACCCGCTTACGATGGTTAGATATAGGGCATATTTCAATTAGCATACAGTATGATAGCATGTTTGCATCATTCATCTGTTTTACACGCATCGGGCTCGGCGCATCATACAAACTGCATTTGTATTTCAATTCCAAATTGAATACTTGATAGTTGTAGCATTTCATATGCCATGTTTAGAATAGCCGAGCCTGCTATAGTTGCATTTTTGCAAGTGTTGCATTAGGCATTTCTGTATATCTAGGACCATGCATGATTTCTAACATAGCTTTTGTTTTGGCTTGGAGTACTCGGTGAGTTTTATGCTTTAGCATCCTTGCATGCGTGTGAGTGTTGCCATGATAGCATGCTTACCATGAGGCTAAATGCTTATGTGATATAACTGCCTTGAATGCCTGTGGGTGAAGGTTGAGTTATTTGAATTGGGACAATTCATCAAATGCTTGTTTTAAGCCCACTAGATAGTGGCAAAATCATATTTTCTTAAGCCCACCTGAGGGTGGCAAATCCACGTCTTAGCCTACCTGCGGGTAGCACCATCAAACCATTTTCAAACAAACAGACATGAAATGTTTTGTTCCAATTCAGGCGATTCAGTCTATACTTGTATGTTGTGCGCATCACATAGTAACCTAGGCTAATAACCCGAATAAGAACTCACAATGTTTTCAAAAACAGATATCATGGTTAGTAGAGGCCGGTCTTTGACCGGGCGAGCGGGGGTGCTCACGAAGTGACCTTCCCCAATCGTACCCAAGTTCCCGAGCCGAGGCAACTTTGGTGATGACGGACACGTGGCCTTTGGCACCGAGTCAGGGTTTCCTAAATTTTTCATTTTAAAATATTTAGGTGGCGACTCTGTATCTGGCAAAGTAGTCCATGTTTGGCACTTCTTTCAAAAAATCTGTTTTCAAAACGATTTGCCAGGTTTGGACTCTTCGGTTCAAGATTGAAAACCGTGACATTTGAGTCCTTCGAACTGTAGTGACCCAATATCGAACTAGAACGGGGGGGATTCGCACTCCTTCCCCCGGGATGCGTTCGGGGACGTCTACAGCCACAACCAGCATCAACATAATATTAGCACTGGACCAAACCACAAGACAAAGTGGTGATCAATACTTCAGCAAAGCAGCCCCACTTAGAGCCAAAAAAACACAAAAATAGCAAAATCCACAAATTACATGAACCCTAAACACAACAACTATTCTTACAAATGTTATCAACTCATTTTCAAGGATTTGGATTGATATATTATCTGTTGCCTCTTTCGATCCTCAATTAATTTCTTTATCGCTAATATGAGTTAATTTCTTTATGAATAATATCTCTAGCCCATGATCGTTCCGTGAGTTTCAACAAGTTACTTTTATGCTTACCAAGCTATTCATACTTATTTCCAAGTATATCTAAGGCTATTTCATGATTTTCCCTCTAAGTGTTAATTTCCAAGCTCATGTGTTCGACAAATGCAAGTTTGAGCTTAACTTTAAAATGAGGAGTCCCATGGTTGTTCTATGAGTTTCTACAAGTTAATTTTGTTCTTACTAACACATTCAAACTGACTATCGGCTATTTTCGTGGTTATTTCATGATTTTCCCCTCCGAACGCTTATTTTCAAGACAAAGTATTAAAAAAAAAATTGCATGTTTGAGATTAATTTTAAAACCAAGAGCCTTGTGCTTACTCCGTGAGTTGCTACAAGAGACATTTTCCTTACTAAGGTGTTCCTATCGACTCATTATTTCGATGGCTATTTCACGATAACGCCCATTTTCAAACCTAAGATGTTATGTTCTATAATGTTATAGAATTGTATTGCATCTACTAAGTTTCATATAATTTTAAGTTGTTATTCAAGTTAAATAAAACAAATTAGTTTAATTAGATGTTAAATTTACCTCTATTTCAATTGAGAGAAGTTTCATCCTCCCCCTATACCCATCCTCCTCAATATTGTTGCTTGGAACTAACCTTGGAAGCTAGATCTATCCCTTTTTTGGCAGCCAACAACTGCATAACACCTTGCATTGTACTGATGTTTCAAGCCTGGTCAACAATAAAATTCAATATAAAAATATATCATTACGATTAAGATGAATAACATGTTGAATATCTAATACGTATTAATTCAAATTACCCCAACTCTTGTAACTGTAGCACTTGTGTCTTTCAAAGCTTTTGGGAAAATATTTGAATCCTTTATTTTATTTTGAAAATTTTTTGGGTTGTTGTAGCTTAGTTTTGGAGGAGTACAAATCAATTTAAACTTGTTAGGATTGCTCGTTCATGCTTGTTTACGTTGAAAAGTTGTTTGGAAACTTAAAAATCTTGTTCGGGGGTGGTGTCAACACTTGCCTTTTGTTTTTGGCCTTAAGGGTCAACACCAATCTGGAAGGGTCGACCTTTGTGTGTTGCTAAATCTAGAAGTTGCTTGCTGTTTTTTGGTGTCGACACCAGTCTGGGAAGGGTCGACACCTTGCCTGTTACACTCTTTGCTTTTCTGTCTGAAGGGTCGACCCCTATGCCCGAAGGGTTGACACCTGCGTATAATTTTTAGCTTTTTGGGTTGGTTTGGGGCCTACTTTTTGGGGGTTTTGACTTGTCTTTTTTATTTGACTTTAGGGCAATTCTCTACTACTATAAATAGACTCAAACCATTTTCCTCTCATTACTTTTCCTCCTCTTTTCCTCTCAAATCGTGATTTCTCTCTTCTCTCTCTAAAACTTGACTTTTCGCACCTAGATCTCTAGATCTACTCGCCTAGAGTGATCTTTTCACCATGGTCCTTTGAGATTAAGTATAAATCTTGTCAAGAGCTTCGTTTTGATCCAAGTAGAAGTTGGTTTTGACATCTTTGGAATTTTAACCTTGTTTTGCTCATCTTCTCGTTTAAGCTTGAAGTAGGGATTTTCTTTGAGTTATATATATGTTTTTGCAAGATCTAGATGATTTTTGAAATCATCCTTTAATTTGTTTTTTTGGAAAATGGATTGTTGATTCAAGAAGATGAGTGATTTTGAAAGTGAGTTTACTTTCTTATTTCTTTTAAAATAGAAATTGAGGGTTTTGGACTATGTTGGTAAAAGAAAGATGTCTTTGGTGAAATCTTCTCAAATATTTGAAAATGGTTGGTTTTGGTGAGAAAACCTAGAAATTAGGGGTTTTTAGAAAGATGTTGAAAATCTTTGGAAGATGTTATTATATTTATTTTGTGTGCCAAAATAAATGATGTTAGAAAATTGTTTATTTATTTACATATAAATGATGTTTTCATGAAACATGGGAATTGTTGAAGTTTTGAGAATTGTTGTTTAAATGTATTAATATAGTCTTGAGATGACTCAATTGTTAAGATTGTTTAAAATGTGGGAATTATGTTATCCCTTGGATGAATTAAAATAAAAGTATTTATTCATCTTGTGAAATTGCATTGAAATGAGAAATGAGAATTTTGATCACAATGGGAATATTGTGTGGAAGTATTGAAAGTGGAAAAAATATTGCATTGTATTATTAATCATTGCATTGACATATTAATTCATTTGATAATGAGGAGTTTTGAAATTTGATTTGAAAACTTTGCATTTAGAAAAAAAATGTTGAGAAACAAGTTTTCATGAAATGGTTTTGGGATAAATACGGTGGTAAGTCTTGAAAGGTAGTGTAGATTATAGGTGTCGAGCCTTCCAATTAATACTGGTAAAAATGACAGATTAGAGGTGTCGAGCCTTCCAGTTGATACTGGTAAAAATGACAAATTGGTAGTACTTGTATAGTCTACTTGCAGACACCGACCTAGGGATTTACAGAGTTGTATTTACCGCCCCTTGAGTTAAATTGTTAAGCTTGAACTGTAGCGATCCCAGTTTTGCCACTTCGCTGAGTATGTCGGGGATCGAGCTGCTCGGTCAGCTCGCGGGAGTCCAGGGGGTAGCGCCTCTTAGTGGGTCCTAGGGTAGCACCCTGGCAGGGTTGAGGGGTAGTGCCCTCGAAGCAAAAATGCAAAATGCATTAGAAGTTGCTTGTCCGCTCGAGCGCATAAACAGTCACTTGAACGGAGAATGTTTGGTTTCAGAAGTTTGACATGTCTGCAAAAGTATTGGAAAAGTGTATTTGACGCTCGAGTGGGGCTTTCCACGCTCGAGCGGACCACATTATATCAGTTCGTGAATTTGATATTTCAGATCACTTTTATATTATCTCTCTCTCTGCAAAAACCCTTTCCTCTCCCTTCTCTCTACATTTCCCTATGCCAAATTGGATCAAAACCTTGATTTCTCAAGATCCATTAGAGTTCTGTCGTAAGTTATTCATTAAAGTTGGTTAACTTCTCGAGGGCTTCGTTGTGTGCGGTGAAGATCGAGTTTCGACGCCGTTGATTTTGGGGGTTTCATCTCATTTCTTCTTCAAAACTTGAGGTAGGGATTTTCTTAGAGTTATACATATATATTTTTGCAAGATCTATATGATTTTCGAAATCATCTTTTGATAGTTTTGAAAATTGATTATTGATTCAAGAAGTTGAGCGATTTTGAAAGTGGGTTTGTCTCTTGTTCTTTTAAAATGATCTTATGGGTTTTGATCTTCGTTGATTGAAGAAAAAATGATTTTGGAAAGTTTTCTTTCAAAGGATTTGAGTTGTATAGTTTTGGTAAGAAAACCTAGAATTTGGGAATTTTTTTAAAAGAGACTGAAAATCCATGAATGATATTGTTGTATTTATTTTGTGTGTCAAAATAAATGGATGTTTGGAAAATTTCTTATTTATATTTATATAAATGATGAATTTTAGGGAATATGAGAATTGTTGTTCATTTTGGAAATTATTGTTCAAAACGTTGAGATAGTCTTAAAATGACTAATTGTTGAGGATACTTGAGAAAAGGGAATTGTGTTATTCTTTAGATGATGAATTGGAACAAAAGTATTTATATTCATCTTGTGTTATTGGCATAACAATTCATTTAATTACATTAAACTTTGAAAGTTGATTTGAAAACTTGCATTGAGAAAAGAATGTCGAGAAACACGTTTTGATGAAATGATTTTTGAGTAAATACGTTGGTAAGTTTTGATAGATGGTGTAGATGATATTGAATAAGTTGGCCTAAGAGTTCGGGGTAAAAGACCGAAAACCCGCGCGGATAGGTGTCGAGCCTTCCGGTTAATACTGGTAAAAATGACAATTTGGTAGTACTTGTATAGTCTACTTGCAGACACCGACCTAGGAATTACCAGAGTCGTATTTATCGCCCTTGAAATAAATTGTTAAGTTTTGAACAATTCAAATTGCATGACATCATTGAGCACTGTGCGTACCGGATTCCGCACTAGATGAAAGTGGATCGGGGCTCCGCTCTCAGTTGGACTATCCAAGGACTAGGACTCCTGCCACAAGAAGCACCGTTAGAGCTGCCCGGCCAGGGTTGGCCAGATAACCCCTCCGGTGTGGGAATTAGCGATCGGAGAAGGAGTGTATAGAGGGTTGAATTTGTATGTAGATGTGGTTTAGCTCGGAATAGTTCAATTACCTTCAATGTGAAGTTCATGTTGTATATATAGTGTTCCTTACTTGCTTCTCAAGGTGAGTTCATGGAGTGTAGATGCTGCCAGGTGTCCTTTCAGCATTGCTCTAGGTGGGGGACCACTTGGTAGTTGTCATTGATTGCATATTCCCATTGTAGGCATGCTGATAATAAACCACATTCATTTGGCTCAACAACTTCCATGATTCTAGGTGTGGGGGACCAGCTGAGGTGGCAACCTGCACATGCTTGCACTCACAGCTCCCACGTTTCCTTGTGAGGTTTCTCCAGCTCGGTACCCATGTACTTCAATTCGGTACTGATGTGCCTCGGCTCAGCCTTTTTTAGGATCATTCATGGAGATGGGCTGGACCATTATCTGTTCGGCCCACAGGTTCCGTTCCGCAGCTCGGCCCAGACCAGCACTGCGGCTGGGCTAGCCTTTCCACTGCGGGTTGGGCCCAAGTGCTTGAGGACTTGGGTGGACTGTTGACCGTGAAGTTGGGCTCAACTGGTTCGTCCATATACTCATCTGACCCACTTGGATTCGGAATTTGTCGAATTGGGCCAGCCCAAGGCTTGGACCTGACCCATTTCACATTTAGTCCCTTCATTTGCCCCCTAGCTCGCACTAAGGTTCCCTTTGGGGGGAGCTATTGTTCTGCTTTCCAAGCGTCGCGTCGTTTTGGTTCTCCCCCAGTTCGGCCTTGGTGACGGTTAAATCCTGACACACAATTCGTGCATGCGTCCTTTCATGTGACACGTGGCGACGTGTGATAGGTGTACAGAGATAATGCGTCGACTCCATACCGAAGGTCGTGATTCGTGTGCCTGCGCACTGACTGGTATAATAAATGCTCAGGCTATCAATTCAAATCCCTTGATTTAATTTTCTCATTCCTCTAGTGAGTTCCAAAGAGAGAGAGAAATAGCTTCTTCTCATTCCACTGGACCGATCTCGCTAGTGCTCCGCTTGGGCTTCTTCGCTGCTGATCCTGCTTCGCTATCACCGTTGTGATCTCTGTAAGTCCTCTCATGACTCTTCTTCTCTTTCCCCTTTCTGTTTTAATCATCTGGTCTGGCCCACTTGCTATTCATGTCCCATATCCTGTTATCTGAATCCCATTTCTGTCCCACTAGTTTGGTCGAATAGGGAAGTTCCATGCCTTGGTTGATACCCCCGAGGCCATGGCCATGTTCCGTATGGATTACAATATTCCTTATGACGTTACCCTTTCACTGGCGAAAGTAGACGCCAAACGTATGGGTACGAGGAACACCGTTGCCTTTCCCATTGCGACGATAATCGAGGGAGGGGTTCGGTTTCCTCTTGACCCGTTAGTGCGCCGTTTTCTGCATCAAGTCCAGTTAACCCCAATGCAGGTGTCTGTGAACCTTTTCCGTGTTGTTTGCGGCGTATCTGCCCTCAATAGACGACTAGGCCTGAACCTTCACATATGGGATATTTTGGGATGTTACACCCTTTCTCATAACAAAGACCATAGTACATACTACCTGCGTGTTCGCTCCGCTGATTGTTACTTAGTTACTGGATTACCTGATTCGGATAAACACAATGATGATTTCCTTCAAGTTGGTGGAAACTGGGAGTTTCCCGCCGGAACCGAGTTTTAATCTGAACGGATGCCACAGAAAGACGACTACCCAGGTCCGGGCCTCTCCTTTTAATGCCTTTGGTGTTTCTTACTCTATTTTGAATATTGCTCTGATGGGTTGCTTTCTTTTTGCAGAGCCCTCCCGTTTCCAACGAAGGCCGAATCGGGAGAATGCTGAAGCCATCAAGGCTGCCTTGAGATATAGGAAGAGATCTGCACCTGAGTTATTGGACTACTAGTCAACTTACCGTTCTGTTATTCCAAAGAAGGCAAGACTCGCTGCTACCCTTCTGGACTCTGATACCGAGACTGACACATCTCTTACCCCGCTGGTCTCAAGACGTCGCAGTGGTCAAGATGCATTTTTTGAGAGAGCGCCCTCCCCTGCCCCCAGTTTCACAGGGAGTGGGGTTGTGGCGAAGAGAAGGGTGTTGGTGGATTTGGAGGCCGAGGCCTTCGGAGCCTCTGGCGCTTTGCGAACCCCTCTGGAGAAGACCGAGGTGAAGAGCCTCATGGAGGTGAAGATGGAAGTTGGAGCTTCTGGGACCCCTGTGATTGCTGTCGAGCCCTCAACTTCAGTCGCTGCACGAGCAAAAAAGAGGAGAAGGGAAACCGGCAAAGCAGTGGTGGGGGAAGCTTCTCAGGATCCTGCTGAGGATGATGCTTTTGAGAAATGGGAGCCGCCAATATCGTATGAGGGCAGGCCCATTTCCACCACTGATTCAGTCGTCGCTTCACAAGATTTTGCCTTTAGTTTGACCAAGTTTTTGTTAATGCCGGTTGATATGGCTGACCATAATGGGCCTCGTGACATTCCTATCTTAAAGGGGACCCTTCAAATGATGACTGTTGTAAGTGTTTTCTTCGCTTTACTTAGCTTCACTGTTGCATTGCTGTCTTCCTTTTTTCTAAGTTCCTTGTTGTCCTTTGCAGTGTATCTAGAGAATGCACCTGTCCATTACCCGTGCTGAAGAGCTGGAAAGGGCCGTGCTAGAGGCTGCAATGAATGTAGAAAGACTGACAGTAAACTTGGAGTCAGAGAAGGAAGGACGCCGAACCGCTGAGAGGGAAGCCTTTCGTTTAAACAAGATTGTCGCTTCTGCTGAACAATTGAAGGAGGCTGCCATTGAGACCCAAGCTCAACTTGAGGGAAAGGTGGCTGAACTGGAGGCCGTTATTACTGTGATGGCTGCCGAGCGTACTGCGCTGGAGGCCAAGCATTAGCAACAGGGCTGGGATGAAGCTGGGGCGGCGTACAAGGAGGAGGTTCTGGTGTTGCGAGACAAGCTCTTTGTGAAGGGTTGGACGAGTGCCTTAGCCGCTGCGATGGTTCCTGAAGGCTCTTCTCTGTATCATGATGTCCCTGTTCCTTCGAAATCCTTGGGTTTGAAGACTACTCCTACTCCTGCTATTCTGCCAGACGATGTTTCCTCAGAAGATGATTCTGTAAGCAAGACCCAGAGCATAAATGTTGCCGCTGAAATGGTGGACGTTGAAGGCGTTGAAACCTTAGAGACCGAAGCCACGGGAGATGTGGTTAAGGTGGCTTCTACTTCTCAGGAAATTGGAGCTTCCTCTACTTTTCCTCCCGCAGATGGCCTGGAAAAAATTGCTGATGCTGCTCCTGAATTGCCCACTGTTGATGAAAATTGATGTTGAAAGGATCTGAACTTTTTGCTTTTCTGTTTTGGTGAAGACAATTTTTCCTTTTCTTCTTTCTCTTTTTTTTTTTTTTTTGCTGCTGGTTGTGAGGCCTTCTGTGCCCTTTGCTGGATGATATAGTTTTCTCTTTGAACTTGCAATTTGATGCTATTTAGCTTCTACGTTTGAATATTTCCTATACTGCTTGCCCCCGGCCGAGCATTGTTAGGACCTCGGGGCCGAATAGATGCTCGGTCTAGTTTTGTATTGCCTTTGAATGGATGATCTGTCTAATTCTGTACTGCTTGCCCCCAGTCGAGCGTTGTTGGGGCCTCGGGGCCGAACTGATGCTCGGTGTGGAACTTTACTGTTTGCCCCCGCCCGAGCACTGTTAGGACCTTAGGGCCAAACTAGTGATCGGCGTGGCTAACGGATATGTGGTATGGCTGTGCTTTGAGTTCGTAAGTGGGTCTTACTTAGGTCTAGGTTGGTTTTGAAAGAAAACAATTGTTTGCCCCCACCTGGAGCTAAGTAAGATCGGCGCTGAAGATTATGCTCTTAGGTAGAACTGCTGAAGTCTGTTTCAACTTTGATAGTACAAGTGTGTTTGAATGAGAGAAATGCAAAGAGAGATGTCTTACTCAGGTCCAGGTAGGTTTTTAAAAATAATTGTTTGCCCCCAGCTGGAGCTGAGTAAGGCTGATGCTAGAAACTTGCTCTTGACGTAGCTTAGTTGAGTTTGTTCCAACTCTGTTGGTTTGAATCAATACTGAAGCGTTGATGTGCTGATACTTAAGAAGTTCTGTAGGTGCAAAGATGTGTGTTTAAGATATGTCGATGTAGTTTCCACCAAGCAATTCCACTTGGCTAAATAGAGATATTTTACTTAAGATACATTAGTGTAGTTTCCATCAAGCAATTCCACTTGGCTAAATTGTAATTTAGTTGCCAAACATTTTTCCACCAAGCTATACCACTTAGCATGTTTGAGTGCTAACTAAATTTAAATTCCGTTCAGTCGCCATTTGGGTTAAAACCAAAGTTAATTCTGTTTGGTAAAGACCAAAGCTAATTCCGTTTGGTAAGAACCAAAGCTAATTCCGTTTGGTGGGAGCCAAAGCTTATTCCATTTGATAAACATCAAAGCTAATTATAAGAATTGGATAAATCTGAGAGGAGTGGGAAAACATTTGTATTGGTCAACAAATAAGTGCCTTTACATCCGGATAAAGAAGTTAGGGAATGACTCTATTGGTAATATTTCTTGAGGTTTGCTATGTTCCAGGGCCGAGGTATTGCTTTGCCATTCAGATCCTCTAAGTAGTAAGCTCCATTTCCAACTACGGCTGTGATTTTATAGGGACCTTCTTAGTTCGGCCCAAGTTTGCCCTCACCAGGCACCCGTTTGTGATCCATGACTTTCCTCAAAACCAATTCTCCTGGTATAAATTGCCTTGGGAAAACTTTTTGGTTGAAACTTCTGATGAGCTGCTGCTGATATGCTTCAAGTCTGATCAGCGTTGCCTCTCTTCGGCCCTCTGCCATATCTAATGCTTGTGCGATAGCTTCCTCATTACTGGAGCTTTCAAATAATTCAGACCGAAGGGTTGGGAGACCTACTTCGAGTGAGATGATGGCCTCCATTCCATAAGTCAAAGAGTAAGGTGTTTCTCCTGTAGGGCGTCGTGCTGTAGTTTGGTAGGCCCATAATACGTGAGGTAACTCTTCAACCCATTTGCCTTTGGCATGCTCAAGCCGCTTTTTCACTCCGTTGATGATGGTTTTGTTCGACACTTCTGCCTGACCATTGCTCTGTGAGTATCTTGCAGAAGAGTTCCTATACTCAATTCTGAGGTCGACACAAAATTTTCTGAAGATCTTACCATCGAACTGTGTTCCGTTGTCCGCAATCAGTACCCGCGGAATGCCGAAACGCACTACCACATTTCTCAAAACAAACCGCTTTGTGTCTGCCTCTTTGATGTTTGCCAGTGCCTCAACTTCAACCCACTTGGTGAAGGAGTCGGTTGCAGCAATGAAGAATCGCCTGTTCCCAGTGCCTCGTGCCAGTGGTCCAACAATATCCAGGTCCCATTGCGCAAAGGGCTATAGGCTGGTGAGCGGAGTGAGAGTTTTGGCTGGCTAATGAATGAGTGGAGCAAACCTCTGACATTTGTCGCACCTTTGCACGTACTGTTGTGCATCTTGCTGCATTCGTGGCCACCAGTACCCGTGAGTTAGGGCTCAGTGCGCCAGTGACCTTCCACCAACGTGGCATCCACAAATCCCATCGTGAATTTCGTAGAGAACATTCTCGACGAGATTTGGATGCACACATAGGAGGTAGGGGCCAAAGCTTCCCAGACGGTGAGATCTAGAATCGAGCTGATTTATGCCTGATCTTGTTGTCTTCCTTTCTGTCTTCGGGGAGTTTACCAGATTTCAGAAAGACCAATATTGGATCCATCCAGCTCGGCTCTAAGTTGTTGCAAAGGACTGGAGATGCAATACTTGGTTCTGGTACGAACTCAACCCAAACTCTTCTGGCGTCCTTTGTATCCACTGATGAGCCGAGGCATGCCAGAGCATCTGCGTGGCTATTTTTGTCCCGACTGATTCGTTCCACTCGTATGGATTGAAATTTTCTGAGTAGGTCTCTAGCCTTGCCCGCGTACATAACCATTCTTTCATCTCGAGTTTCATAGACCCCAAAAAGTTGGTTTACCACTAGTTGTGAGTCGCTGAAAACAAGGAGCTGTTCTGCACTGAAGTGTTCGGCACTACGCAAGCCGGCCAATAACGCTTCGTACTCGGCCTCGTTGTTTGAAGCCTTCCAGCCTAGCCTGAGAGCCTGTTCCCAGATAAATCCTTCTGGAGAGATGAAAACTACTCCTGCCCCCGAACCTCGATTATTGGACGAACCGTCGACGTAGAGTTGCCAGATGTTTCCAATAAAGAGTTTCCATGCTTCTGAAGTGCTGGGTTTTCTTTGTTCGGTGGCGTATGGCACCTGTGCCGAACTCAGATTCCCCAGTTCGGTACTCTGGGTGGGAGTAAATTCTGCGACAAAATCTACCAAGATCTGGGCCTTAATTGCTGTCCTGGGTTGATACCGAATGTCAAACTCACCAAGTTCTACCGCCCACTTTGCTGTTCGGCCAGAGAAATCGGCTCGGCTGAATACAGATCTGAGGGGGAATTCAATGAGGACATTAATGGTATGCCCCTGGAAGTAATGTTGCAACTTTCTTGAGGCGATAAGCAGCGCGTAAGCTAACTTTTCCAGTGGTAGATACCGTGTCTCGGCATCTAGTAAGGTCTTGATAACATAATATACTAGTCTCTGCTCCTTGTCAACTTCTCGAATTAATACTGCGCTCATGGCGTGATCTGAGACTGCCAAATAGAGGTACAACTCCTCTCCCGGTTCTGGAGTGGACAGTAGAGGGGGCGTACTGAGGTATCTTTTGAGACTTTGTAGTGCTTCGGTATATTCGTTATTCCATTCAAACGCTGCATTTTTCCTTAAGAGCTGGAAGAAGGGCTTCATCCGATCTGAGGATTTGCTAATAAATTGATTCAGTGCGGCCGCCATTCCGGCTAGTTTCTGCAGTTCCTTAGACTTTGTTGGCACTTCGAGATCCTGTATTGCCTTGATTTGATCCGGATTCGCTTCAATTCCTCTGTGAGTGACCATGTATCCCAAGAACTTCCCTGTTCCTACCCCGAAGGCACATTTCGAGGCATTGAGGCGAAGCTGGTGGTTTTTCAGGATGCCAAAAACTTCTCTTAAGTTTGTGAGGTGGTTTGTAGCAAACTTGCTTTTTACTACCATATCGTCTATATAGGCTTCCATGATTTTCCCCAGTTGGTCTTTGAACATCCGAGTGATCATTCGTTGGTAGGTCGCCCCGGCGTTCTTGAGATCGAACGGCATCACCTTGTAACAGTAAGTCCCTCTCGGAGTGATAAACGCTGTCTTTTCCTGATCCAGACCGAACAATGGTATTTGATGATAACCGTTATAAGCGTCCAGAAAACTCATGCGCTCATGCCCTGCTGTTGAGTCTACTAGTTGATCAATACGAGGCAGCGGGAAACTATCTTTAGGGCAGGCTTTGTTCAAGCAAGTGAAATCGACACAAACTCTCTATTTTTCATTCTTCTTCTTGACTACCACTGTGTTAGACAGCCATTACGGGTACTGAACTTCTCTGATTGCTCCCGAGGCCAGGAGTTTTTCAGCTTCGGCAATTACTGCTTCAGTGTGCTCAAATGAGGATCTCCGACTTTTCTGTACGATGGGCCGAGCTGAAGGATTGATGTTGAACTTGTGGCAAGAAAATTCTGGGTCCAACCCTAGAGTATCATATGCTGACCATGCGAATACCTCCATATTTTCCCTCAGCAGTTCCAGCAGCTGAAGTTTCTCATCAGCGCCTAACAAGGTACTGATAAGGAAGTACTTTTCCGGGTCGTCTTCTCTTATCAAGACTTTTTCCAAATCCTCCACCATCTTTTCCTCTGGAGTTCCTCCCACATCTTCCAAGACTGGCTGTCCGGCCACTTCTATCGTCTGTACTCGATTGCAGAGTTGCTTTGCCTTTAATGCTGCCATGAAGCAATGTTTGGACGCAACTTGATCCCCTGAAATCTGCTCTACTCCGTGTTCCGTTGGGAAACGGATGAGTTGGTGATAGGTTGAAGGGACTGCTTCCATTCGATGAATCCACGGGCGGCCAAGTATGGCGTTATAAGGGGATGGTGTATTAATAACCAAGAACTCTATCTGGAGGGTTTTTGTCCCCGCTACAACTGGTAATACTATTCTGCCGAGCGGCCATTCTGGCTGTGAATTGAAACCGACCAACGGGGCTGCTGCTAGGGTGAGATGTTGCTCGGAGAGGCCGAGCTTTCTGAACAAATCATAATACAGTATGTCTGCTGCACTGCCCTGATCTACTAGGACTCATTTCACATCAAATCGTTTTCCAATCCCAACAGTTATAATCAATGCATCAGTATGTGGGTGCTGTATGCCTTCTAAATCTTTGCTAGTAAATGAAACAATGCACAGGGGGGATTTAGGTACGGTACGCACATTTTTCGATGCCGGCTCCACTGACATGATTCGCTGAATTTGCACAGCCTTAGCGATCTCTTCCTTCAGTGCCTCCTTAGATTCCTAAGCCGCTGTCCCATGGATCACATTTATTATCAGCCGGGGTAGATGCTCAACATTTGCTTCTGGAGGTGGGTTCCCCAGCTCGGCTACTTCCTTACCCTGATCAATGTATTCCCTTAGGTGCCCAGCTGCCACCAGATCTTCCAAGTGTTGCTTCAGCGCCCTGCAATTCTGAGTCATATGTCCCCTATCTTGGTGGTAGGTGCATCTGAGCTTCTGATTGCGCCGAGCTGGATCTCCCAACATTTTCGGCGGCCAAACAAAGAAGGGTTCTCTCTTGATCTTTTCCAGGATTCGATAGATTGGCTCTTTGAACACAGTCACAACGGCTTCGTGGGATTTGGACTTATCCACCTCATTCACTGCAATCCCTCGGTGTTCTCCTCGATCAGTTCTCTTCTTCTACCGGGCTGCTTGTTCTGCTGACACTACCTCGATGGGGATCTGATCGTCTTCGAGACGAGCATAATGCTCAATCCTGGCACGCAAGTCTTTCAAAGCTGTGGCCGGGCGCTTGGTAAGTGATTGTCTCAACTTACTTTCCGGGCGCAAACCATGTTTGAAGGACATAACGGCCATTTGCTCGCTGCACACATTTTCTTCCAGATCGTTATACTCTTCCCAGTATCTCCAAGCATAACTGCGCAACGTTTCCTCTTGCTCCTTCTTGAGGCCGAACAGTATATCCGGCTCTTTTGCAGTCTTGGTATTGGAGACGAACCTGGCCAGGAACTCTTCGGAGAGCTGCTTCTAGCCATGAATTGATCCAACGGGGAGTCGATCGAACCATCGGAGTCCGATTTCTCCCACGCTGGATGGAAAGACTTTGCACATCAGTGCCTCATCTCGGCTCCAGAGGGACATCATCTGTCTAAAATGGCTGATATGTATCAGAGGGTCCGATTTCCCATCGTACGAAGTGAACTTTGGTGGAGTGAACTTCTTTGGAGGTCTCATGGTCTCAATCTCCGGAGAGAATGGCGAAGAGACGAGTCTGTCCAGTGCTCGATGTTCTCTCTGGTGAACAGTACGGTCCAGATGATCTCGATGTTGCTCGTTCTGCCTATTACCAATCAGCCAAGTGCGAAGGTCCTGAGGAGGGTATTCAGTTTGTTGACTACCCGTCTTCTGCCTCTTGGCCCTCCTCCGGCGTGACCCACGTATGTGGCTACTTGCCGCTTCACTCTGTGTCAGGATAGGTTGGCTTCGTTGCCCGAAGTCATTCATAGGGAATTTTTTCACTGGTAGTTCTCTGGATGAGCTCCTTCGTTGCAAACGAGAGGGCTCTGCTTCCGTCCTCTTTTCCGTTGGATCACCCAACACCTTCTTAAGTTGAGCTTTCAATTCTTGTATCTCCATTCCCATGGAGTCTATAATTCGATCTCTATAATCCTTTTCCAGAAGGAAATGATGAGAAGAACCTCCGGCGAAGGGCAATCGATGCTCGACAGATTCGAGGGTTCGATTATTATTTCCAGTTTGCTCCTCCAGAACTGTTGGGAGTGCCAAACCTTTGTCCTTCGTCTTCTCCGTCTGTGGAGTATGTGCTGAAGGCGGAACATCCTCAATCCCTATTGCCGGAACTGAATGTAGAGCTCAGAGATAAAGTGATCCACGCTCACCGCACCAATTGTGTGTACCGGATTCCGCACTAGGTGAAAGTGGATCGAGGCTCCGCTCTCAGTTGGACTATCCAAGGACCAGGACTCTTGCCACAAGAAGCACCGTTAGAGCTGCCCGGCCGGGGTTGGCCGGATAACCCCTCCGGTGTGGAAATTAGCGATCGGAGAAGGAGTGTATAGAGGGTTGAATTTGTATGTAGATATGGTTTAGCTCGGAATAGTTCAGTTACCTTCAATGTGAAGTTCATGTTGTATATATAGTGTTCCTTACTTGCTTGTCAATGTGAGTTCATGGAGTGTAGATGCTGTCAGGTGTCCTTTCAGCATTGCTCCAGGTAGGAGACCACTTGGTAATTGTCATTGATTGCATATTCCCATTGTAGATATGCTGATAACAAACCACATTCATTTGGCTCAACAACTTCCGTGATTCTAGGTGTGGGGGACCAGCTGAGGTGGCAACCTGCACATGCTTGCACTCACAACTCCCACGTTTCCTTGTGAGGTTTCTCCAGCTCGGTACCCATGTACTTCAGTTCGGTACTGATGTGCCTCGGCTCGGCCTTTTTTAGGATCATTCATGGAGATGGGCTGGACCATTATCTGTTCGGCCCACAGGTTCCGTTCCACAGCTCGGCCCAGACCAACACTGCAGCTGGGCTAGCCTTTCCACTGCAGGTTGGGCCCAAGTGCTTGAGGACTTGGGTGGACTGTTGACCATAAAGTTGGGCTCAACTGGTTCGTCCATATACTCATCTGACCCACTTGGATTCGGACTTTGTCGGATTGGGCCGGCCCAAGGCTTGGACCTAACACATTTCACATTTAGCCCCTTCAAGCACGATGATTTTCAAAAGATGAAAATGTGATTTATTTTCAAAAATGGGGCATAGCATGGCATGTGCATTTCATTTCTTGAGACTTGTATAAAATGTATATACTTTGTTAAGGATTTCCTACTGCGCTTTATGCTCACTCTACGGGATTTTTGTGCAGGAAAAGATGTGGTGATGCCGCCTAACTAAAGGCGAGGAAATGTGTGTTGAGAGTACAAGACTCTCATTTTGCTATGACTCTGTGTGTAAGCCAAGGGCTGTATGTGTGTGGGTTTGAATAACCATTTTTTGTAACTAAGCTCAAGTCTTAGAAACTTGTAAACCCTTGAGGGTATTTATTTATTTATTTACTTGTTGTTGGATTAATGTATTGTTGCATGAAGAACTATTGTATCATGTAATATAAGTTTGGAGATTTATATTCGGTTTTCCTTGAAAGAGCCATAATTTTTGTATTATCATTTAGGCTAGAAATTTGGGCCGTTACATGAACAATGGAAATTGCATGGCATCATTGAGCATGATGGTTTTCAAAAGATGAAGATGTGATTTAGTTGTAAAAAGGCATAGCATGGCATATGCATTCATTTTTTGAGATTTGTATAAAATGTATATACTTTGTGAAGGATTTCCTACTGGGCTTTATGCACACCCTACGGGAATTTTGTGCAAAAAAAGACGTGGTGAATCCATCTAACTGAGGGCATGGAAAAGTGTGTGTGTGTGTTGAGAGCACAAGGTTCTCATTTACTGTGATTCTATTTGTAAGCCAAGGGCTTTGTATGTATGGATTTGAATAACCGTTATGTGTAACCGGACTTAAGCCTTGGAAACTTATAAACCCTTTGGGGTATTTATTTGTTCATTTACTTGTTGTCGGATTAATGTATTATCGCATGAGGAACTATTTACATTATGAAATGCAAGTGTGGGATTGTATGATTGGTTTTCCTTAAAAAGGGCCATGATTATTATATTATCATTTGGGTATGAAAATTGGGACGTTACAGTAACAATGTCTCTAACCCTAAAAGCAACAACTATTCATCCATCTTTTCGAAGTGGGGGCATGAACTTGAATTTATCAACTTGGATTAATCCCATTCTATTGCTTTGGTCAGACTGTTAAGTGTAACGGGTATTCAATTACCACATTCCTTTCTAATCTACTCTTTCCTCAGGTCGAGCCTCGTACACACTTCTTATGACAAATTTATTCAAGTTAGTCGACATAAAACACAAATGAACTACATAAATATTTAGTAAATAAATTCTAAGTATATGTAAAGGGTCATATATTTCTCACATCATGTCCACTGTTAGTGACAGTAACTGGGCTTGAAAGTTGCGCAGGTTGAGATGCTAAGGTAGGGACCTGATCGAACCTAGTATATGAGGTGTGAAGATGGGTTGGTTGGGCTGACACCTCGGGTGTGCTCTGTAGATGATTAGCTTGTGTTGCTAAAGGTTGTCATGGTAGAGTAAGTGTATATCTTCATCGGTGGTATTTCTCTCTTCCCAAGGTGTTCATGAAGCTACTAGGCAAGCTATAGATCTACTTTTTTTCCTTACCGGGACCCATATGAATATCCTGTCATAATATAAAAATGAATTATTAGTGTAAAAAAAAAAAAAAAAAGGAAATAACACAAGTAATATAACAAGTAAAAAAACGGAGAAATGACTTTTTATTAAAGAATACAATAAAATATTATACACATGTATTGCCTCAATAGCTTGAGAATCAAAACACTTGCCATCATCACTTGAAGAACTTAGTCATTCTTCATCCTCAAGCGGTTGATAGTCCTCATCATTGTCACCTTCACCCACCTTTCTCTTTCCCACTCTAGTTCTTTAACTATTGTCCGTTTGAATCGAACCAAACGTCGAATGCTTGATGGGCTTTAACCCTAGAGCATCAAATCTGATTTTGTTTTTACCATTTTTTTTTTTTTTTCTTTTTTCTTCCTTTCCTTCTCATATTTCATCATCTTCTAGAAACAATTTGTCATCTTTCAACATCTTTGCAACTATATATATGGCATATAATTAAATAAAATGAAGTGTGAAATAGTTATTAACAAATAAGCAATTCATGTGAAAAAATGTGTCCTGTATAGTAGTACTCAATTGTTAAATGTTCTTGGAACATTGCTCCACACTAATCACTAACACAAAAAAGTGATGCACCTAACTGTATTTTATTCAAACTCACCTCATATGTAATTTTTTCATGTGGGATAATAAATTTTACAATTTTTTAGACACACCGCATACATGTATATTTCCTTTTGTTTCTCCTAAAATCCAACTAATTGAAAAAATTGATATACATATGAATCAAGTCTTTACAATTTCCATAAAAGTAAATTATTATTATTACCAACAGTGGCTGAACAAGAATTACAATGGGAGTTTTTAATTTTGAAAATAAAAATTGTAATCATTGTAATTTTTGGTCACTGAAATATTTTATGTGGCAGTTTTTCCATTAAAAAAATAAATAAAAAAAAACATTTTGTTTGTATTTTAATATAGTGTGAATATGTTTAATAGTTCAGGTTTGACACATCTAAACTTGTGTTCAAATAAAAACTCATTTGGTTTTTAAGAAAAATCATGGGGTAAGAAACTCATTCGTGGAATGTTTGGTCTAAAATCATGGTCTGGTGGGGAATTCAGTGGGCTATTCCAGGTTCGTTTGATGACCTGATGCATTGGTGGTTGGGTTGGAAGTCCAGGAAAAAGGCAAAGCAAGTTTGGAGAGCTATTTTCATCTCTGTGGTGTGGTCTCTATGGAGATATAGAAATGACTGCATTTTCAATAGGACTCAACCTGATGTTGATGATCTGTGTGAGGCAATAAAAATTAGAGTGGCCATTTGGGTGAAATATTATGTGCTGGGATGTACATACTCCATTCATGAGATCGTTGCAAATATCAAATGGGTGAGTCAACATATTTAAGGGTGCTAGTTTGTATGGGTGAGCTACTAAAGAAGGGTCTCATCCTTGAGATTGATTCAAATATCAATTGGGGAAGTCAACTCACCTGGACCTGCTACTGATGCTCTTGTTTGGCTGCCCTTTGATACTGTGGTAATTCTCCCCTGGACCTGCTGCTGCTTTGGACTGTCTGCCTACTGTGTGCCGCAACAGTCTCCTTTTGCTTGCTGCTCGGTGGTCTACAATGGTTGAAAGCAAAGCTTGTCAAGTGAGACTGCTGCTGTGATTCAATTTTGTTTCAGCTCTGCAGTGTCTAAATGTCCACTCTACTGATTGATGCTGCTTGGTGTTCTGGGTTGGTTTGAGGTAAGTAGGCTTCCAACATGGCCTTTGTTTAGGGTGGAATTGGAGAACTGCCATTGGCTCTGCTGATGTAAGGTAAATCTGTCCATGGAGTTGTAATGTTGGTGTTAGGTAAATCTGTCACCAACAGCTGCTGGTGTAAAGTTAATGTGGTCTGATGCTGCTACTTTTGCTCCCTTGGAATGTGCTATGTTGCTGCCTGTGAATGTAACCTGATTGACTAGAAGGTGTATCAGTAGAGTTTGATCTGTTCCGTTGGCTACTCTGCTGCGACATGTTGGTCTGCTGTGTGTGCACTGGGTTGATTCTGCTTGATACTTGGCTGAATGTAGGGTGGAGTGAAGCTGGGTTGGATTAGTCTGCTGGGTCAGTCTGTGAAGCTGGTTGCTTGGTCTGTGAAGCTGCTGGGTTGATCTGTTCTGCTGGTTCTCTGCTGGGTTGGGTCTGGATGTGTAGTGTCTTGGATATTCATAGAGAGGTCTTACATCTGCTTGATGATGCAGTGTGCTTCTTGGGCTTCTGTTATGCTTGATGATGCAGTGTGCTTCTGCTAGTTTTCCAGTCTATACATTTATCCAATGGTGGTAATGTTTCTTCAGTGGGGCAGTGTGTTTGTGAATGCAGTGTGCTTCTGTTCTGCTTGATGATGCAGTGTGCATGGTAATGTTATTTCAGTGGGGTCTTTTGCTAGTGTTGATTTGCTGATTCAGGTAGTTCCTATACATTGCTGCTGGTTGTATTGTTTATTCAGTGGGATGGTCGTTGGTTCCTCTCCAACTTCTGTCTCCCCTCTCCCCTTCTTTATTGATGTAATCCTTCTTATTCATCAATAAAGCTCTTTTCTTTGCTGATCAAAAAAAAACAAAACAAAACAAAAAAAAAAAAAAAAAAATGGGGTAAGAAACTAATTTCTTGAATATACAAAAAAAAACCATATTTACCATTTTCTTTTCTTTTAATTTAGGTTCAAAGCAAAAAGTGCTTAGTATTTCAGACTTTAACTAAAACCCTTAGCCAGAGTTGTTTTTGAATTTACTTACATATTGAATTTATAATGCAAAACTAGAATTATATTTCTAGAAGGAAAGACTACGTGAGCAAAATTTTCTTATCAATCGATATAAGTTATCATATTCAAATTCAAGAATGAGAAATAAACTAGATTCAATATTACAGACATAATTTTGTGCATTTTCTAGTAAGTTGAAAATTCATTTTAGAAAAAGGGAAATTTTATAACATACACCTTTAAAACGGTGTATACCATATGCCCCAATTATGTCCGTTGTGGCATTTGATTATGACTCATTATGATGTTGGTTAACTTAGTTATAACCTATTGTGATTATTATTTTGATTATGATCGAAAAGGTCTTTGATAATATGTTTTGTTTGATTATGACATATTGTGGTGTTGGTTATGATTTGATTATAACCTATCATGATTGTAATTTGGCTAAGACCGAAGAGGCCTTTGGTAGTGCCTCAAAGGTATTTGGTTATGATCCATTACGTTATGACGTAAAGTGATTTGATAATAACTCTTTTCAGTATGTCCCAACTAACATATGGTACACCCCTTTTTAAAAGATGCGTATTATAGCATTACCTAATAAAAAACATAAGTTAAAATTTATTCTGCAACTTTCTAATAACCAACATTTTTAGCTTCTCAAAAAACAAAAAATGTAAGTTGTCCCTTGACATATATACACACACACACACATACATATATTGGTGTTTGTTATGTGTAAAACAAGTCTCATAATTAAGGTTATTTTGATTCTATAAAATACCACAAAACCTCATAACCAACATGTATTATTTTCAGTCGTCACCAAAAATACCAGTCTCATAAGCATGTTCACTGCGCCTTTGATCACTACAAAACTTTATACGTAAACCCTAAGTGATTTATAATTAGGGTGTATAATACACAGGTGTGTACCATAAAAAAAATAAATAAATAAATTTACAAAATTTTCTTAATTAAAATTTATCCTTTAATATTTATAAATGGCATAAGCTAAATTTCTTAATAGCTACGGAGGTTATGTATTAAATGGAAAAAATATATAACATAAAAGTAAATGTAGAAGTGGAAATTTTAAGAGATGTCGGGCTGTTCTTTCTGTCCCAGAATTTTTTGTTCTAGTTCATGACAATCGGGTTAAAGCTCATCACATCCCTTTAAACAACACGATCAATTATCAACCCCATCAAAACACATAACTTTATACAAACAATGTATTCATATCAACGAGTTAAATTGCTCAAAAATTAATTAAAATAAATAGAGCTGCAGTTTTTGAGGGGTAATGACTTGGGTTTAAAATAGGCAGGGTTTTGAAAATGAGTAAAAAAAAAGATAAGAAATAGAGGCAAAATGAGATAGTGATAGAGAACAAAGACAATAAACTTACATTGGAATAAGGCAGTCGACAGAACTGAAAGAATACAACGGCGTAATGCAGCAACAACAATGGAGGAGGGTTTGCGTGTGCGATTGAGAGAGAGACCTATAGGAAACCGTATTGCTACTGTGAGTAGGGAAGAGAGAGCGAGAGAGAGAGAGAGAGAGAGAGGCGTAGTTGGGAGGTGGAAGGTTTACACTGATATGTTTCTTTATTTATTTAGCTTATAAAGATTTGGGGTTTTCTTCTGTATTTTTTTTTTTTTTAGAACACAACAAAACGACATAGTTGCATAATCTTCATAAGTGACTGACTTTCAGCAACACAAATTTATTTTGTCGCTAAAAGAAAAGCTCTTTATCAACACAGAGTCATTGTCGCCAATACAAGAAGACTAACGACACATAATGCATCGCCAAAACTATATAATCCTCGCTAAAACTAATTCGCTTTTGGCGCACATCCCAGCTTTTGGCGCCAAGTGAATGTTTTGGACCTTTAGCGACGAGCAGGAATAACATCGCTGAACGCTAACCTTTACCTACAAAATTGATCCTTGTGTTGGAAAAAATATGGCTTTTACTACGAAAAAATGACCTTGTCGCCAAAAGTGGTCTCCAAACTGCAATTTCTTGTAGTGATGAGATGATACCGTGTACTCAAAAAGATTGCATTTGTAAAAAGAAACCAAAAAAAAAAAAAAATTCATTAAAATATAATTAATTTCAAACTTACAGAAAACATAAAATATTGAATATTTATTTTAATAAATAAATAAATACATAAATAAGATTGTAAGATCCAATATCGATATGCGAAAATATCATCTCGTACTCAAAAGGGTTATATCTGCAAAAAGAAAACCCAAAAAAAAAAATCATTTACAATATAATTAATTTCAAGCTTATAGAAAATGTAAAACATTTGATATTTATTTCAATAAACAAAAAAAAATACATAAATAAGATTGTAAGCTCCAATATCAATATGCGAAAAAGGGTTGTATCTACCAAAAAAAAAAAAATCATTTACAATATAATTAATTTCAAGCTTACAGAAAATATAAAACATTTGATATTTATTTCAATAAATAAATAAAATAAAACAAAAAAGACTGTAACATATACATGAATCAAGCGCTACACAATGTATCTTCCAACAACTTTTCCAACTGTTCTTAGACCTTGGGATGTTGTTTCCAAAAGAGCGTTCGGCTTTTTCGCTTTTAAGACATAGACTTTGTATACGTGAACTATTCAAAGAAACTGTAATTACATCCTACAATTATGATAATACTATTAAAATCAGGTAGTGATTGAACACATTATGCTAATAATCGAATAAACAAAAAGGATGAAAAGAGTTTGTAAAGAACAATTTTATAAACGGAAATTAGGCTCTAAGTTCAAAATCGGAAATCGGTTTCGAGTCCCGTCTTCTCCGACAAATCATTTGTGCCTAGTTAGTCGTATGTGTCAAGTTTCGTTAACATCCGACGCCGTTTGAACATTTTAGTGAGTCAACCAGTTCGAAAGAACAAGTTTTCATAAACGGAAATTAGACTCTAAATTCAAAATCGGAAATCGATTTCGAGTTTCGTCTTCTCCTACAAGTCACTTGTGCCTAGTATGTTATGTGTGTCAAATTTCATTGACATCCAAGCCCATTTGAGCATTTTAGTGTGTCAACCGGTTCGAAAAGAGTTTGTAAGAAATAAGTTTTCATAAACGGAAATTAGACTCCAGATACAAAACCGGGAATCGGTTTTGAGTCCCGTCTTCTCCTACAAGTCATTTGCGCCTAGTATGTTGTGTGTCAAGTTTCGTTGACATCTGAGCCCGTTTGACCATTTTAGTGAGTCAACCGGTTCGGAAAAAGAGTTTGTAAAGAAGAAGTTTTCATAAACGAAAATTAGGCTCTAGATTCAAAATCGAGAATCAGTTTCGAGTCCCGTCTTCTCCTACGAGTCACTTGTGCCTAGTATGTTGTGTGTGTCAAGTTTCATTGACATCTGAGTTCGTTTGAGCATTTTAGTGTGTCAACCGGTTCGAAAAAAAGTTTCTAAGAACAAGTTTTCATAAACGAAAATTAGGCTCTAGATTCAAAACCGGGAATCAGTTTCGAGTTCCGTCTTCTCTTACAAGTCACTTGTGCCTAGTTAGTCGCATGTTTCAAGTTTCGTTGACATCCGACGCCGTTTGACCATTTTAGTGAGTCAACCAAATGTAATAGCAGCTTGTGGCAATCTGAGTAGGAAACTACAAGGTACACTGCTTTTCTCATCGGGCAGCAGCCAAACTATGGTCTCAACCACCGACCGATTCTTTATGGCGTCTCCACCTTGTATGGTACCCTTGTGAAACCCTGGCAACCTTCTCAGGGCATATGCTTTTAAGGATTCTCCAATCACATCACTGGACAATTTGCTCTTTGTTTTAATCGTTGTTATGGCCCATTGTATGCATTGAGAGTCACCGTCATACCATAACAGAATTTTGCACATATTTCAAAGGCAGCAGGTCCACCGGGAATCTCATGGATGCAGATTTCATTGTTGTTTTCCTCATTTGTATCTGCAACCAACTTCTGCAAGCAGGCACTCCTGGACAAGAGGGGAAACTACGGAACATGCAGTATGTTGTTATTGGATAGCATACATATAAAACTAAAGTGCACACAAATACATAGACTAGATTTGAGAAATAATGATTGATAATTTTCAATTTCCTCCCATATCAGGTCTTTATTACTAGTCAGACATATCTAATTGGTCAAATAGGTTGAGCTGCTACCAGATACAATATGGATTACATTACCTAGAAATGATCAGACCAGAGAAAGTTAGAAATCAAAGATTTTCTATTTGGCTTTACAATTATAAATTGGTTGATGTGGTTTGTATTTTTAATTTGTTCATATATGGCAAGCCCTTTTGAGTTTTTACCAGCACAAATTTGACTTTAAAATGTAGTCAGCCATTTAATCAATATATAATGAACTCTACACAAGTATGCATGGATTTCATACCTTACGTAGATAAAATTGCACCTCTCCCACATTAATGACTATGTCAGTTGCCAAGTCGGTTGCGACATACCTGGACACAAAAACATTCCTCCAGTTATTATATTATGTATGAGCAAGCAGCACAAGGAAATCTTAATGTGATTGTTCTATAGAAAAAAATTGCAAGTCAGAATGAAGTTAGACAATTCTCCCAATTGATAAAACACAATGACAAAGTAAGGCTTCATGATATCACAAAGTTAATTAGAACTTAGAAGGAAAATGAACACAAAAACAAGGATAAGAATCCACCTTTTAATAGTACAAGAGTCCATCTCAAAGTTTGAGGGTAGTCTCATAAAAAAACATTAAAAATAATTTTGGAGTACCAAAAAAATTCATTAAACTGACAGAGAACCTTGTACCGGACAGTTCCCTTTTTCAGGATAAATGGCTAATTAAATTTTTAGAAAGCTCAAAACTGCAATATCATGGATGTCTACCAGGTGAGAGACAAGTATTGCAAGAAATAAGTGAACTAATTCCAATCACTGCAAGGGCTTCCATGGTTTAAAATTCCCCAAAACCCTTATAAACTCTTTTTTTTTTTTTTTTTTTGACAAGTCTTATAAACTCAATTTTTTGGGCAAATACTTCACTTGACTTCCATACATTCTGTTAATGACATAATAACCAATTTTTTAGCTCCAAGGAATAAGTAGTTTTATGTGACTCCATACCATGGACAAATCGATCAAGATGTGTGAGTATGAATAGAGAGACATCAAAGTTGAAATTACAAACTCCAAAGGTTCTACTAAGACTATCGTATAGAGTTATAAAACCAAACCAGCATCGTCAACCAAAGTGGATGGTTTGTCACACTACCAATCATTAGACTATCAACAGTCATTTATTACAAACTCCAAAAGGTTCTAAGAGTGATGTTTTGTCACATACCATTTTTTCCCCTGGAAACCTTTTAGATAATGAAAATGGCCACATACAGTAAATATAAAACTGGGAAGAATTTCTCAAATTCTAAATGTAAATAGAGATCATATTAATTATATTTCAGAGAAGTTTGATGAGAAGGATATTTGAATAGGAATCACTAAAAGAATGAATGTCACTTCAGAATAACAGCTCACCACCATTGACACTTCAATATCAGAATAAAAATCAGTCCTTCCATTCAAATGCTAAATCAATAAATAAATTGATAATTCATAATAGTAGCAAAATAAAGCAGCAAATTTCATTCCTTTGTTGATCAATATATTCACATAGAACAATCTGTTTGCAAAGGCTACCAGTTTAAAATTGATAACTTGGAGGTGATACTAGGGCAAAAGTCAGAATCAAAGAGTGATAAGAAACATTTAATCAAAGAATAGAAGAAAAAAACAATGTCTGCTGCATAACAGTGGAGGGACCCAAATGACATATTGTCCAAAAAAGAACATATATAGACAAATAAATCCAACTGAAAGGAAGCCGCCATTAAACAATCTTGACAGTTAAATTGGTTCTTAAATATCTGATTTTTTATATTTTTTTTTTTTTTGTTGCTTACAAGAAACAAAGGTGTTCTTTCTTTCTCTATGATTTTGTTTCCAAAAAAGAACATATATAGACAAATAAATCCAACTGAAAGGAAGCCCCCATTAAAAAATCTTGACAGTTGAATTGGTTCTTAAATATCTGATTTTTTTAATTTTTTTATTTTCGTTGCTTACAAGAAGCAAAGGTGTTCTTTCTCACTCTATGATTTTGTTTCCTTGAGTGTCTGTTTTAATTTTTGGGAATGAGAAGACAGAACTAGACTAGAAATTTGGTGAATCTGGATCCTCGGTAGCGCTACCCTGTAGCACTACCCTGTAGCCCCCAAAACGACGTCGTTTTGGGGGCGGATTTTCAGAAAAAAAAAAAAACGCAGAAGAGGGAGAACGGAGGAAGGAGAAGGAGGGGAGAGGGAGAGGGGAGGGAAGGAGGGAGGAGGGCGAGCTCGCCGCCGTCGTCGTCCCTCGCCATCGTCGCCGCGTCGTCGTCCCTCGCCGTCGTCGCCGCCGTCGCAGCCGTCGTCGCAGCCATGGCTGCGAGCTCCACCTCTCCGCCTCCTCCTCCTCCTCCTCCTCCCCCAATATTTATGGCCCCCTCCAGTTCAGTCCGGCCCCTCCTCCTCCCTCCTTCCCTCCCCTCTCCCTCCCCTCTCCCTCTCCTTCTCCTTCCTCCGTTCTCCCTCTGCTGCGTTTTTTTTTTTTTTTTTTTCTGAAAATCCGCCCCCAAAACGACGTCGTTTTGGGGGCTACAGGGGGGGCTACAGGGAAAGGGGCACAGACGACCCGTTCTCGAAATTTGGTACCATAACTGTTTTAGGTAAACTCTATTATATCTTTTGTGTGTTCTATCCGATAACTAGCCTCTAAAGCTTGTTATGCAATCTAAGAACCAATATGTTTGTTGATGGACCTTATAATAGAGTTTCAGAGACAATGCCCTTGTACGACAAACTGAACGAGTTTCAAAAAGGCCTCAGCCATATGGCTGCTGTCGTGAAACAGGATAGTGACACAGTGGAGCAACCAGCCAGCAAACACACAGCCAATGGTGAGTAGTGAGTTCTCTTGGTAAAATGGCTCTTGTGTACTCTTTTTGTGGTTTCTTTAAGTTGCAAAACTCTTTTAAGCTTTCTTGCAACTCTTGAACTTGGCCTTTATAAGAAATTTTTTTCTTCTCTAATTTCCTTAAATTTTGGCAAGTAAATTTAAATGCTTTGAAGTTATTTACTTAGCTATGGCCTTCATTCAGCTTGTACACAAGAAGTGGTCAACAAGGCCATGGAAACAGCGAAAACTGCACAAAAATTGTGGGCAAAGACCCCGCTCTGGAAGCGAGCAGAGCTCCTTCACAAGGCTACTGTTATTCTCAAAGAACACAAAGCCCCCATTGCCGAGTGTCCAGTATATATATATATTATTTGGAGCAAAGGGAGTTAAAAGGGAAAAGAAAAAGAAAAGGGTTTTGTTCTTGTGATGAACTGTTTTATTCTTAATCAAAAAGAGTTTCAATCAACTGATGAGGACGGAGAACACAGGCAATAGAAGACCAAAGGAGAGCAGATGAAAGCTATACCTGGATGCTGGAGGGAGAACCGGTGAGGAAATCGTTGCCGCTGCTACAGACAGTGTGTGAGGTAACGCGAGGGCGAGAGAGAGATTGTGAGGGTCTGCGTGAGCGAGAGAAAAGAAGAGAAGAGGGGAGGAGAGGAGGGTTACCTGGACGCTGCCCAAGATGCTGTTGTTGCCGCTGCAAGAGAGAGACAGAGTGACGACTGGGTGAGAGAGAGAGAGAGAGAGCAGTGAGATTAGGGTAGAATACTAAAGTTTTTTTTTTTTTTTTTTTTTTTTTTTTCGATACCAAGAGAATACAGAGAGTTTAGGAAAAGTGGGAAAGAGAGAGGGTGGGAGGGGTGGGCGCGAATTTAGGAATTATCATTTGCAACGATGTTAAGGCCCATTGCAAATGAATGAGCAAAAAAATAAAAATTTTGCAAAAGAGCGTCGCAAGGGAAAAAAAAAATTAAGGCTAGAAAAATTTTGCGACGTTTAACATATCATCGTATATAATTTTATCATCGTATATAATTTTATTTTTTGCCACGGGCTTAATTTCTCGACGTCATTAATTGCCGTCAAAAAAGCTTGTTTTTTACGACGATTTTTAAACTATCGCAAAATGTTCCGTATCCTATGCCCCTTTTTCTAGTAGTGTAATACATTTTTTCTCACTATAAAACCCAACAAAACCCAGCATATGTTATATGTGGCATGTTTCACCACAAGGAAGAATTCCAAAAAAACTATAGTGTACTCTTGCTTATTGTGACACTCATTTTTTCCTACTGTAACACCACAAGGAAAGGTTCTAAAAAGATTATAGTATATTTTTTCTCATTGTGACACCCACTTCTTCCCACTATAACACCCAACAAAAGGTTAAATTTGTCATTGCACATCTAATAAGGCCAAACAGAACATAAGAAAAATCTTGAAATTATCTAGATCACAATTTCAACATTTAAGATTTATTGATCAATCTTCCATTTTTTATTGAGCACTGTTATATATCATCAATTTTTTTTCTATCATTTAAATTACCAATGCATATATTCATTATTTTTTTAATGATGATTTTTAAATAAGTAACCAACAACAAATAAAATAGTTACAAAAATAATTGATATAGCATTCCTTTTATACTTCTTTTATTCTTGCATTTTAATCTTTATTTCTCTCTTATTTATTCAGTTTTCTTTTTTTCTTTTTTTTTTTTTTTTTTTGGCTCTATTCTTTAGTCAGAGGGCGGAGACAAAAAAACTAAATCAGATGGAGCACTTATTAATTACAATTTTAATTTTTTTCCATAACCAACAATAAAAAGATAATAATAATGTTTGAATTAATATTAAGTAAAAGTATTTCACATAAAATTTTACAATTAATTTCGAAGTAAAATAAAAAAGAAAGTATTGCGTATAACTAGTATATCATGGATAATGTAAAAAGGTCTTATATTTAAGTCTTAAAATAAATTATATAATGGTAAGATAAATTACAATTTTATAAATTATATAATGGTAAAATAAATTATAATTTTATAAAATTTGAGTAAAAATTTCATATAATAGTGATATTAGGTTGACATATGATATCACCAACCAATAATAAAGTAACATATGAATGGTGAATTTCCTATGCAAATATAAATAACACTTTAGTAACTTTTACAAGTGAGATTAATTATATTTACATATCAATAATGCTGATATTACTTTTATATTGAAAATTTTTTTTACAAAATTTTTATACATAAAAATATAATTTGTTGTAGTCCCTTTATTTCCAATAAAAAATCACTATTGTTCTCACAAATTTAGAAATGTCATTGACATTTTATTCTAAATATTATTTTTCTTTAAAATTTTATTTATATACATATGTAAAAAAAGTTAAAATTTTTTAAAAAATTAAAAAAAAAAATTGTAAATCCAACGTGAACCCCCCCCCCCCCCCCCGGGGGGCCAGGCCTCTATGTGGCTCCGCCACTCACAGTGTCTCTGTTTGCTTTCTTTAACAAATTTTGACACAACATTTTCCTCATATTTACCGTAATTAAAAGAGTAGAAACATAAAAATCAATAACAGGGATTTATTTTAATTTAATTTTTGAGGAATAATTTGGGTAAAATGGAAATTACCTAGGAAATTCAAGAGCAGAACAAAAAGCTTCCCGCGGTTCTTTGGATTGTGAAATGCACAAGAAGGAGACGGGATAAAGAAGGTGTTGCGTCGACGCCCATTCTTCACCACCCATTCTCCGAACCACTGTCGCTGATCGACAAGGGGGTGTGGGACCAAATAAATAATTTCACTTTTATTCTTTAATCTATTAATTTATAGAGTAATGATACCTTTTTTCAATTTAGGAATTTTAATTGAGCTTTAATGAGGAGTTAGGAAAAAAAAAAACTAAAATATCATATTAATGAGTGGAGCTCATCCTTTAGAGCTCCTTTAAAACTCTTATTTTAGAGCTTTTAAACATTTTTGTATAGGTTTAATTTGGAAAGTAAAAAAAAAGTTAAAAGTCAACTTTTAACTCATTTTGGATCATATTACCTCACATTTTTTACACATTTTTCAAAAAAAAAAATAAAAAATTAACTTTTAACTATCTTCCCAAAACACTCCCTAATATGTTCTAATTACTATATTTGGTTTCAATTTTCTAGATTCAATTTTTTGAATATTGAATTTTTTGTTTTACGTATTTTTTTTGTTTTTAATGAATATTTTTAAAATTTTAAGTAATTTTTAACTTTTAATAAATACACAAAATACGAAAAATGATTGATTTTTTTCTGGTATTTATTTCTTTAAAAAAAAATTCACAAATATTTTACTTTTTAAATGTATTTATGTTTATTGAATAGGCCTAATTTGGGAAGCAAAAAAAAAAACAAAACAAAACAAAACAAAACAAAAGTCAACTTTTAACTCAATTTTGGTCAAATCACCTCACATTTTTTACACGTTTTTCAAAAAAAATTAAAAAGTCAACTTTTAACTATTTTCTCAAAACACCCCGTAATATGTTCTAATTACAGCATTTGGTTTCAATTTTCTAGATTCAATTTTTAATATATTGAATTTTTATTTTTTGTATTTTTTTGTTTTCAATGAATATTCTTAAAATTTTAAGTTATTTTTTAACTTTAATAAATACACAAGAATTCGAAAAAGTATTGAATTTTTTTTTGGTATTTACTGATTTTTTTTAAAAAGAATTCACAAATATTTTGCTTTCTAAATGTATTTATGTTAAGTGTATAGGCCCAATTTGGAGGAAAAAAAATAAATCAAAATTCAGCTTTTAACTCATTTGGGGTCATATCATCTCATATTTTTTACACATTTTTTCAAAAAAAGTCAACTTTTAACCATCTTTCCAAAACACCCCATAATATGTTCTAATTACTGTATTTGGTTTTAATTTTCTAGATTCAATTTTTTAGATATTGACCTTTTTTGTTTTTCGTATTTTTTTATTTTTAATGAATATTTTTAAAATTTTAAATAAATTTTTAACTTTAATAAATACACAAGAATGTGAAAATGTATTGAATTTTTTTCTGGTATTTACTGATTTTTTTTAAAAAAATTCACAAATAGTTTGCTCTTTAAATGTATTTATGTTAATTGTATCTAAAAATTTTAAAAAATTGTTTAAAATATTAAAAAAATCAATAAAAAGCAGAAAAAATCAATTTTCTAAAAAATAACAGTCCCGTTTGGTAGCTCGAAACTAAACACGGCTCGAATGGCCCGAGTCTAAAACAACGCCGTTTTGAATTTTTTTTTTTTTTTTCTTTCTTTCTTTCTTTCTTTATCTTTGCGCTTTGAAACAAAGAGCTTAGAGGAGAAACAGAGAGGTTAGAGAGAAGAAACTAATCATTCATCAACACAACAACAACAACACAGCATCATAATTTTTGTCAAATCTAAAAAAAATTCAACTACACAACATCATAAATTCATCAACAACGAACAGTGACAAAAAAAAATTAAATTGAATCTGACAAAAAAAATAAAAATAATAAAAAAAATCCAACAACACAACATCATCATCAACAACAATCATCAACATCTTCATCTTCAGATCCAGATCCACTAGAAAATAAAAATAAAAAAGTAAAGAGAATAAAGACGAGAGACCTACCGACAGATTCGTTGCCATCACTGTCTATCTGTGTATATACACACAAATCTTCCTTCTCTTCCTCCTCTTCCTCCTCTTCCATCACCGTCTTCTTCTCCGCCATCACCATCTTTTCTCCTCTTTCTTTTCTTCTTCTCCTCTCTCTCTCGCCTCTTCTCTCTTCCTTTTCTTTTCTTCTCCTTCTCTCTTCCTCTTTTCTCCTTCTCTCTCTCTTTTCTGTCTCTCTGTATTCGAAAGCAAGAAAAAGAAGAAAAAAAAAAGGGAAAGCAGAAACCCAAAACGACGTCATTTTGGGTTTCGAGCCAGTGAATTTCGAGCTACCAAAGATTATTCAAAAAATAAATCCTGAATTCGGAAACCAAACAAGCTAAATAATTTTATTTGCTTTTTTAAAATTTTAGTTTCAGCTTATGCGGCCCAATTGAGAATCTACCATCGTCGTTAGCACTTAATTTGATAGTTAAAAGGCATTTTAAATTTTAAATAATTTAAATTATATAATTGAATCTTTTTATTCATTATTTTGAAATGAGCAAAGAAGAACATGAATACTTAATTGCAAGATATCTATTGTTATTTAATATAATGTGAATAAGAAGATAGGTTTTTTTTAATGATTTAATTTGTTCAAATTGTAAATAGATTTGGTTTCTACTATTACTCATTTGGATATACTGTCTCCAATTGAATATTGGACCAAATAAAAAATTGAAAGACTAAATAAATAAAATTGATAGTTTAAGTTTAGTGTTGAAATAGAAAGAAAAAAAAAATGACAATAATTTGGAAATAAAAGTGAAATTAACCTTATGTTTCAAATAATCAAGCACAATCCTGCATCCAAATCATTGGAAATGTAATCAAATTAAATTAAAACTTATGTCTCTGAGATCATTGCATGAATAGGAAAAAAAATTATTCATTTAGAATGATTTGTAATAGAATCATAGAAGGCCAAATGATGCAAGGAAGTGGAGCCCTCTCTCCCTCCCCACTTGCAAATTCAATTCTCAGCCACAGAAAGAAGTGGTGATGAAACCATCTCTTCTCATCATCATGAACTTGTTAAAACCATACCAGACCATTGGCTCTCAGTCACTCACTCCCATGGCTTCTGCAGCTGCAGCTGCTCCAGCTTCTTCATTCTCTCTCCTCCGGCTGAGGGCCCGAAACAGTGGCAGCAACCAGAGGGAAGATCGGCAGCTATGGAGAACAAGGGTAGTATGGCAAACAACAAGAAGAAGAGGAAGAAAAACAAGGCATAGTAGTTTGGGAGTTTTTGCGTCGGCGGTGCAAGGGTCAGAAGGAGGGAGACAAAGGGCACCTCCAGGGGTTGATACAAGAATTCATTGGGAGAATGAAGATGAAGGCTGGATTGGAGGAAGTAACTCACAATCAACAGCAGCAGAAGAGGACCAGAGCAGCCTCTTGGGTGAAAAGTTTTCTGAATTGCTTAACAGTTCATCTGATTCCCATTATCAGTCAGTCTCTCTCTCTCTCTCTCTCTCTCTCTCTCTCTCTCTCTCACCCACATGGAGTCTTGACCGAAAGTACAAGGAACTGAGTGTTACAATGAAATATGAAAAAACTAAATTGAGATTTGAAATAACTTGCAAGGATACAAAATATAACTTTTATTTTATTATTCATCAACCAAGATTAAAATGTATGCAAGCATTATTAGAACGGTTAAAAAATATTATTAATTGATAGATATCCTGAGTCTAGTTGTGTGATCCATTTCTGTGTAAAAGATTTATTCTCATTTGAAAACTGTTTTTGGGACTGAATATTGATGGAAACCAAAACAGGTTCTTAGGAGTAGCAGTAGATGCAGACATGGAAGAGATAAAAGCAGCTTACCGTAGATTATCAAAAGAGTACCATCCAGACACAACTTCGCTGCCGCTGAAAGTAGCCTCCGACAAGTTCATGAAACTCAGAGAAGTGTATGATGTTTTGAGCCATGAACAGAAACGCAACTTCTATGACTGGACACTGGCTCAGGAAGCTGCTAGCCGGCAAGCTGAGAAGATGAGAATGAAGTTGGAGGATCCATATATGAAAGAAATAGAGAACTATGAATCAGTCCCAGACTTGGTGGATCAGCTCGGAGGTAGGAACTTGAAGCTGAGTGATCAGGCTATGACGGCTCTTACCTTTGATGTTCTCATCATAGTTTTCGCTATTTGTTGCATCATTTATGTGATTTTCTTCAAGGAACCATATTAATAGCTAGCTAATAAAGACACTTGTATAGTTAATGAAATTGAATCGCTACAGTTTAATTTTGGAAAATGTTATACGAAGTATCTGATTTTCTTATCATTAGACACGAAATAATGGATGCCACATGTATTTATTAAAGCAAGTCTTGCTATCTTTTGTGAGGGAGGCGAGGCAGAGAGAGGCTTGGGAGGCATCAGGGTGGGACGGAAGGGGTTGCGGAGAGGTGGAGGGTGCTGGGAGGGTGGGGAGGGGGCTGACAGCACCGGGGAGAGGTTGGCTGACCATAGTTAAAGGGTTACCAGTTTGGCTTCAATCTCAGCTTGTCACTTCACCTCTTTGGTTGCATAGTCACTTACACACTGGATATCAATACATCAAATTCACATTTATTTGTTAGAAATTGAATTTAATTGATTGACTTTTGCATAAAGAAACATCAATACAAATTTAGGAACCACCTCTGACAAACTTGCTTACAACATATCTAAGCTTTTTTTTTTTTTTTTTTTTTTTTTTGTGCGCAGGGATGATCGAGCCCAACACTCTAGGCAGGGGGGCGGACTATTGTAATACAATGTGTGACTTTTGAGTATAATTCATCAAGAAAATAACAAATAATGAATATAGAGAGTGAGATCTAAATTAAACAAGGGTGAACCACTGACCGAACCACCACTGGACCAAGATCACCGATCATAGCAAGACCCTTCACCATTCAAGCTGTGGAGTGTAGTACCCTACATAGTGAAAGTCCAAAAGCCGAAAGCATCACTAGCTTACACCTTCCTAGTTTTTAATAGATAGGTTAACAAAATGACCATCAAAGTCTGGACTTTTTTTTCGGTAATTTTTGGAATGTTGGTGCTTTTGCTGCTGCTGGTGCTGAAGCTGGTACAGCGTTTGAAGCCTTGCAATCTCTGTCTGTAACACATCCTGTTCCACTGCACCAATCAAGAACATGTTAGTTTCAAACACTTGCTCTAGGTTTTAAGAATTGTTGCAACACCATGATCCGAATCACAAGTACAAAAAATGATTTAACCATCAAATAATATAAGTAGATGCTGTCAAACCTATGAGAAAATATTTTCAAGATTGTATTTGCAAAACTGGTGCATCCACACCCAAGGATAGTGTACAAATGTGAAATTTCATTACGAGTAAAACCATATGAATTAGGTAATGATATAAACAAGTTTCATGAGAACCTAACCAAAAAGACTATGTGATGATAAAATACATAAGATTAACTCCCTAACTCGAAAAGAAGATAAAAAATGGAAAAGAAAAGTTTGTTTGAGAAACAAATTGGACAACACGAAGAATTTTTGCATAAAAAACACATAACAAGTTGCGGACTTAAAAAATAAAAATAAAAACAAACCATTAGGAAAAAGATACTTACAGTGTTTTATAAGATACACCTGAGATAAACTGTCTAATCTCTGCCTTAGTGCTCTGTTCTCCATACCTAATATAAGATTCTGCTGGTCAAGAAATTCTAGCTCAGATGAAGCTTTAGATCCTACAGCCTGTAAAACCAGAAACAGGCAAGAAAGTGTCATCGTTCACATAGCATAAAGCATCAATTCTGAATATGTGGAAGCAATGGTAAATACAAAAAATACAGTGCTTTAACTAATGTTGCCTTGCCTGTAAAAGTTGTATATTCCTTTCCAGATCAACTATGTACTGAAGTTTCCTGCCGCATGACCGGTAAGCCGATTGCCTACATTTTACCACATCTTACAGTTTCACTACAATCAAATCTAATTTTTACAAAAAATTAAGAAAACTTTCAATATGTTTTGGCATCACACATTGGATGCGGACCACATCCATAACGGACTTTTAAGACAGACACTTTTATCTTGGAGGCGCCTTTTGGCTGGGAGCCTTAAGGGGCAAACCCGTGAGGCTGACTGTTGGGTTGGACCATAAGACAATACTTTCAAGTGGGGACAAGCCTTGCATCTTACATGGTATCAAAGCCATGGTCCCCGAGGTGGAACCTCACCTAGGTACGAAAATAGTATATAAACTCGAGAACTATTCAGGGCAGAGAACTCTATGGATAGCTCTAGAGTAGTATAACATTAAAGACTCAAAACTGATTGGACAAAAAGCACAATTCAACTCATACTCAAAAAAATAAAAATAAAAAGAAGAGAGAATTAAACTAAAAAAAAAATCCAGAATGCTCGTTCTGGATGAGTTTTCTATACAAAAGTTCATTATATAGAGGGCACAAACTGAGAGTAGATTAGCTTATACTTGTTGAAATCAACAGCAAGCTAGAAATCCCATGTTATGAGCCTATGATTATTTTAAGGAATGATCACTAGTACCAACAACATGAAAACAATGCCTTACTGTTTGGCACGTTTTGCTTGTGGCTTGGACGCGGAAGGCTTAGTTTGTGGACTGTTACTTCTTTCAGCCAAACCTTCTTGGTTTTGAGAACCAGAATCCTCCTGATCACCCTTTTTAACAGCCGTAGAAGGCAACCCTTCTAATTCCTCTGGAGTAGATGATGATAGTGTGGCTTGACAGGAAATGCCATCCCTAGGATTTTTTAAGTTGTTTTCCCCATATGTGTTAAATGTCTTAGCTATCGGGCCTAAGTATGCAGAAGAGTCACTTGCTGAACGTCGGTGACTGTTTTGTACCAATGTCTCTGGCTCATTAAGAAGATCGTCAAGCCAAAATGGTTGCTCTAAGAGAAAATTTTCAGAAGAAGAGCGTTGATGATGGCGACTCTGTCCCTCCATAGGCTTTTGAATAGCTTCTGATCCTACAATGTGAGAATTGGCGTAGGACCAGAAAGGATGTGTGAGGGAACCTATAGGGGGGAGCAGCGTTGGTCTGCTTGGATATGGGGAAGTTCTCAAGTTTGACAATCTGTTTGAGCTATCCATTGTGTAAGTGAAGCAGCCTGTCAAAATGTTGTCAAGAGCAAAAGCATTAACAACACTTCAATAATTGTTTGAAGACTTTTCAGTCTGTGATGTTAGTTGTAGAAAGCTTAACTACACAAAAGACCAAACCCGAAAAGGGCACAATTTATGCTTAATTCTGAAATTCTTTTCTCATTTATGAGTTGAGACAAATGGGATTGTTCTCATCTGCCATATAGTTGATGATTTACTTTGAGTGAAGTGTTAGAGGGGAAGCGAAAAAAAAAAAAAAAAACCATCAATATAATTTATTTTTTTTTGTCACAAGGGAAGAAACAGAGGAACACATTAACCTCAAAAATACAGTAAAGATTCTACCGATTTGTCATTTCAATCCAATAAAACTCCGTTTAACCCCTTGAATTTTTTATTTTTATTTTTTGGGCAAATTATACAAATAGTCCTTATAGTTTGAGATTTATGTCACTTTGGTCCCTTTCAATTGTGATACATTTAACCATGAATTTTGAATCTTGTTTCAAATAACGACAATTGAACATATCATTAGATTTTTCAAGGGTAAAATTGTCAATTTGAAAAAATATAAACTAATTTGACAAAAATAAATATCAAACAAATATTTTTTAATTTTTAAAAATTATTTGTACCCACTAAAAATAAAATTATGTAAAATTGATAAATCTTTTAGACATTTTTTTATTTTTTTACCAAATTAATTTTTATTATGTGTTTGGATGATGATTATGTAAAATTAATTTTAAAAAATTAATCATGTTATTTTTATTAATTTTACATGATTTTATCATTGGTGGATAAAAATAATTTTAAAAAAATTAAAAATATTTTTTTGACATTTATTTTTGTCAAATTAGTTTATATTTTATCAAATTGACGATTTTACCCTTGAAAAATCTAATGATATTTTCAATTGTCCTTATTTAGAACAAAATTCAAAATTCAAGGTCAAATGTGTCACAATTGAAAAGTCAGGAACTAAAGTGACACAAACCCCAAATTATAGAGACTATTAATGTAATTAACCCTTATTTTTTTAATCTTTTCCTTTAATGTGCACACATTTCATTTTTCTAATAATGTTTTTAAGTAGGACACATTAAAAAAATCACATAGAAGTAAAAAAGAATAATTAATAACACCATACCCACCACCAAAAAAATCCCAAAAATAAAAATTGATGACATTAGGCATTGATTCTTCAGCTTATGAAGCTGGATTGGATCTCAGCCTCAGCATCCTCTCCCCCTTTCCCTTAGGCTAGGCTCTAAACTAAACATTAGCAATGTCAAAAAATCAATGTGTTTAGTTTGAGTTTTCTGGATTAAGTTTTTTGAAAATTGATTTTTTTGATTTTTGTGTTTTTTTGTTTTTAGTGAATAATTTTTAAATTTTCAACATTTTTTTAACTTTTTTAGATGCATCTTACTTAAATGTATCTAAAAAGTAAAAAATTTGTAAAAAATTAATAAATACATAAAAATACAAAAAATGTACTGAATTATTGTATTCTTTTTATATTTTTGGTATTTAGTGAATTTTTAAAAGATTCTTTTTACAATTTTTTTACTTTTTAAGTGTATTTACGTTAGGTGTGTCTAAAAAGTGAAAAAAAATTGCTTAAAATATAAAAAAAAAATTCAGTAAAAACAAAAAAATACGAAAAATAAAAAAGTAAAATTTTTTGAAAAATATTTTTTGAAAAGTGAAAACAAGCACATCCATTTATTATTATTATTTGGTTCTAAAAAGCTAAATTTTTGTCAGGACTTAATTTATTTTTATTTTTATTTTTTTTGGAAGAAGTATTGGGTAGATTAGAAAGCCATTGAATGTAGAATGACAAATTCATTGCTTCGATTTTCATTATTGAGATGAATAAGTGAACAAAGGCAAGAAAGACCAAGATCTTCAATTATAAAATAAATAATCGTAATCATATCACTGGATATATGACAAAAAATACCAGTCCGTCTACGAACACAAACTAAACATTGAAATCAACACATTACAGAATGTAGATGAATGAATAAGATTTGGTGGTGGATTCACTTTTGAAAATTTTTATCTGTTCATTCATATACAACTTCTTATCCTGGATTTCCAATCGATTTCTTTTCATATACATGCAGAGAGAGAGAGAGAGAGAGGGATTGGTACCAGCAGCGGCAGGGCCAGTGGGACGAGAGATGAATCTCATGGGTCGATCTCACCACCACCAGTCAGCCCACATTGTGGTCAAGTCTCCATATCTACACACACAGATCGAAAAGAGAGCCCAACCCCTTCATACATGGAACTCCGGAGCCAGAGAGAGAGAGAGAGAGAGAGAGAGAGAGAGAGAGAAAAGAGCGCAGAGACCATAGCGCACTTTACGTAACCAAGCTCAAACTCGAACCGCAGCTTGCAATTAAGGCCTTGTTTGGGAAATTAGATATTTTAATTAGCTATTTGAATTTTTAGTTATTTTGATCTGGTTAAAATAGTTGCCTTGGAGAAATTGGTTGGCTTTTGTTTTTAGTTAATTTAATAATTGTAAAAGAAAAAGTTAAATTATTATAAATTGAATATGACATTTTATCTTATAAACTATTTTAATTTATTTTATCAAGTTATTTAAGCTCAACGCTCTTCCCAAATCTCCTAATAAAATGGAGATAGAGATCAAAATTAAGAAAAAAAATCCTAATTACGACGGTTGATATTTGATTATGACTTGGGTTAATTGTGTTAATTATAATATTATTTTGATATAGTAGAGATTTTTTTTTATTATAATTTATATGGTGTTCAATTATAATTTATTTTTTTTAATTATGGCTTTTACATGATTGACTATAGTAATCAAAACAATAATACTTGAAACCACTAAAAGTGGTACTCTAAAAGAATCACTAGTGATGTGGCAATGGATGGAGCCCACTTTTTTTTTTTTTTTTTTAGTGCTTGTCAATTCATTAGTGGTGCTTTAGAGCACCATTTTTAGTGGGATGTATCATTACTCTAATCAAAATTTACAAATGTGTAGCATTATTCTCAAAATTAATAGATGTAAAATTGTTACATTAATAAATTTTTATTTCAAATTTAAAACAATTTTAAAATTCAATTTCACTTTAAAACTGTTGACCATTGACTTTTATTTTGAATAATGTATTACAATCTTATGAATTGAAATGGAGGATCATATTTAATTTTACAATTACTGTTATACCAAAGGCTAGTAACTGTGACAATCCTCTAACATTGAGGGCATTAGAGGGGTAGTTTCTAGAGACTTGAGGTGTTCATATGGTGGTGTTTGGGAAGCCACTTCCCAAATTTTTTTCTCATTTTTTTCACTAAAAGATAAAAGTTTTACAAAATCAAAAAAAACACATCCAAACAAAATATCACATCCAACCATAATCATTTCACTTTTTCTCTCACAAATATCACATCCAACCACATAAAAACCCAACTATCTTCCCAAACACTAAAAATTTTTTATCTCATAAAAACCTACATCTCCTAAAATCTACATAAAAACTCACTTCCCAAACACCCACATATGTTCTCTCCGTATCTATATTCTGCATAGATATCAATATTTCATAATTTATATCATGCTTAAAATGAATTGTGATCATACAATGCAATTTTTACATATTCTTCTCACATTCTATTTATGTGCACTTAAAACATTTTTTCAGGGAAAAAAAAACTTGAGTCCACCTGTATGAGGAGAAATACCATTGCCACATAATTATAAAATGATGTATGTCTAACATATTTTTCCAAACTTAAATTAGGTACAATAAGTTCCATAACATTTGAACAAACTTCAAAAGGGATGAAAACAGCAAAATGGCAGGACAAACACAGAACACATCAAAGAACATTACTAGCATCACCGCCGCCGCGGCCACCACCGGATTGATCAGACCAGGCATCAATGACATGACCATCCTCCATTTTCAGTTCATCGGCTGTTTCATTGTCGCCGATCTTCACACCATCGTAAGTGAACCGAACAGCATCTATTTCCAATCCAAGACGGACACAATAAGCAAGCTTGAGTTCACGAAGTGGCGGATCACGTTTGATCCTTAAAAATACGTCCAATACATGTTGTCTCTGCACTTTCAGAGTTACATGTGTACTTTCTTTCTTCCCAAACATGGTTGTTTGTTTTGTTTTAGAATCCAAAATTAACTGACACAAGTTGAGAAGTGGGAATATATATATGTATACAAGATGAAGATTGGAGGCATGATTCTTTGGGATTCCAAGGACTTTTGGGTTGAGATAGGGAACCGTAATGGGCACTCCATTGTTGATTGTTTAATAAAGTCCAATTATTAAAGACTATCAATACGTGATAAAAACAAAGCAAATTTCCAATTATTAAAGACTATCAATACGTGATAAAAACAAAGCAAATTCTTTATCTACATCTTTTCACTCGAGGGTAATGTTAGAAGCCTAAAAATTATACTAAATTTTTTATTAAACGTCTCACATGGACGTAGGATTCATAAAATGTGGGTCTCGTCTGGGTCTCACACGCATGTAAATTTTTATTAAATATCTCACATGGATCTATGACCCACACAATGTGAGTCTCGTGTGGGTCTCACACCTATGTGAGACATTTAATAAAATTTTCGATAAAATTTTTTTAATTTCTAACATTTTTGTTCACTCAATGTATATATATGTCCAGCTTCCCAGTTTTTAAAGAGTAATCAGCCTGCTTGGTTCTATTTTTTCAAAAACACTTTTCAAAAAATTATACTTTTTTATTTTTCGTGTTTTTTTGTTTTTACTGAATTTTTTTAGTATTTTAAGCATTTTTTTTTACTTTTTAAACGCACCTAACATAAATACACCTAAAAAGTAAAAAAATTGTAAATTTTTTTTAAAAAAATTCACTAAATACCAAAAATACAAAAAAAAAAAAAAAAAGAATTCAGTATATTTTTTGTATTTTTATGTATTTATTAATTTTTTAAAATATTTTTTCACAAATTTTTTACTTTTTTAAATACATCTAAGTAAGGTGCATCTAAAAAAGTAAAAAAAAAATGTTTAAAATTTTAAAAATATTCACTAAAAATAAAAAAACACGAAAACTAAAAAATTCAGTTTTCAAAAAACTAAATTCAAAAAATTCAAACCAAATACACTAAATGATATCTAGAAGATTCATATAAAAAAACTATTTTTTTGAATAATTTATTTTAAAATGAAAAGTTTTAAGTTCTGTCATTTTGTTTAAAAATTATATAAAAAAAAAAAAAAAATTGAGGAATTGACTAGTAAATCCTATTTTGTAAACTTGTAATCCATAAAGTCCTAAATGTTTTCTTGGTGACTGAATGGTCCCTTAATTTGTTTGTTGACTATTTTGCCACTACTAGTATTATTGGTTGATTGGCGTGAGTTGTCTAGGGAAGGTAAATGAGTGTTTGTGTGTCACGTTGATCGGAAAAGTGCACTAATACCTTTTTTTAATTTAGTAGGTTTGTAACACGCGTAGAAATGAAACGTGGTAACGTCATAGTGTTGTTTTGTACGTGACGTGAACACGCAAAATAAGACACACTGAAATGGTTTCGAATTTCTATTCCGAATTTTTCACAACCCGAAATCAGAACCAAAATCATGAGTTCGCACTTCTACAATTCAAGTTCATACAATCTTTTTGTTCCTAAATCTAAGAATTGCAAGGCTACAAGCTAAAGCACCAATAATCAAAATCAAACTCGCCAATTGAAACTGAACTTCATCATCTTGTACTCTTTAGGCAAATCTTCATCCAAAGAAGGACCATCGTCGTCAATTTCACTGCTTGTACCCAAAAACCCATTGTTCACGTTGATCGGATTCCTTCATCATCATCTTGTACTCTGATTTCAATTCGATCTGACCATCGTTGTCGATTTCACTGCTTGTGCCCAAAAACCCATTGTTCACGTCGATCTGCCCAATTCCTTTATCGGCGTCTTGTACTCTGTTTTCAGGTCGATTTGACGATGCTGACGTGGTACACCGACCTGCCGGATTAACGATCATCTTGTGCCCATTGTTCACGTCGATCTAGGGTTTGCAATTGGAGAACATGGCCCTCGCTGGCGATATCAATGTCGATTCCCTTCTCCTCCTGCCCCACCTCCGCACTATCAACTTCATGAACAACAATTTTGAAGGTGGATTACCAGATTTCAAGAAACTTAGATCCCTTAAGTCCTTGTTCTTGTCTCATAACCATTTCTCGGGTCAAATTCCGAACGATGCGTTTACAGGGATGGGTTCTCTCAAGAAGTTGTATTTGTCTCACAACGAGTTTACCAGCACCATTCCTTCATCAGTTGCCCATCCCAACAAGTTTCTGGAGTATCCTTGACGATACCGACGTGGTACACCGAATTTCTTCCAAAAAATGACCATCATCGTCGATCTGCCTGAAGAGTACAAAATGATCGTTGATCTGCCGGATTCCTTCCAAACATTGTTCACGTCGATTTTATTTGTTTCAGATGTCACGACCCAAACCCGCCCCTATGGGTTTAGCACCGTAACCGGCTAGTAATCCTAGAGTACCGAAGGCCTACTTAACAGTAATACAATATTACAGAGTACAGGGGCTTGGCAGAAGCCATTACAGTAATAAAACAGTGTCCAATGAGTTGTGATAGTCTGTATACAAAAAGACTTTCCATACATAATTACATTCGGTACAGAAGCAGTATATACATACATGTACAATCATTCAGAAGACAATGACCTAATCCCTATTAACAGTACAGTATTATCAGTCTATACAGTATTACAAAAACAGTACGGAGACAGATGGGAAAATAAAAACACCCCTAAGCCATAGCTTCGCAGGCTCGGAATCTCGCAGTGAGGCACAATGGTTGGCTTGACAAAATTGAAGTTTACCCCGACGCTTCTAGCATTGGTCCGGTGCCTGTACACCTACATATATATATGAGCAGTGAGCTAAAACCCAGTGAATAACATAATGCGTAAAGAGGTTTAGAATGAATGTCCTTACAGTAATGAAAACAGTTCATTAAGTCAATATTTCAATTTTCCAGTCTATCAGTCATATGTGGTACATCCATTAGCATAACAGTATAGTAAGCATTAGGTCTTAAAGACCGAACAGTAATGATGGCCATCAATCAGTAAACAGTAGTGGTCTCACGAGAGAACCGACAAAGATCTCTGTAACAGTAACAGTAAACAGTAGGTGCTAGGGATGTCATAGTACAGTTCAGAAATAAAGGACATACATTCATTCAATAAATAATACCAATTCAGTAAACAGTTCAGTTCAGTATTCAAAAAATAATCATTTGAACATATCTTTACACAATTGTTACTCACAGAGTTCTGGGCTACAGTGAACTAGAGCGTCTTCTCGGAATGCCAACCCTATACAGTTAACAGATTGAACATACACTAAGTTTCACAGTTGGGAAAGATAATAACTTAATCCCTAAATTTGCCTCGGTGTGTTCTATATCTTTATCCTCTTTAAGATGCCTTAAATATACCCTAAGAATGCCTAGGATGAAAAGAGGATGCAAAGATGTACCTTCAAACATTTAACAAAATTTTCAGAAAACAGGGATCTCGCTCGAGCGTGGCTTTCTACGCTCGAGCGGACATGCAGACAAAAGAGCTCTGCTCGAGCGTGAATTCCATCGCTCGAGTGGACTGTGTGCTACAGTAAAAATACTGGATGCTCCAAATTTACGCTCGATGGGCACTCGACCCTCGCTCGAGCGTGAGACACAAGTCCTCGCTTGAGCGGGGATTATCTCGCTCGAGCGGACTGTGAACTCAAGCAAAGTATTGGATGCACGCATTTCATGCTCGAGCATAGCTTCTCTCGCTCAATTTCAAACCAATTTTCATGAACATGCTACAACCATAACATGCATGAATTCAAATCATTTCAAAGCTTCAATTTGATGCTCAAGGGAGCCAATTGTTCCAAAAACAAGTTGAAAATATAGACCATTGCAAAATTATGAACATACATGTACCATTTCATGAAGGACAACTTCAAAACTTCAAATTAAAGGCATGCATGCATGAGTTAGACTCCAATTTAACATATATAGAGCAATTCAAGGCTCAAATCACTAAGGATACAAGAACTAGGCATGCACAAGCTTAAACACAACAATGAGAGGTTAAATTCCTTACCTAGAGCTTCAATTACAATGTGAGAAAGCTTAATTTGCAACCTATGTTTCAATTCCTTCAATTACCAAGCAATTTACAAGCAAAATTGAGATGAAATCAACTCTTCAAGTCTCTCTCTCTCTAAGGTCGGCAATGAGCAAGAAATGGCTGAGCAAATGTGTTATGTGATCAAGTAAATGCTCAAATGTGTGTGAGATAGTGGGCCATTAAGTGGTATTTTGGTAATTAAGCTCAATTTGGGCATTTTGTCAATATTTAATCTAATTCAATCATACAAAAATCAATTTTCAATTAAATACACCATAAAATCACATAAATTATGATGGTCCTAAAACACCAATCAATTTCTGGTTCGGCCGCTGATAAGGCCTTCAATTAACAATTTAAACATAACAACATAAACAGATAATCAAACACTCAAACAGATAAACATGCAATTAAACAGATACAGTCAATCGATTTCGTTTCAAATCTTAGTCAGTCAGTCCAGCATTTTAATCAGTTCGATTACTTCTCATAATCAGTCTCAATTTAACAGTAATCAGTAGTTTATCGATAATCAGCGACAAGGGTTGTTACATCAGATTACGAACCCGTTGTCGGCTGGTCGACCGCCACTGTCCAAAAGAAAGTGCAATTCAAGATGCCTGCATTGTTGTTATAATTCACATCATCAAATAAGAAATTATTAAATTAAAAAAAAGTAGGGTTCATTATTCACATCATCAAATAAGAAACTAATTGTTGTTACCAATGGAATACACTATCACACCTACACCCGCTTCACCAAACGTGGGATTACATATAAAAAAATGAAAACATAACAGTCCATAATTGATGTGAGGGCATATTTGTCCCCCACATAACAATGTAATTCAAAAAAGGAGTTATCAATAAAATATCTCTACTATCATGGACTGCTCAATCAAACAAAATATTCGTTAGACCAAATGGAATACAATTTCGCCATATGGGACTTTCTGATAAATTCTCCAAAAAAATTTATATATCATAGTTCGTATTTAAATTATAAAAAAAAAAAATTTAATGACAATCTTAAGACTACCCATAGTCTTGGTAAATATGTAAATATATATATATATATGAATAATAAAATGTGTAAAAATTATGTTAGGAGTCTAATTTTTAATTTTATTTATTGGAGAAAAATTTCAAAAAATTTAAGAATAAAAAAAATAAAGTAATGGAGATATAGTACTTATTTAAACAATTAATACATGAATCACCTGTCCTTTTATTATTATTTTTAAATTTTTTATTTCTTATTCTTTTTGCATTAAAATCAAAGGCGTACAAGGTTCACATTCTCATGTCATTATCGCAAGGAAACGATCAAGATTCAACCAGTTACTGACATATTTTTTTGTTATAGCAACGCGTGGAACACACTAGGATGATATAAGATTATGATTGTATTTTCTTTTCTAAATCACTCACAACAAATTTTTCAATACCCTCACTTATTTTAACATAAAGTTGAACCTCACAATTAGTTTTAGAGGTAGTTTGGAATGATTTAAATAAAGTATTTTTTGACTTTTTATAAAATATGAGTTGTGTTTGAAGTAATATGGTAAAGAGATGATGTGATTTAAATAGGATAATAATTTTTTAACTTTTTAATTTTTTTAAGGTAACCCAAACAAGGCCTTAATTTCAATTCTAGGATATTTTGCCAATAGATCTCGCTTTGTCATTCTTTCGAAATCCCTCCTCATTGCAAATCAAAAGTCTACAAATAAATTGGTTGTGAACTTGTTCTTCCTAAAATAATCCCTTTTTATGCTAAATCCCATTCTTTCTCTATATACATTATAAAAATAAAAATCATACGCACCTTATTCTGAATCAAATATCATTCCCTGTTTTAGTTTCCAAGCACAATCATTCTTAAGTTCCATAATCATATCAAAATGAAGCTAAAAAGTCATATAAATCAAATCTTAGCTAAAAACAAAAACAAAACAAAAACAAAAACAAAACAATTCCATCCTTATTAATGTGAGAGAACCTTAAATACACAGCAACAGATTGGAGAAGTAGTAAAACACAATTAATTTCCATTTTTATTAATTTCCTTCACCACTGTTTTCGTAACAGTCAAACAAATCATTAGATATTTGTGAACACACAACTTTTCAAAATAAAAATAACAATTCCAGAGACAAAAAATAAAAAATAAAAAAAAAAAATTACAGAGACAAACACTTAAAACAACAATTCCATAGAAAAAATTCCAAAGACAACAAAGACACAGTACCAAACTTTTAAACTTAAATAATCTTTGAAGAGATATTCAGTGTGTTTAGTTTGAGTTTTTTAAATTAAATTTTTTAAAAATTAAATTTTTTGATTTTCGTATTTTTTTTGTTTTTAATGAATATTTTTAAAATTTTAAACATTTTTTTTTTACTTTTTTAGATGTAACTTACTTAGATGTATCTAAAAAATAAAAAATTTGTGAAAAAATATTTTTAAAAATTAATAAATACATAAAAATACAAAAAATGTATTTTTTTTGATATTTTTGGTATTTAGTAAATTTTGAAAAGGTTTTTTTCAAATTTTTTTTTTACTTTTTAAGTATATTTATATTAGATATGTTTAAAAATTAAAAAAATTGCTCAAAATATTAAAAATATTCACTAAAAACACGAAAAATAAGAAAGTAAAATTTTCTGAAAAGTATTTTTGAAAAATAATAACCCAGCATAGTGATTGTTTTTAATTTATCCATGTCAAGACATTCTTTTCTTTAATGAGGGCAAAGCAATTAATCCGAATGTCTGTAATTTTTATTTATTCATTTATTTATTTTTCAATAGAAGAAATCCATATAAGCCTCAATGAATTGAATCTTAAACACACATAGGTTAAGTTTGGCATATAACCAAAAAGTCAAAAAGTTAAAAATTTATTCAAAAAGTTAAAAAGTTAACACTATTTATCAAAAATCGACAATTACGACTGCACAACTCTCAAGTTGAATTTTTTTCTACAAATTAATTTTTACAATTTTTTATTATACATTTTTTTTTATAAAAAGTCAAAAAATTAACCCAAATATTCATATTTTCAATCTCTATTTTTTAATCCAAAAATATAAAAGTGCACTTATTTAAAACACTCCAAACAACCTCATAATAGCAGATTTGCAAAATCTAACAAAAAAAAAAGTCTTTACATGGATATAAAAATAAAAAATAAAAAAAAGGGAATGTCTTTACAAAGCTTCAAGACCAAAAAAAAAAAATGCAAAGACAAGTTTCAGTTTCAAAAATGAAGACTAACCTGTGGATGGATGATTGACGTCGGACTGATTTGCTCACAACGGAGCAATGGGTACGCGATGTGAGGGAAGAGAGAATGAAAGCCAAGCAATTACTTCGGTTTGGGGACTGGGTCGCCATGGAGAGGGTCGCCGGTGAGACGGGTCGGTGAGGTAGAGGAGAAGAGCGTGAAGGCTCTGGTTTGAGAAGCAGACACCTCGATCGGTTGGGTTTCAGGAGTGGGTCGTCGTCGTCGGGAGTGAGTCGCCGTCAACAGTAGGTGGCCGCCGGGATTGGGTCGCTGGTGAGGGTGGGTTCGGTGGAGGAGAAGGGGAGTGTGAGGCTGAGTGAAAGTGTATAACCTGTATAGCTGTATAGCCTGTATAGCTTTTGGGCGGGAAATTGGCTGATTTCAATTTCATAATTATTTTTTTCATAGCCGTTGGATTTAGGTTGATGAATCTCAACCGTCGGACGGAGGAAATGAAGGAGAGAAGTTAAGGAGGGATCCAAACTCTACCACGTCGTTATGCAGCATCACACGTGTTGCTTCCTGCAACCGCACCATGATACAATGCCACGCGTCCGCTCAACGAACAACTCCAGGCCCATTTCCATTCCAATCCCCCCAACTTTCGTTAACCAACACCTCCATCGAAATTCCAACGATCTTCAAAGAGAGTGACAGAGAAAGAGAGAGAAAAAAAAAAAAAAAAAAGAACAGAGAATATGATGAACGCTTTGGCCCTGTGTCTGGTTTTGATTTCACTAGTAACAGCACCGATTCCAAGCCCAGTCAAGGAGAACAACCCAACAAAAGAAGAAGATGTCATAGTCAAAGAAGGCCACCGAGTCGTAGTTGTGGAGTTCGATAAACAAGATGGCAACACCAAAGTCTCAATCTCGCCCCACGAATCTCAGAATCAGCCTCACCTCTCTGAGAGTCATGGCCAGGGCCAGAGTCCCAGAGAGCTGGTCTGCAACGCTTTAGGCAAATGCAAGCACAAAGTTGCCACTGCACTCGGCAAAACCAAAGATATGCTCTCCGATAAGGCCCACGATGTTGAAGAACAAGCGGCCGAGACTGTTTCTGATGCTTTGGGTAAAGCGAAAGAGGCGGTGTCGCATAAAACTAGTCAGATCTCCGATAAGGCTAGCGAGGTCGAAGAAGCTGCGAAAGAAGCCGTCGGAGAAGTATCGGGAAAAGCGAAAGAGGCGGTTTCGGATAAAACTCGACGAGTAGAAGGAGGTGTGAAAGAGATGGCTGCGAAAGCTGAGGGTGGTGCGCACAATGTTTTTGAGTCGGCAAAGGAACAGGCCAAAGAGAAGGTACTGGTAGAAAATAATTTTTTTTTTTTTAATTTCAGAATTATTTGTTTGGAAAAATTGTACTTGGGGATTTGTTAATTCTGTGAATTTTTCACATTTTTAGTTCAATAACATTTTCTCTATTAAGAAATTAGACAAAATCAAGAGTAAAATGGTCCGGTTCACATTTTTAGTTTAAGTATAATATCTAATTTATCTATGAAGAAATTAGACAAAATTCAAGGTAAAATAGTCAATTGATAAGGGAATTGATCATTTTAAATTGGGCATCAATCTCTTAATTATTTTGAAGATATAGTGAATGAATTGTTTTATCTTTTGATTTCCGTATAATTTTTAAAGATGCATTATCCATTGGTTTTGACACATTTTGAAAAACTTACAGATAAAACCGATATATTTAAAATTATAATGATCAAATTAACACAAAAAGATAAATTATAGAATTGATTTTCCCTATTTGTTTCTACATGAAGTAGTAGAGTTAATGGCAATGGTGATAGAATGTGACAGTATTTGACGATGTTGATTTGCAGTAGGAATAACAATACAAAAATGCTAGAGGCCTAAAATTTTTACCAAATATTTGATCAAATGTCTGGCATGGTGTGGGTGGTGTGGGTGTGGGTGTGAGTCCCTCACTCATGTGCGATTCTGTGGAGTCCACACTTATATGAGACATTTGATCAAAAATTTGCTAATATTTTTGATATCCCTAACATAACTCGTAACAGTATTGTTGAAATGTTTTAGTAGAACACAGAGTCGACCACTTGATGCATTATATGGCCGGTAACATTTACACTCAAGTGTATTAACCCTCACCAGGGTAGATCTTATTGCTTTACACCAATTAAGTAGTGTATTTTATTTACACATTTTTAAAATGTACAAATAAAATTATATAGCCTTCTTATTTCTAGCAGGCACAACAAGGCAGCGAAATGGCAGAGCAAGCAACAGAGACAGTGAAGAGCGGTGCGAAGAGGCTCAAAGAGGAAGGAGAAAGGGAGTTAAATGAGATTCTCCAACGAGCCCATGAAGTGGGTGAAAAGGCAGAGCAAGCAAAAGAGACGGTGAAGACTGGTGCAAAGAAAGTTAAGGAGGGAGGAGAAAAGGAGATGAATAACATTCTCCGGCGAGGCCAAGAAGTGAGCCACGATGTGTTGATATATTTACAATCAATGATGAGTGTGGTTCATCTGCTAGGATTTGCAACAGCTTATGGGATGTGCATGTGGGTGACCTTTCTGTCAAGCTATGTTTTGGCTGGAGCTTTGCCGAGGCAGCAATTCGGTGTGGTGCAGAGCAAGATATACCCCGTGTATTTCAGGGCCATGGCCTATAGCATACTAGTAGCCTTGCTTGGGCATTTGTTGGGGAAAAGGAAGAGATTGTTGTTGTTCAGCGTGGCCGAAATGTTTGTGGTCTATCATCTTGTGGCCTCGCTTGTCATGATTTTGGTTAATTTGCTCTACTTGGAGCCTCGAGCCACCAAGGTAAATTTACAATTTTTCCTTCCCCTGTTCCTCTTCATCAAATTAAAGCACGGTTTTCAAATAATTATACGAACATAGAAATTGATTACAAAACTAGACACCATCTGATAATATCATTCGGTTTCTATGATATACTTCACTGTTTGTGCATGGTTTTCACAGAGCCATTGCCATCTCAAGTAGTCATAAGCTAAAGCTAAGTAGGTAATTAACCATATTGTAATTGTCATATGGTAGGAAGAGAAAATACAATAAAGAAATAGAGAAAAGAAAAAAAAAATTAATAAATTTACATTTTTGCTCTAAAAATGCCTTGTTTGATGGATATATGACAATCTCTCTTAGCCACTTTAATATCAAACCAATAGAAGGGCCACGTTGCAACTTAATAGAAAGTGATTGTTTACAATTGAAAACCAAAGTATTAAAGTAGGATTTGGTGTAAATAATTTGTCCAATCTATAGATCAAATTCAACCAAAGGATTTATGAATCATCTTAATGTGGGTTATAGAATTTTTTTTTTTTTTTTTTTTACGTTTCACTTACGGTATATACTTCTTTCAATCTAAATAATAGAATTAGTTTCACTTTAGAAAGTTCTTTTAGTTTTATTTTTTATTTTTAAATAAAATGCTTTTGATAATCCTTTTTTTCCCCCTTCACATATTTAGAAACTTTGTTCTTTCTTTTAAAACTTATAGAACTACAAAATACCTTTTCAATTTTTCAAAAAACAATTTCGAGTTTCTTGTACATGTTAGAGATTGCAGACAAGTTCAACAAATTTGAAGCTTATTTAAAAAATTGTATCATATGAAGGTGATGATCGAGAGGATGAAGATCGAGAAGGAAGAAGGGCGAGTCAGTTCAAACACCAACACTAGCAGCAAAGCAGCAAACCGTGTTGTGGAGCCTACAGCAACACCTGCCCCTGGTGCAGACATCACCTCAACTCCACCTAGCATGACTAGAATGCCAGAAAGAGCAGAGCAAGAGGTAGTGAAGTCTCGAGTTGTGGTACTTAACGCGAGGCTGAAGAAACTAAATACCTATTCTTCCTTTCTCAACGTACTCACACTTATGGTTCTATCTTGGCACCTTGTCTACCTCGGCCAACTTCTTTATGCGGCGGCCTGCTAATGCTGCAGGTAAGATCTTTTCTTGCTGCTTTAGTCCCATCTAGTATTGTTCTTTATGAAATACATGTTCTGTTCCATGATGCTTGTAATGTTTTAATGTGTAATTTAGATAGAGAGTAATTGAATTGTGTTTCAAATCCAAGGCAATGCATGTGAAATCGTGATTTATAAGTGGGATATGTTTTGTGAAAAAAAAAAAAAAAAAAAAAAAAGATAGCAACAAGCAATTCATCTTATCCTTATTTGGCATGGGAAAGCTTGCTAGAGTAGTAATAAGCAAATAGAAAAATCGTTAACACACAAATCAAATACAAAATCAGACACTTTAAACACATGGATGGACAGGTTTTTTCAAGATTCCCGCTTCGAAAATATCCCGTCCATCTATGAGTTTTTAGTGCTTGGTTCATGGTTTAGTTGATATTTTGTTATAAGAATTTTATACATCATTTGGTTTGGTTGATATCATAATCTACAAATATATTAAAGCTACATCATTCTCCATTCAATTTTTTATTTTATTTTTTTAAAAATTGGTGGTTTTATCATTTTTCTTACAAAATTAACTTGTCCGACTACAGGTGCAGTGCAGCTTAGTAACGGGAAGGAGTAGGTGCTAAAAGTGGAGAAGTTTTGATGCAGCAAAATGCAAAATTCTGGAAGCAGCGTAGTCATGTTCTTGACTTGTAAAAAGTGTAATAGTTAGTACTAGGGGAGAAAAATAACAATGCTAACTAATACTATATGCAGTTCAGATTGCAAGTAAAGGGTTTTGATGCAGCAAATGCGAAATTCTGGAACATAGTTATGTTCTTGGCTTGTAAAGAGTGTAGTAGTTAGTACTAGGGGAGAAAACAACAATGCTAACTAATATTATATGCAGTTCAGATTGCAAGAAAAGGGTTGTGTTTAGGATTTACAATGTAAATGTTGGTTGGGAGATGAGTATTTACTTTGGTATCAATCAAAATCTTTTGTTGTACCCCCCCCCCCAACCCAAACGAGGGTGATCATGAAATTCTTTCTATCTCTAGTTTCAACATCATGTAGCATGCATGAATATTAGTGAACTGAGACTGAAAGTGCAGTTGGAAAGAACAACTCCCTTTTGGAGAGGTCTTAAAATTTAGAAATTTTTTGTTTGGTAACAGTTTTTAGAAAATTCTATTTTCTTGTTTTTCATATTTTTTTTTTTTTGTTTTCATTAAATTTTTTTAATATTTTAAGTCAATTTTTTAAATTTTTAGGCACACTTAACATAAATACATATAAAAAGTATAATTTTTGTGAAAAAATCTTTTAAAAATATAAAAATATAATATATTTTTCGTATTTTTATGTATTTGTTAATTTTTTAAAATATTTTTTCACAAATTTTTTACTTTTTAGATATATTTAAGTAAAGTATATTTAAAAAAGTAAAAAAAAATATTTAAAATTTTAAAAATATTCTTTAAAAATAAAAAAATATAAAAAAAACAAAAAACTCAACTTTTAAAAAATTTAATTTAAAAAACTCAAATTAAACACACTAAATAATGAATAATGTTGTGTCTGCTCAACTACTACTATTTGCGGGTCTACTAATACCATTTGGGGGGCTTGAGTTTGATTTGTGTGCGTTTGGCCACTTTATTCATGGAATTTAACAGGCTCTGTTACTTTCGTATATTTCTACAGCAGCTTTGTTGTCGTCTCGTGCTCGCATCACATGTCTTTAGGAATTACCCACGTCTTTAGGAAGGATAAATCGGTTTTCACCTAAAATTTTAATACTCAGAATTTTACTTAAAATGTGTCGTTGTTATATTATTCTGAATAATTCTTGGTAGCTCGAATATTTGGTTCGATTTTTGGCTCGAATCTGTAAAACGACGTGGTTTTACATTTTTTTTTTCTTCTTCCCTTTCTTTTTCTGTCTTTTCTTTCTTTCTTTTCTTCTTTTCTTCTTCGTCTTCTTCGTTGAAACCAGGAACAGAGGGGAAGAGGAGAGAGGGAGCTCCGTCGCCTCCGCCCGCCGTCCTCATTGCGAGGAGCTCGCCGCCTCCGCCCGCCGTCCCCGTCGCAGCACGCCGCCGATCGTCGCAGAAGCTCCGATCGTCACGGCACGCCGTAGCTCCGCCTCCGGCCCCTCCCCTCCTCCAGCCATTTTTATGGCCCCCTCCCCTCCCTTCCTCCTTCTCCTCCTCCTCCTCCTCCTCCTCCCTCCTCCGACTCCGACGAATTCGAGCCAAATTCGAGCCTCGAATTCGACCTACGAATCATCATTGTATTATTCTTGTCTAGTTAAAGTCGCTTTTATTATTGACTCATGTTGTTTTGTTGATGACTACCCCTAATATTTTACATAGAGGTGTTGGGCGGTGCCCCTTTTGTATTTAAAAATAATAATAGAGTTAATTATACTAATAGTTCTTATAATTTGGGACTTGTGTTACTTTAGTCCCTGACTTTTTAATTGTGATACATTTGACCCTAAATTTTGAATCTTGTTTCAAATAAAGACAATTGAAAATATCATTAGATTTTTTAAGGATAAAATCATTAATTTGATAAAATATAAACTAATTTGATAAAAATAAATATCAAAAAAATATTTTTAATTTTTTTTAAAATTATTTTTATCCACCAATGATAAAATTATGTAAAATTAATAAAAATTACATGATTAATTTTTTAAAATTAATTTTACATGATTATCATCCAAACACATAATAAAAATTAATTTAGTAAAAAAAATAAATAAATGTCTAAAAGATTTATCAATTTTACATAATTTTATTTTTAGTAGGTAGAAATAATTTTTAAAAATTCAAAAATATTTGTTTGACGTTTATTTTTGTCAAATTAATTTATATTTTATCAAATTGACAATTTTACTCTTGAAAAATCTAATTATATATTTAATTTTTCTTATTTGGAACAAGATTCAAAATTCAGGATCAAATATGTCACAATTGAAAAGTCAGGGACTAAAGTGACCGAAGCCCCAAACTATAGGGACTATTTATATAATTTGTCCATAATAATAATATTAACCTCATGATGATTGTATTATTTTATTTTATTACATATTATGTATCAATTCTTACATATAAGTTTGACAACATATGATAATGTGATAATGGTAATATTATTTATCAATTCTTGTGTATAAGTTTGACACTATCCCATTATACTACCAAATTCGACGAATTGAAGGAGCCTTTTCTTAACCAACAAGTGGGCACATCAAAGCCCTATTTCCCTTGTGAAAATGATATATATACTCCCCATATAGAAACCATTCAGGTCCACCTTGATCAATTTAGCACACATTTACCATGTAATCACACAAATATACATATAAAATTTTATATATAAAAAAAAAAAATCTTGTGCCGGTGACTCAAAATTTTAAAAATATTATTATCACATTATTTAAATAAATTATTTTTATAAAAAAAATTCTGTTTGCCCACCTTTTTTTCTCTCAGTCATAATGGAAATCGAATGGCCACTGTTTTTTGTTTTTTCCTCCTCCTTTTTGAACAGCCAGCCAATGTTCAATTCCTTCATTAGAGAGGCTAGTACAGGCTTTTTTTTTAAAGTAATTTTTTAATTTTTTGATTAAAATATAATGTAAAAAAAATTAATATATTTAGAATAATTTTTGAATTTTTGACAAAAAAATATGTAAAAAGTAAATAAAAAAAATTTACTTTTTAATATAAATTATTAACTTTCAAAAAAAAAATTTAACTCCTAAACTAAAAAGTATCAAACCACAACCTAATAGTCAAATACACAAACCACTCCAAACCCTTTAAAGCAACCACCCTATGCTCAGTGGCCTCCGACATGGACCTATATTGGCCCACACCCATGTCCTCCTCAATCTTACGGACCACCCACCTCATATTACAGTTACAGATTTACCCTTTCTATTATCATTCTAATTAACAATATTACTTATTCAAAAAAAAATTACTCATAAAACTAAATTAATGTACAACATTCATTATAATTTGTGAGTATAATTTATATTTCATTATTTTTAATTTACATCATATGTGTCATTTTTAGAGTAAGTTTGGGAATGGTAATAGGACGAGTTTGTCGTCTCCTACTCTCGTCTCGTATCATATAAGGGACATAATAAATAAAAAAGATGATATGATGAGTTAATGTGGGTGCCGAATAATTGGAAGAGTCGGGAGACGCATACCCCAAAAACTAAATACTACTCGACTTCATATTGCGTAACTAGGGTGCCGAATACGTTAACGAGCCGAATAGACGAGGGTCAGTAGATCCGAATGAATGTAAGGTAAATAAGATAAAAGTAGGCTCAGGCCCCGAGGCCCAAGAAGTGAGTATAAATAGAAGAATCGCAAATCTAGAAAGGTATGTAAGAATCATTTCACTTAACTTAAAGAGAAAGCTATCTTGAGTGTCTGAACTAACTTGTCCGTCGGAGTGCTAATCCCAGCACCCCCGATCGGAGTTTTTCTCTTTTCAGGTGGCTAGCGGAGGATCACCAGTACCTCCCAGGATCTGAAGAGTATTTCCAAACCACTTCTCTACAATTGGCGCCGTCTGTGGGAATACTCAAATACATCCATAGCAGGCGTGACTGAGGATCCTCCAATAACCATTGACGAGACCGCACATTGAGATGACCTCACTCCAGCAAATATGCTCAGGAAAGAAACCATCGCTGCAAGATGCGCCTTGAACTTCGATTCACCAACGACTTCAGCGCAAGAGACAATGCAGGCGATCATGGAACAAGCAAAGCAGAATGAACAGAGGCTGGAGAACATGATTGCTGAAAATGAACGTCTCCGTCAAGATTTGGCCCTCGAAGTCGCGAAATCGAGAGAAGCCATGCGCCAAGATCCCGAACGACCTCCGAGAGCCGGTGGACAACGACCTTGAGCCCGGCCCAAGGATACTAACAACGACTCCAACTCATTATCCACGGAGCTCACCAAGAAAGGACGATCCGAAACTTCCAGCTCTTTCGAAAAGAGCCTACGTACAAGGAACAAGCGCAGGAGGAGCAGCTCAGACGAAGACGACCAGCATGATCCTTTTGTCCGACGGATTGCAAGGGTAGCCTTGCCCAAAAAGTTCAAAGCTCCGTCATTCACTCTTTACGATGGAAAATCAGACCATACTGATCATATCCGTCATTACAAACAGGCCATGACTTTGCATGCAGACAACGAAACCCTCATGTGCCAAATATTCCTTAGCAGCCTGGGGCCATTAGTTGTCAGGTGGTATTATAAGCTAGAGCCGGCCTCCATCAGAAGCTTTCATCAATTACAGAAATCCTTCAGGGCCAAATTCATAATCAACGAGGTACAGCCGAAACAGGCCGACTCTCTCTAGGCCATACAAATTCAGTCAGGAGAAACGCTCAGAGCATACTCGGCGCGATATTGGGAGTGCTAATCCCGGCACTCCCGACCGAAGTTTTCCCCTTTTTAGGTGACTAGCGGAGGATCACCAACGCCTTTTAGGATCTGAAGAGTATTTCCAAACCACTTCTCTAGAGTTAATTTTGTCAATTTAAAAATAGAAAAACTCCTAAAATAGTAATTTTATATAACATATATATATATATATATTTAATAAATAAAATCAAGGCGAGGGAGAAAAATCCATATCTATTCCACTTCTTAGTTGGGGTCAAAAAAATCTACGAAAGGCGAGAGATGAATGAACAAAATAAGAAGGGAAAAAATTGTTATTCTTAAATTTTAGAATAATTTTTAAAGTATATGAGTTTTGTGAATTCTAAATAACTTAACCATCCTATAAATCTAATTTAATATAATATGAATCATATTTAAAATAAATTTGATTTTTATATCTTATTTTAAAATATTTGTAGCATACTTTTTTGTAAGTGTAGAATATTGCTTTAAAGAAAACCAAGGCCTCTATGATGAGGCCAAGTTTATGTTTATTGTCACAAGTTGTCCTTTTATGTTTGTTGTCATAAGTTATCCTTTTTCAATTAATCAAATCTAGGTAATGATAAATCAATAGGTGTCATCTTTTTAACAACAAAACTCAAAAATAAGTCCACATGCATGAATTACAAAACTCAAATAGAATGGGGAAAATATGGATCAAAGGAGGTATTATGACTACTTTTGACAAAAGGTGTTTTTTGATTGAAGGAAACTCTATATGTATACGTGGGGCATTCAACTCAACCAATAAATAAGGAGTGTTTTGAAAAATTAGTAAAAATTTGACTTTTAATTTTTTATCAAGTTTTTTGACTTTTTTGACAGTGATTTAGGAAATTGATAAAAAGTTTGTTTTTTTACTTTTTAATTTAATATTTTTTAAAAGTGTCACATCACTACAAAATGATCTAAATACCCTTAGTCAATTGAAAAAATTTACCTATGCTAAGGATAATTTGGTAAATAGCTAAGTTGCATTTTTGGAACTTCCCAAATGACGTTTTCAGCTTTTTGGCAAACTACAGCGTTTTTTTCTCAACCTAAAAACGCTGCTTTTTGCATAGATTCCCAAAACAGCACTGACAGGGTTATGAATAATTACATGGGCTGTCATGTCAGTATAACATTCTTCAAAGTAATTATGTCCCCAAAATTTATGTTAGATTGTGTGATTAGGTTGGGATTAGGTTAGGTGAAAATTACAAATAAAAATAAAATTTGGTAGAGTTATGAGTATAAAAATATTGAGTCAGTCTTTGTTTGGCATGTTAAGTTTAAAATTTTTTGATTATTTTAGTCACAAAAAGAAAAAATAAGTTTTTTAGCCCAATAAAATAAAATATCACATCCAAATCATGATCATTTTATTTTTTCTTTCACAAAAGTAAAAAAGACTATTCCAAATGAGACTTTTTAGCCCTAGACTAAAATAGTCAAAAAACTAAAAAGTCAAAAGTAAACCCACATCCCCAACGAACCCTAATAAGATTATTATAACAACATTAAGTTAGACATATGTAAAATAAATTATATTCATTTGTACATTAGTATTATGATATTAATTAATTGAGATTACATTTATAAAATTATATTAAAATTCTTATTTTAAACTGGGGCAAAATAAATATTTCCCCCTCCAATCTTATGGGATTAAATTAACAATCCACCTCTCACATTAGCAATGGAGTATTAATAGTCTTGTCACTTTTTCTTCAACCAAACACAACCCACATAATTACCACCAAGGGTAGTGGCCCAGTGGTGAAGGCATTGTCTTCCCACAGCCATGAGTCAAGTTCCACTCTTGGGGAGCACGGAAATCCTAGATTTTTAAGGGGCTCTCCTCTGAGACCTCGCGTTGTACTCTGATTGAATCTTGGTCGTGGCTGAGGCGGTTGATGAGCTCCACTGGTGTCTCGGTGGTAGGTCCCTTCCTATGAGTTGGAGTAAATCAGGCCGACAACCGACTACCCTGAAACCTGGGCCTACGGATATAGTAATAACACCTCAAAATATCTTTTTTGTTTGTCCAAAAAAAAAAAAAAAAAAAAACAACCCACATAATTACTAATGTAGTCCCAGGGTCTATGACCCACTGGAGTTTAGGACCACCAATATTCAATGTGTCAGCCGGTGTTATTTATAGATAACAATAATAATTAGTATGGAAAGTATAGACAAGGCGTAGAGTTTAAAATTTACACACACACACACACACACACACACACACACACACACACACACACAACTTTTCGATGATTAGTGAATTTTTCCTGTTGTCGATCCTTATTATTATTATTATTTTATTTTAGATTAAGTTTGAATCTCACAAATTTAACATAATTACATTAATATTTTTTTAAAATTTTAATCAATGTAACACTTAAAAACTCATTTTCATCAGTAATTGATTAATTATATGAATAAAAAAAATATTTTTTATACTGAAATATATATTTTATTTTATTTATCCTTATATTTTCACACATCTCCACTAATTCTAGTCATTTTAATTTCATAAAAAAATTATCAATGTAATTATACAATTTTATAGTGCTATTGTGCTTTTACTCGACCTCAGCAAATGGTCAGACTAATTTACCCTCTGTTTTTGGTCATTTCCATTCTATTATTTTATCGAACTCTTGAATTAGATGTGTGTGAGTGATTTTTCGATCACACTGCCCACCTTAGTAATTCAGCGGTAGAACACAGGCAGAATAAATGGCACCCTACTGTCCTGCACAGAAAGAGAAGGCTCCGGCAATGGTTCTTCTACCCGGGAGCACTCCGACGATCAAGTCAGTATATCTCTCAAAGACAATCAAGTACTTAACTCACTAGCTTGAGTATATTAAAAAGCATACCTTAGACCCATGGGGGTGCCTCTCTTTTATAGCCAATACAATCCTAGTCCCAATAGGAGCCTAGCCCTAATGGATTTAGGATTACTGCTAATCTGGGACTCCCAGTGGGATTAGGATAAACTCTCTAAGAGTTTATCTTTACCCAAACTGTAGTCGTCTCCCAATCTAGGACTCTTCAGCCAGGTTGAGTTCCCTCTTTATTCTAGGACTCTTGTGTCTTATTCGCTTATCTCGGATTCCGATATCTTCGGAGGTAACCTCGGCCTATCCGAGATAACCTCGGCATAACAACCAGGACACGTGGTACCTCGGCTAACACGTCAGCGTCACCTTGCCACGTGTTGGTTCTCAGAAAATATATCCCCACAACTGCTCACTAGGTTCTATTACCTCGGCATTCTGAGGTGATGGAACCTATATCGTTCCTCTTTTTAGTATATCGGCATAACAACTCTTCAGCCGAGATTTTTTATTTCAGGCTGACATGTCTTCTTTTAAGAACAAGAATTCAAATGAACTCTTCCATGCGTATGAGCTGTCTTCCATCACTTCTCAACCGTTCCACCTACGCGTTTCAACTTCATTGGCTCGTGCTTGTGACGTGCTTGTAAGCCGTCTTTCATCTGTCTGCGCCGTCTAACGTGTGCGTTGCTCTAGGCGCATTAAATGCCCTGTTTTGCCGCCGTTTCAAGTTTTTGACAAAACTCTTGTCTCTTTCCTCCGTTTCTTCACTTTTGCATTTGTTTCTACTTGCTCTTTCTCTCTCTAAACTCTGCTTCTTGAATCCGTCATTGTTCAAGCTCCAGGCTCTGCAACTGATCTTTTTCTTCCATTCCAGCGAAGCTTTCGCCATTTCGTCTTGTCGGCGACCCTCATTCCGGCTTCAATCTCTCTGGTAAGCCACTATTCTTTTCGTTTTTAGTTCATTGATGCTCTTCTGTTTTCTTGCTGTTACTGTCTTTTTCAAACATCTATCTTGCGAACCATATATCTGAATGTTTTGATTCTCCTTTTGCCCATGTTTTGAACACTTGCACCGTTTTACCATTTTTTTGCTACTGTTTTTGACCCTGTATTTCTTGTTTTTTATGCTTTTGAGAGCCTCACCTCTGTTCTTGATTCTGAAGCTTCGTCTTTTGTTTCTTGCTTTCTGTGTCATTTTTCCCAGATCTTTTTTTTGAACTAATTTTTTTCCCAGATCTGTGCTCTCAATCTTTGTTTTCATAGGTTTAGGCTTGGGATTTGTCTATAGAACCTTCCAACTCTTAGGAAAAACTGAAACAAGCTTTACCAGTGTTTACATAGGTTTGGCCGAGGTTTTTTTAAAAACCCTTTAAGAACATCTTCTCTCTGTAATCAAATTCCTTTACGCCGAAATCATGGGTATGTGGAGACATAGGGTAGATACCCCGACCAAACTTGAATACTTTAGGGAAGAGTTCGAAATTCCTGCCGACGTCCATCTGAGACTGGCTGGGGATGACGACTCAATCATGCCCACAAATGATACGATGCCCTTTCCCATTGTCGCTTTTACTGAATGTGGATTTTGGCTTCCACTCAATCCCCTTTTTCGTGAAGTTCTTCATTACTATAAGTTGAACCCCATGCAACTTACCATTAACTCTTATCGAGTGATTAACGGTATTATAGCCTTAGCTAGGCAGGAGAACGTTAGGATCACCCTTGCCGATATCCAATTTTGTTATACCATATGTGCCCTTAACCTGAAAGAAAAAAGTTTCGTCTATTACCTCAAGCCAAGGTCTACTGAATTCAAAATCGTAGCTGACCTTCCAGACTCCAACAAAGGGGCTGGAGATAACTATGTTATTGCTTCTGGAAATTAGGAATTTGCCCCAGACGAGGATGCCCATCTCTACCCTCTTCCTCGGTCAATTAAAGAGGGTAAGGGTAAGAACCCAGTGTTAATACTTAGTTGTTTCTTTTCAAGTCTTCAATATCTTATCTGTTTCTAATGTCAGTTTTCTTCATGCAGACGTTCGCAAGCCACCGAAAAACTTTCGCCAATCTTACGTTCCTAGTAAGGACCTGAAAAAACTCCTGGACTTGCCAATCCACAAAAGGAAAGCGCCTCTTCTTCTCAACTTTATTCCAACATACAAATCGATTTTGCCCGACGTCCCCAAAAGAAAGAAGAAAACCCTTTCTCCTCCTACTGCCACAACTCAAACTGCTTCTACATCTCGAATAGATCAAGGGTCAACATCTGACCCAACCAATCAGCCATCTACTTCGGCGCCATACTTGATCCCCATACCTGAACGAAAACGTCGGCGAAGACTTGTCAAAACTGTTGAGATGGGTCACCCAAAGCCGATTGTCGCAGATCTCTTAGCTGACCTCCCCACTGATGTTGACGCTCAGCCAACACAGAGCATGCCCCCACTAAAGCCGAAGAGAACCAAAAAAGCTCAGCCAAAGGCCAAAGCCACTGTAGTTGAGGCTGAGGGCGCCCTACCAATTTCACAATTGGCTGGGAGCGAGAAGACTGCTCCCGTTCCCACAAAAAGGTCTGCTGAAGCACAGCCATCAGAGTCCACACAATCGAAGAAGCTGAGGTCCTCGTCTGTGATGACCTCGGGGTCCAAAAAATCTGATGTTCCTTGGGCTCCTCAGATTACTCTGGAAGATAGGCCCATAATGACCAGTGAAAGCGCCGATGACATTAACGTCGGCGTTGTCCTCGGTACGGCGCTTCTCCTTCCTGGTGATTTGGAGTGGAATGCCGGGTATAGTGAGTATGAGAACTATGCCCTAATGCTCCAGCACTTCGTTCAAGTAAGTGTTCCTGCTTGGTACTTTTTCTTCTATTCTACTTTACATTTAAAATATTTTCTAACACTTTTGTTTTCTTTCAGGCCATCCAACACGCCCATTCGTTTTCAATGCAATCTTTCAAGAATCGAGAGAAGTTATCCGAGATGAAGAATGAGTTTTCTTCCCTTCAGAAGGCCAACAAAAATCTTCAATTAAAAATGAAGAAGCTAGAAGATCAGGCCGAGGCTGCCACTAAAGCCCAAACTTTGGCCGAAGAAAAGGCTGATGCTGCTGAAGCTATAAAGAAGGTTGTTGAAGCGCAGAAAAAAGAGGCCGAGGAAAAAGCGGTCCAGGTCGAGAAGGAGCTTCAAGAGGCCTTGGCAACTAAAGAAGCTGAAATAAAAGAAACTGATGAGAAGGCTTATGCCCAAGGCGTGGCCGACGTCACTGAGGATTACAAATTACAAGTTAGGCAGGCATGCAACAGGGGCTTCTCCCTTGGTTGGATGTCCCTAATAAAAAGACTTGATCTTCCTGCTGATTCTCCTTTCTGTAATGCCGATGCTATCTCTCTTCCATTCCCACCACCTCCACCTCCAAGTCAATCTGAGGATGTTTCTGAGTCTGAGGACGAAGATGAAGATAAGGACGAGGTTGAGGCCTTAGTAAGGAAGCCTAAAGACGCCAATGAGACCAAGTCTCCTCTTCAGGATAATCAAGTCCTAGACTTAAGTCATGAGGAGGATGAGGAGGTTGTCAAGAAGGTTACTCCTGAGCAAGCATCTGACGTTCCTTCAACTGATAAAAGCCTTGATCAAACACCGGCCGAAATTGATGCCAAGATCGTGGCAGAGAAGGTTGCCGGAGTAGTTGTTCAAGAATCTGCCGAGGTAGTTCACCAAAAACCTGCCGAGGTCCAAACCCAAATTGCTCCTGTAGCTGAAGAATCATAACTTCCATGTCGTTTGTACCTTTTTGTTTTTTGGACAATATAAGTTTCTTTGTATGGCCGATGTGCCTTCTTCTGAACAGTTACTCCTGGATTGTTCCTTCTTTTATGAAAGACTATAACTGTATTGTCTGAGTGCTTCAATCTTGATTTTCTCTAGATTACCTCTGTATGATTCTATACTTAGAATATTTTGCATGTCTTTCATACTTTGCCTTCTTTGTGCAATCTTCTCGGGGTTACATACCTCGGATATAATAACAACTAGTTTTACTTCGGCAAGATACTGACCTACAAACTTTTCATAAATTTCAATAAGTGTAAAACATATACTTTTCAATGTTAACTTTGCAAACTTTTCTCAAGTTTCAACAAGTGTATAAATAGTGATCTCGGTCTTTAACCTACTTGTAAATTGGTGCAAATTTCAACAAGGATTAACATATACTGTAAACTTTTCTCAAGTTATAACAAGTGCTAAACAATGATCTACTTGTAAATTGCTACAAATTTCAACAAGTGTTTAAATAATATACTTAGCTTTTACTTCAACCTGTAAATTGCTGCAAATTTCAACAGATGATCATGTGTCGGCATAAAGTCATCTTGTAAATTGCTACAAATTTCAACAAGTGTTAAGCATTTTCTTTGTTCTAACCAACCTGTAGATTGCTATAAGTGTTTTAAGTAATAACCTTGGCTATGCTTCGACTTGTAAATTGCTACAAATTTCAACAAGTGAAGGGAAACAATAATCTCGGCTTAACTTCAACTTGTAAATTGCTGCAAATTTCAACAAGTGAAGATAAGGAATCATCTCGGCTTAACTTCAACTTGTAAATTGCTACAAATTTCAACAAGTGAAGATAAGGAATAATCTCGGCTTAACTTCAACTTGTAAATTGCTACAAATTTCAACAAGTGAAGATAAGGAATCAGCTTAACTGCAACTTGTAAATTGCTACAAATTTCAACAAGTGAAGATAAAGAATAATCTCGGCTTATCTTCAACTTGTAAATTGCTACAAATTTCAACAAGCGAAGATAAGGAATCAGCTTAACTTCAACTTGTAAATTGCTACAAATTTCAACAAGTGAAGATAAGGAATAATCTCGGCTTATCTTCAACTTGTAAATTGCTACAAATTTCAACAAGCGAAGATAAGGAATCAGCTTAACTTCAACTTGTAAATTGTTACAAATTTCAACAAGTGAAGATAAGGAATAATCTCGGCTTAACTTCAACAAGTGTTAAGCATATTCTTCTTCCCTTTGCCCCCAATGTGAGCCTGAGTTCCACTTGGGTTCTTATTATTCAAAATAATATGGCACATCTTTTATTAGTGTAAAGGAATTCTGCTATGATTTTATTTATGTCATTGAAAAGATAACAAGGAACATTTAATGATAGAAAAATTTCAGATTACAAGTGTTCTATGGTCTAGGCAATGCTTTGCCCTCATTATTTTCAAGTCGATAGGCTCCATTGCCTAATACCGAAGTGATTCTGTAGGGTCTTTCCCAGTTTGGGCCAAGCTTTCCCTCTCTGGGATCCTTCTTGTTGCTGACGACTTTTCTTAGGACTAGGCTGCCGATTTGAAAATCCCTTAGATTGACCTTCTTGTTGTAAGCTCTGGCAAGTTGTTGCTGGTATGCTGCAAGCTGAATTGCAACTTTCTCTCTTCGTTCTTCCAAAAGATCCAGATCTCGGGCTAAAAGTATATCATTAGTCCCATTCTCAACTCCCTGGGTTCGGATCCCTGGAATGCCGACTTCCAGTGGAATGACTGCTTCTGTGCCATAAGCCATGGCAAAGGGGGTTTCCCCTGTTGATCTTCTCGGCGTAGTCCGGTATGCCCAAAGTACGTTGGGCAATTCGTCTACCCACTTTCCTTTTGCTGCCTGTAGCCTCTTCTTTATTCCATCCAAAATTATTTTGTTGGATGCTTCTGCTTGCCCATTACTTTGGGAAAAACTTGGTGTTGAAAAGTAATTCTTGATCTTGAATTTCGCACAAAAGTTCTTGATGAGTTTGCTGTCAAACTGTGTTCCGTTGTCGGCAACTATGGCTCTTGGAATGCCAAATCTGGTGATGATGTTTCTCCATATGAAGTTCTTGATGTCCACATCTCGGATTTTGGCAAGAGGTTCTGCCTCTATCCACTTTGTGAAGTAATCTGTTACTACCAGCAAGTATTTTCTCTACCTAGTTGCCTGGGGAAGTTGTCCAACAAGATCCATGCCCCACTGGGCAAACGGCCAAGGGCTGGATATTGGATTCAGGTCAGTAGCTGGCTGGTGTATCAAAGGTGCAAACCTTTAGCATTGTTCACACTTCTTCACGTATGCTTCTGCATCTTTTTGCATGTAAGGCCACCAATACCCCTGGGTAATGGCCCTATGGGCTAGTGATCTGCCCCCAACGTGGCTTCCACAAACTCCTTCATGAATTTCATATAAAAAATCTTCAACCTGCAAAGGGTGTACGCACCTTAAGAGGGGTCCAGTGAAGGACCTTCTGTAGAGATGTCCGTCTGCTGTCAGACTGAATCTTGCTGAGTTCAATCTGACCTTATGTACCTCATTGCGGTCTTCTGGCAGCTTTCCTTCTTTCAGGAATGCAACAATTGTATCCATCTAGCTTGGCCCCATGTCCACACACATTGCCTCTCGTTCTGCGTTATGTGGTTCTATGCTCGGGCCCGACATATAGTTAATCATAATTGTCCTTGTTTTTCCAGTCTGTATTGAACTTGCCAGGTTGGTCAACGCGTCGGCGTGGCTGTTATCATCTCAGCTTACTTGGAGTAGTCGGCAGTTCTGAAATAAAGCTGCCAATCTGATGACTTCTTTTGTATATGCCGACATCCTTTCGTCTCTGGCAACGAATTCTCCTGTTGACTGGTTAACAATAAGCTGTGAATCACAAAAAACTATTACCTCATCTGCTTCTACTGCTGCTGCTAGTTTTAGCCCTGCAATTAATGCTTCATATTCTGCTTCATTGTTTGAGGCCTTGAACCCCAAATGGATGGACTGTTCTATTATTTCTCCATATGGAGATATCAGTAGCACTCCTGCCCCTGCTCCTTGTCGGTTTGAACTTCCGTCGACAAACAGTCTGAAGGAGTCGCCGATGTAGATGTTGCAGGGTCTGAGTTTTTCCTTCCTCTGTTCTTTTGCCTTAGGCTGGGATTCTCCTTGCCTGCTGGGACAACGTTCATCTTGGTTCAACGGAGCCCGATGCTCAATGGATTCAGGCGTAAATTCTGCCACGAAGTCGGCCAAAACTTGGCCCTTAATTGCTGTTCTGGGCCTAAACTCCAGGTCATACTGGCCCAAGGCAACTGCCCATCTTGCTATTTTTCCTGTTAAGTCTCCTTGTTGTAATAAGGACTTCAGTGGGTGTTCTGTTAGTACCACAATCATGTGCACCTGAAACTAATGGTTGAACTTTTTTGAGGCCATTACTAATGCCAGCATTAATTTCTCTAGTGGTAGATACCTTGTCTCTGCGTCGGCCAAGGTTTTACTTACATAATAAACAGCCTTCTGTTCTCCTTTTTCTTCTCGGATTAGCACTGCACTTACTGCGTTTTCTGACACAGCTGAGTACAAAAATAGCTCTTCCCCAGGTTCAGGTGTTGAGAGGACTGGGGCTGTGATCAAATATTTCTTTAGGTTGGTCAAAGCGGCCTCACATTCCTCAGTCTATAGGAAGTTCGTGGCTTTCTTTACCAGGTTGAAGAAATGTTTGCATTTGTTTGAGCTTCGGCTTATGAACCTGTTTAGGGCTACGGCCCTTCCGGTAAGCATCTCCACCTGTTTAGCTGATGTCGGGCTCTGTAAATCTAGGATGGCCTTGATCTGATCTAGGCTAGCCTCAATGCCCCTTCTTCTCACCAAGTATCCCAAGAACTTACCAGATCCAACTCCTAGCACGCACTTTGATGCGTTGAGTCGGAGCCGATATTTTTTGAGGATTTCAAATACCTCTTTTAGGTCGGCAAGATGACCCTTAGGCTCCTTGGTCTTCACGACCATGTCATCGATGTAGACTTCTACTGTTTGGCCAATCAAGTGTCTGAACATCTTGGTTACCAACCTTTGGTAAGTTGCTCCTGCATTTTTCAGCCCAAAGGGCATTACTCTGTAACAGTACAGGCCTTTTGGGGTGATGAATGCTGTTTTATCCTCATCTGGGGAGTACATGGCTATCTGGTGGTACCCCCTATAAGTGTCCAGGAAGCTCATCCTTCCATGTCCAGATGTGGCATCCACCAGCTGGTCAATCTTGGGCAGAGAAAAGCCGTCTTTGGGACAAGCATTGTTCAGGCTCGTAAAATCTATGCAGACCCTCAATTTACCATTTTTCTTCTTTACCACCAAAATGTTTAATAGCCATGTCGGATAATTGACTTCTCTAATGGCCTTGGCTTCCAGTAGTCTGTTTACTTCTTCCTCTACTGCCTCGACGTGCATCAACGTCGGTCTTCTAGCTCGTTGTATTACAGGTTTGGCCGACCTGTCAACGTTCAGTTTGTGACATATGACCTCGGGTTCAATGCCAGGCATTTCATAAGGTGTCCAGGCGAACACCTCTATGTTTGTTCTCAAAAAAGCTTCCAGTTCTCTTTCTTCTTCTTCGGCTAAGCCTGAGCCGAGAAGAAAGAAGCGCTCCACATCGCCTTCCTGGACGAGGATTTTCTTTAGTGTTTCCTCACTCTTCTCGGCCGGCTTTTTGCCGACATCATCTAGGACTTCTATGTCCTCATCTTTAATCTCTGCCTTCCTGGTTCTTGTATGTTGCAGGTTGTTTTCATTACTGCCATGGAGCAATTTTTTGCCTGTAGTTGATCTCCTCTGACTTCTTCAATCCCATGTTTTGTTGGGAATCGCAATAGTTGATGCAACGTTGAGGGAACTGCCTCCATTGCATGCAACCATGGCCTTCCCAGGATGATGTTGTATGGGGAAGGTGTGTCAATTACGATGAACTCTGTCTTGATTTTCTTTGTGCCGACTTGTACCTCCAAGTTTGTTGCGCCTAGTGGCCATGTCGGCATTCCATTGAAGCCGACCATCGGGCCATTGGATCCTTCCATGTCATCTGGGTGAAGGCCCAGCTCCTTGTAACATCTAACGTACATGATGTCGCAAGAGCTGCCTTGATCAATCAAGATGCGCTTTACTTGGCACTCCCTAACCTGGAGGGCTACTACCAAGGCATCACTATGCGGGTGTTGGACCATCTCTAGGTCGGCTTCAGCAAAGGCTATCATCGGTCCTTGGCACTCCTCTAGCCGATGTCTTTTTTCCCCGACTTGGTAGATATGTTGTAAATGTCTTACCCTCTGGGTCTCTCCTCTGACTTCGTTCTCGTTGACCCTTGAGTGGATCACATTAACCACCTGTGGTCCCCCAGCCTGTGCTTGCTGTGCTGGGGGAGGGGGGGCTGCTGGTACTTGAGGCAATCTTGCATGTTCCTCTCTTGTCCTGGCTTCATCGACAAGGTCTCTCAGATGGCCCTGTCTCACTAAGTCCTCTAAGTGTGCTCTTGGGGCTCTGCAGCCCTGGGTTGGGTGCCCCTCTTCATTGTGGTAAGCACAACGCCTACCAACGTTTCTTCCCATGTATTCTCCTGGGGCCTTTGCCGGTGCTCTGAAATAGGGTTGGTTTCGGATTTGATCCAGGACTTTGTGGACTGAGATTTGGAACACAGTCGTCACTGCCTGTTTGGCCCTCAATTCTGTTTCTTGTTTGTTGAACCCATTGTTACCTCGGCCTCGCTTCGGCGAGCCGTTGGTTCTTTCTTGTTTCATCTCTTTATTCCCCGATGTATCTTCCTCGGCTCTGGCATACTTCTCGATTCTTGCCATGAGCTCCTCCATGCTTTTCGGCAGTGACTTTGCCAAAGATTTTCTCATTAACAATCATCTTTCAAGCCGTTTTTGAAAGACACGACCGCCACTTCTTGATTGCATTCGGGTATTCGATTGAACACCTCGTAGTATCTTTTTGCATAGGCCCTAAGGCCTTCATTCTTGCTGATCTTTAGAGCCATCAATGCATCCACCCTTAATGGCTGCAACTTGTTTGTTACGAACCTAGCCACGAACATCTCGGCCAGGCCTTCCCATATCTTTACGCTTCCTTTCGGCAGTTTATGGAACCAATCTGATGCAATCTCCCCAAAGGACGAGGGGAACACTTTGCAGAGCAACGGCTCGTTTCCGCTGTATAATGCCATTGAATTCAAGAATAATCCAACGTGGAAGTTAGGCTCTGACTTACCATCGTATATTTGAAACCTCGGCATACTGAATCTCTTTGGTGCCTCAAATTTGTCCAGTTCTACCGAAAACGGTGTCCTCGGCTTGTCGGGTGAGGTAACCTCAACTTTAGCATTCTGTTCTTTCCTCTTAAGGTAATTTCTAAAGTCTTCTTTACTCATTCCCGGAGCTCGGCTATCTTTAGACTTCAGTCTTTTCGGCACACTACTTTCGACTTCGTGGTGGGCCCGTTTTGATCTTTCTCCATGGGTTGTGTCAAAGCAGAGCGCCTGCCTTTGGACATGCCAATGTTCTTTGGGCTCTGGGTCTTGCATGTGATGTGTCCTCTGGGACTTCTCTTTTCTCGGCTCCTCTTGTCCGACTTCCCTGGAAGGCGGGTGAGAGTGCCTTCCGCTCCTAGTGTGCTGAGGTGCTTCGGGAATTATTTTCCTTCCTCCCTTCTGGATATTAACTGCCGAGATTGGCGTGTCCTGTAGTGGGTATGGCGGCTGCATGACATTGTTTTGCATCATGAAGTTGACGACCGACTATAGGTCTGCCAACTTGTCTGCCAAATCTTTTACTTCATCATCCCTCCGTAGGCACCTATCCCTCCATACCTGGAGGTTATCTTCGTTATAGTACCTGCTTTGGTCTGTCTTTTTTAAAGTGTCACCCTCCTGGCCGACGTCTTTTCCTCCATGCCCCTGGTCACGGGTTTCTTCATTGTGGTTGTCTCCTTCAATGTCAAGGTCGATAGGCCTGCCACTTCCAGCGGGAGCGTTGCCCCCAACCTTTTCTTTTTGTGCGTTACTGGCCATCTATTCGTCTTTCGTTCCCATAGATGGCGCCAAATTGTGTGAGTGATTTTCCAATCACACTGCCCACCTTAGTAATTCAGCTGTAGAGCACAAGCAGAATAGATGGCACCCTACTGTCCTGCACGGAAAGAGAAGGCTCCGGCGGTGGTTCTTCCACCCGGGGGCACTCCGACGATCAAGTCAATATATCTCTCAAAGACAATCAAGTACTTAACTCACTAGCTTGAGTATATTAAAAAGCATACCTTAGATCCATGGAGGTGCCTCTCTTTTATAGCCAATACAATCCTAGTCCCAATAGGAGCCTGGCCCTAATGGACTTAGGATTACTGCTAATCTAGGACTCCCAGTGGGATTAGGATAAACTCTCTAAGAGTTTATCTTTACCTAAACTGTAGTTTTCTTCCAATCTAGGACTCTTCAGCCAGGTTGAGTTCCCTTTTTATTCTAGGACTCTTGTGCCTTATTCGCTTATCTCGGATTCCGATATCTTCGGAGGTAACCTCGGCCTATCCGAGATAACCTCGGCATAACAACCAGGACACGTGGTACCTCGACTAATACGTCGGCGTCACCTTTCCACGTGTTGGTTCTCAAAAAATATATCCCCACAAGATGGATGTAATCATTTTACTCACAAACAAAAAAATAATAAAAATTGCCAATCAACACTTTTTCTAGATTGTCCATTACCAGATGGAAAGTGGATGGACCACGAGGACTCACTATCACTCCATATAGCTTTCCATGGTATTGTAGACAAAAACACAAAACAAAAAAAGATAGACAAGGAAAAATGGATTTTTTTTTAAAAATGGTATTATTTTTTCATTTAACTTTATTTAAGATCTATTAACACATGACTTAACCATTTCAGCATAGAGTCAATAGGACTCAAAGGGAAGAAGTTACACAAATTCATGTCTAAAAAACATCTAAATGGGAAGGAGGTATCAAAAAATGGAGCTCTTCCTTTGAATTTGCTCAACTCTAAACTAGGTTTAAAATGTTCTGAAGCCAAAACCCTAGTTGAATAAATTAACTTTGAGAGTTGGTTGTGTTGGATCAATCTTCTGTGTACAATAAATAAATTGAAATAAAATAAAATAAATAACTTACAGAATTTATTTTATCGAACTGAATGAAAAATAAAAGATCAAGTCGAGTGTGTGACACTCTGTCCTTAAGATAGATTCGCCCCGCTATGGTACTAATGATGAGGTGGCGTCTATCTCCCAGGATACAATGATCTTCACAAATTTGTAATAGCACTCCAAACAAATTTGTCCGGCAAACTAGAACCTTGTGTTCTATACTCTCTTTATTTTTTTCCTAAAAATTATATAAAGAATAATGCAACTAAAGAGCAAAATTGGACAGCAAAAAGGAATTTTTCAGACTGTTTTTCCAATGTCCAAGACTGTTGAAAAAGGCTAGTATATATAAGCAAATTAATTTGACCCGAACAGGTACAAAACAAGTGAACAGGTATAGTTTTGAATTTGAACAGATGCTGTTTGAATTCAAACAGATCTGCAAACTGTTTCAACAGATTAACTACTAGGCAGTTTGAAAACTGTCCAGAAATTGCTGGCAGTTTAAATCTGATAGGGAATTCAGACAGTAGAGGTAACATATGGACAGAAAAATTTGAATTTAAATTTAAATTTAAATTATTTTAGCGCAAAATTTAAATTAATTTTTTACTGCACAAAAAATTAATATTAAAACAACTTGACCCACAACTGGCACGACACGACCGGACGGACGGCGGTGGCGGCGCGTGGTGGTTTGGGCTAAGGTTTATTTTGTCCATAACTCCTCCCTTCTACAAACTTGGGGTGCCCCTTGGGGCACAACCCTAGTGTTGTAATCTAGAACTTATATAAACACAAAAGCTTTCTTAAAGTTTTAATGTGGGACAACCTATTTCAAAGAAACTCACATTTACTTTTTTAATTGTCCATTCCATAAACCTGAAAACGACGTCAACTTCCCATTCACTTATAAATGGTTTTGATGAACCGTCTTCACCGTATGACTTGCCATGCGGTAAGGAACATGTCACCTCTTCAGACCCACCTCAAAAAACGTTTGGGGCCCACTCAATTTTGGGCTCAAAGTTGACCTAAAATAAGCTTTATAAAACCAAATTTTCCAACAGGTTGCTGTAGATACCCCATTTTTGACCGTCCTCAAGACTTGGACGTCACTGATTGAACACTCAGTGATCACCCTTGTTTGTGTTTGCCTTGAGTTCCTAGAAGCCTTGGCAACGCGCCTCGCCTCAGGATCTCTCGACTCGACTGTTTTGTGTCTAGTTTTGCACCAAACACTTGTGTTTTGCCTTTGAGAGGCAGGGTAGGGCTTGTAGACCATCCCCACTCATCACCGGCCAGGGCTTGAGGCCACCGGCTGTGTTTTATGGCCACCGGCTAAATGTTTGGCTGGCCGGCACTATAGATGGCTGGTCGGCTATCTTTTTTTGGTCAATTGCATATTTGGCCGGCCGACTACTGTGCATCTACTTTTGCAGATATTTTCTCACAACTGACATGCATTTGGCTCCCCTCCATACACGTGTATGGAGGGATTTCTCTCTTTAGAAGCTTGTCTTGTAAGCTTTACAAGACAAAAAGCTCCATAAAGAGAGGTCTTCTCTCTTGTTTTGGGGGGCTTAGACATTTTAGACAGCTATTTTTAAGGTTTGAGTTCTAGGGTTAGGGTTTGGTTCATATCCTATATCTATCTCTCTCCCTTGTGTGTGTTTTGTCTTATTTTTGCCCACAAATACCCACCATCACACCATCTCTTGGAGCTGAAGCCCTTGAGGGTTGTTTTTAGAGTTTTGGAGCTGGTTTCAACCTAAAGAAACTGCTGGAGCTCCATTGTTGAAGAGGGTCTTTAAGGGTAAGAAGCTTGTCCCTTTATTCCCCATTTTTGCAAAGCTTTTCTATCTATCTTGCAGCTGTTTTTTGGCTTTGCATATAACACATAAAAGTTCTGTTTTTAAGGCCTCTAAATAGTTTGTTAAGAGTGTTTTAAGCTTTGGGGTTGTTTGACCCCTCTTAAGCCTTGTTTGGCCCTTGTTTTGTGCTATTTTGTGTGAGCTCCGGGACCATAGTGTTTGGGCCTCCTCACTACTGAAATCTTGAGGGATTTCAGAGGTGAGGATGGTGCCTTGAGGTCTTAGGAAGGAGAGGGCCACCCCCTCTCCTTGTTGTCCTTGAAAAGGACCATTCTTGCCTCTTGAGGGAGCACCATGTTTAAGTGTGTGTTGGCCATGCCTTAGCTAATTTTTGTGCTTATTATGTCATAATATGCCTCTGTTTTTAGTTGGTTTCGGTACACCATGCTTGCTTAGCATACATGCCTTGTAATGCCATTTTGTTGCCTTAGCATGCATCTAGGTTTTAACCCTTATTCAAGCATGTATTAGGCCTAGTTTTGTGAAACTTTTGTACTTGTTTTGCCATGTTTAAGCTCTGTCCTTGGCTGTTTTGGTCGACCAAGACTCCCATTGTATAGTTCTTTTGCATTTTGGCTTGTTAGCCTTAAGTTTTGGACCATTGTTGCATGTTTAGCCTATCTTGTTTGCTTGGTTTGGCACCATCTTAACATGATTTCAGAGCTATATTGCATGTTATTAGTCCATGCTTAGCCTCTTTTAAGTGTGCTTGAAAGTTGCCCTTGTTTGCTTAAGTGTTGGCTCATTAACATATGCATTCTTGCATGTGTGTTTGGTCCCATTTCTTGAGCTTTTGGCCACTATTTTAGGCCTAGTTAGGGCTGCCTAAATCATGTTTAAGTCCATCTTTTTTCTTGTTGCATATGCTCCTTGTATGTTGTAGCATATTGGTGAGTTGTTGCATGTTTGAACTTGCATGATTGAATGAAGTCACATGCTTGCTTGCATGCTTAAACACCTACATTGTACCTTGCATGCTTGTTGGTTGCATTGTCTTATGCCTTGCATGTTTTGTATGCTTCTTTGCATTTCCATGTTGCATGCTAGCCAACATGCTTAGGATTGCATTGCATAAGCATGCATGCTAGACCTCTTGAAATGAGTATGATAAAGGTTGGGCCTCCTTGTGTATTTATTTGGTTTGCATTTCATTTGAAATTGAAGTTGCATACTTGATTCTTTGGGCCATCATGCATGGAAATGCGTGATTGGTGGTCTGAGAATCGAGGCTCATGTCCCTTTGAGTCATAAACATGATAAGGGATATGATTGGTGCATACATTGCTTGAAATGCATTGCCATGCCAAGTATTGCCCTCTGCTGCTGTCAAACCAGATTCTGCAGGAACTTTTGTCCGACCGGCCACCATTGTTGGCCGATGGATCAAGTTTGTGGCCGGTGACCATTCTACATGGCTGGTGGTGTTCTCCTTCAGCCAGTGGTATTCCCTGGAATCCATAGAGCAAACCCTGAGACTTTGGCAGTCATCAGAGGAGCAGAGCAGGGAAAACAGAGGCATCTTGAGCATGACAGTGGATTTCCGGGCGAAACCGAGCGCGCATGCATCGAGCCCTCTCCCCGAGGCTACTGTTTATTGCTTTCTTAGATTAATTAATTTGCTTAATTAATTTAGTTGGTATGTAATAATTAATTAGCTAGGATAGTTAATTCATTATTCGAATTGTATTATTCTTTTGGTCTCTCCGAGCGAGGGCAAATTTGTAATAAGTGTGGGTGAGTGTGTGTATGTCTTCCAACCCCCACTTCTTTCTCCCTTTTACTTACCTGCTTTGATGGTTAGTATTAGGGCATGTTTACTTTAGCATATCCTATGCTATGCATGTGTGCATCATTCATTAATATTGCATGCACCGGGCTCGGCGCATCATGCTAATCGCATTATATTTCAAAACAAATTTGAATACATGCTACTTGTACATTTCACATGTCATCCTTAGATTAGCCGAGCCTATTCTAGTGACATTTTGTATGCGATGCATTAGGCACTTAACATGGACTTGGATCATGCATTGATTGCTAACATGTTCTTGTTTTGGCACAGAGTACGATGTAAGTATTTTATGTTTTAGCATACCGCATGCGTGTGAATGCTACTATGACAGCATGCTTACCATGAGGCTAGTTACTTATGTGATATAACTGCTTGAATGCCTGTAGGTGAAGGTTGGATTGTTTGAGTTGGAACAACTCCTTGAAATCCGTATTTTAGCCTACTTGCGAGTAGCAAATTCCAAAACGCTTTCCAAATAAACGGATATGCAATGCTTGTTTCCAAATTAGGCAATCTAGTCTATACTTTTGTGTTGTGCGCATCACTTAGTAATTCTAGGCTAATACCCGGAATAAGAGCACATAATGTTTTCAAAATAAGATATAACGGTTAGTAGAGGCCGATCTTTGATCGGGCGAAAGGGGCTGCTCATAGCTGACCTTCCCCAATCGTACCCAAGTTCCCGAGCCGAGGCAACTTTGGTGATGACGGACACGTGGCCTTTGGCACCGCGTCAGGGTTTCCTAAATTCCCCTATTAAAAAAATATTTAGGTGGCGACTCTGTATCTGGCAAAGCAGTCTATGTTTGGCACTTCTTTCTAAAAACAAAATTTGTTTTTCTCAAAACGATTTGCCAGATTTAGACTCTTTGGTTCAGATTAAGAACCGTGACACAAATCGAGTCCGAACTGTAGCATGAGGCCCACGGGCGCACCTACAGGTTGCACAAACTATAGGCCAAATATCTTATCCAAAAAAGATTTATTTAAAAAAAAAAAAAAAAAAGAAACAAAGGAAAAGGAGAAAATAAAAAATGAAACTTTGGATTTATGGTGGAGCAAGCGTCTAGGGGAGAGTATGCTTATTTTTTTGAATTAATGATTTAATGACCATTCATTGTTAATTAGTAGTTGGGAAAAAAATATGTATAATTGAAAAGCTTTGCAAGATTAAGACAAGATAATAAACTTTTACATCAAATTGGTATTATTTTTTAACTTAACATTGAAATGTTATTTTCCCTTTTAAGTTTACAAATTTTACCTTAGTTTTTTGTTTTAACCCAATTATAAAGTTATTTAGCAGCATTTTTTTTCAAACATTTGAAACCATTTTAGATAATAAAGAATAGGGTAAAGTACACTGGCCTCTCTTAAAGTTTGAAGAAAATATAATAAATCTCACAAGTTTAGTATAATTACACTAGTCTCCCAAAGTTTTAAATAACATTTGGTTTTAATTTTTTTCGAAAATTCAATGGTTGTATGAATGAAAAAATAATATTATAATCTTTTTATATTAAAATATATATTTTACTTTTTGTCTCTCTATATTTTTGTGCTATCTGTATTAGTTTTGATATCTTTCTATGAAAATAAAAATAAAAAAGAACGATATAATTATATTAAAATCATAAAAATCACTATGATCTTTTTAGGCAAAGAGATTAAAAGCAGCTTTTTAGCTTTTAACATCTTTTAGATTATATCACTTCTCTATTTTTTTGCATATTTTTTTTTTAAAAAAGTAAAAAAAAAAACTAAAAAATTAATTTTTAATGACTTTCTAAAACAACTCATATCTATATATTATATAAGGAAAATGAGATTTTTAATGAGAAGCCTTCTAGGAGCTCTAAACCCTCATTTTAAAATTATTAAATTTTCAATTTACAAAATAGATTAAAAAACAAATTATTGACTAATATATTTAGGAGAATTTTTTTAAGGTCGTTGGTATTAAGATTTCAAAGGATAAAAGACATACAATATTTTCATAGTGATTTGAGTCTCTCAAAATTTTTCCAAAGAAATTTCAAAAACATTGACAAATTTTATAGACACATTTCTCTAGGTTGAAATTTCTCTAGTTTGCTCACAAATATCTCTGTTTGACCAATTTTCTCTAATTTATTTACAATTTTCTCTGCGTTCAACAATAACAACTATCTAGCCTTAAGTAAATCCAAGTCCAATCTACCATTGTACTCTACATATATAGATGACAAGGAAAAAATGGAAATAGAATCAGAATAAGTTCCTCAGGAATCCACAATTAGGAGTGTAAAAATGGCCCGTGATTGGTGGGCGGCCCGAAGCCTGCTCACAGCCCTAAGCGAGCCCGGCCCATTTAGACCCCCGCTCGAGCCCAACATGAACCCCTGGGCCTGGGCTTGGGCCTAGGCCATTATTTTGATGCCTGGCCCGGCCTCGTAGGCCCCAGCCCATCGACCCACTTAAAGCCCACTCAAGGCCCAGCCTGGCCTATCCGGGGCCCAGTGTCTTTTTTAGTGAAAAATAATAAAATTTTGGTAAAAAAAAATTTGGTCAGGCCCGCCTAAGGCCCAAATACCCTTGGGTCTAGGCCTAATTTTTTGGCCCATGGGTCGGTCCGACCTAGCCAGAATTTTGACGGGAGCCCACAAGACTTGACATGGACCGGACCAGGCTAAATTTACACCATTATCCACAATCAATTCCCATATTATCTTCTTCTCAAATACAAATCCCCCAACATTTGTAGATATATATACACACTCACTCACTCACACACACACTCTCTCTCTCTCTCTCACTCATTCTCTTTCTCTTGCATGGCCGCACACACACACACACACACAGATTCCAATTACATATAAAGTGAATCAATCAATGTCTGAATTTGTTGAGAGGAATATGAATATGATTCCTACATAACGCTACCCTCTTCTGTTACCTAAAATCAATAGAATCAACACGACTTCCATTCACCTTCCATTCCCATCTACATAGATAGATAGAGAGAGAGAGAGAGAGAGAGAGAGAGAGAGAGAAAATGAGTGAAGTTTGAGTTTTAGAGAGAGAGAGAGTAGGTAGAATCATACGTGGAAGCACAAAACTTCAGTTCAGAAGATAGAGAAATCAAATCAATGCATCAAAATGATCGCTTCTTAGTTAACGAGGTCTTTGTCAGAAGATCATAGCTTGGGAATTGACGATAAATGCAATATGTGGAGGAGGAGGCTACGGTGGAAAGAGAGAGAGAGAGAGAGAGAGAGAGAGAGAGAGAGAGAGAGAGGAGAGAGTAGGTGTCATTTATGGGTGTGGGTGAGGGACCTTAGGTTATAAAAATAAATATTATGGATTTCTTCTATTACTAAAAGTTGGAGGAGGATGTTTGATTAAATATTCCATTTATTTAATTAATTATTAATTATTTTAGAAATAATAATTATTCCTTAATTTATGGATTTTAAATGGAAAAATAACAAAATATTCCATAATCTCCCCCATCATAATCTATTTCACCAATTTTCAAAAAATTAAAACATTTCTTCCTACTCTTACTCTTCTTTCTCCAAACTAATCTCTCTGATAAAAAAATTACCTACCTTACATAGTTCCAATATTTTTTTTTAAAATGTCATATGCAACTTGCTTATCCTTAAAGAGGTTGTATCATGCAAGAGAATATGACACTATTTTTATTATTTTTTTCTAAGATTGTTAAAGGTTAGTCAATATTTAATTTTTTTCTTACTCATTACATTTTTATTTTTCAACAATACTATTTTTCCATTCTTTTACACAACATCACATTCAATCTCTCTCTCTCTCTTTTTTTTTTTTTTTTTTTTTTTTTGCTTGAAGATCTATACTATATATATAAGCAAATATAGTGCGTGTACTCTTAGGCCTCCAAATCTTTATTCTTAATTTCCTAATATTTTAAAAAATTATGTGGCACTTAAGTTTCAAACTCACTCTTCTTCCATCACTTCCATTTAACATAAAAATTATTTTTTTTAATTATTTAATAATATATGCTCTTAGAATAATAGTTATCCGAATACAAATTTATCAACAAGAAAAAAAGAAAGAAGAGAAAGCCATCGCAAAATTCAAAAATATTTAAATAAAAAATCTATATAAAGATAATCTATCTATCAACAAAATTCAAAATAAAGATAATTTGAATTTGAATTTGAATTTAAATTTGAATTTGAATTTGTATTTGAATATATAATAAAGATAATCTATATTTATCTGTCCAATTTCACATCTCTCTCCTTCTATATAAATATTTATATTTCAATTGATTATAAACACATACAAAACTATTATATTGTTCTTTCTCTTTCCCCCTCTCTTTTTCTCTATAGATATATAATTTTATACCGTTATAGGTATAGCTGAAAAGCTTACACATTTGCATTACCCCCTCTCTTTCTCTCTTTATATAATTTTATATTGTTATAGGTATGGCTGAAATGCTCCACACATTTACATTTTTTGTCTAAATTTTAGTTTCTTTTTTTTTTGCAGGTGACATCATAAATATAATACCAAACTTGACGGCTAGAGAGTTTTTGAATTTCTTTATTGCATCAATGTTGAATATTATGTACCCAAAAAAAAAAAAAAGTGTAAGAAAATTATTTATGTGTTTCATTCTCATAATGACTTTCCCACCAAACTAAAAAACTCTTTTCTATTTGAGAATTTCAAAATAATTTATCTTGGCTATTGAGTATCTACTATATTCTTTTGCTTAAAATTTTATCTTTTGAGAATATTTTGGTGATGGGTTCATATAGTTTGTATGTTTTTATGTAATATTTAATTTTGCTCCTTTACATTTGATATCAAATTTATTTTTTTAATAAGAAACTTGAATAATTTAGTCTTTTATTTTGTTTTGTTTGTGGGTTGGCAATAGTAGAATATTATTTTTATCATAGCAAAACATAATTCTCAATTATATGATACTTATTGATGTTTCACTATAGTTATTTGTAATTTATTTATTTGTTTAATAAAATTAATTTTTATGTTTTTGATTATCAAAATCTCAAAAAAAATAAATAATAAAAGACAATCAACGCGGATTATAACACATCATATATTTTATAATTTTATTTTTAAATTATTAATTTTAAATTATATACAGTGCTACTATTAGCACCTACCACTTTACTTTGGACCACCCAATTCTTTGAACCCCCACCTAACAAAATGAGTCCCCACCGTTTTCTCTTTAAACCCCCACCTTAATACTAACTATATCCCTATCCTCAAATCCAAACCTAAACCCTAGCCCCATTCCCAATCACCACCTCCGGCACCACTATCTTATCTCCGGTAGCCCACATTCTTCTTCTTCTTTTTTCTTTTCTTTACTTTATCATTCATCTCCACAACACGAATCAAAGCCTTAAAACTAAACCCCTCTCAAACCTCCCCCCACTATTCTTCCTAGATTCTCCCTCCAATGGCTTCTCACTGCCACCACCCACCACCTATTGTTACTGCCACTATTCCACCTACTGTATGCCTCATCCACTACCACCACCCTCCTTTGCAGTCTCAATTCCACTCTCCCTATCTCCACCATCCTCATGAAACCTTTCTCCACCAACCACCACCACCGACCCACCAACGCAAATACCAAGAAAAGTTTCAACTCCACCACCAGACCCAGACACAGACCCAACCCATTGTGTCTTCTCTTCTCTGCCGCCTCACCACCCTGGAATCCTCTCTTCGCCGCCAATACTCTAGTAATTTTGCTTCTAATTCTCTCCGCGACGTTGTTACCTCTACCATCCAAACCCACTTCAGAGCTTTCCTGGTTCGTAGAGCACGAACACTCCGTCAACTCAAAGACCTCGCCAGAGATAGAAGGAGAGGTCACCGGCTATAGTGGCAGTGGTGGCCGCTAGTGGAGATGGTGGTGAAAAGGTTGGTGAGTTAGGGTTTGAGAAATTAGGGTTGGGGTTAGGGTTAGGGTTAGGGTTTGGGAAATTAAGGTTAGAATGTTAGGGACGAGGGTAAAAATGTAACTTTATATTTGAGAAAAATTAAAATTGAAAAGAATAAAAAAAGGGGAGGTCTAAAGAAGAAAGATAGGTGCTAATAGTATCACTCATTATATATAACTATGCACTACACGAATTACCACTTTTTTTTTTTTTTTTTTACAGGAAAATCCTTCCACTCGCTCGCAGGTCTAAAGTGTAAGATAATCCTAACAATGGCAATGGATCAAAGTCCCCGTGAGAGTGTTTAATCATGCAGAAGAATACAATCTGGAAGAGGAAAAACAGCGAGAAATTCAAGTGAATTGAACCCATGTTCTGTCCATATATTTATAGTATATATGGTGCCTATTGATCAATGGTTATAACCATTAAAATCAAACTCAATAGTCACCATATATCCAAACATTGTGTCTTTTCATTTAAACTTCAAACTTCCAGTTGCTTCTTCCTGCGGGAAGATTGTATCACTATATAAAGATTTGATTTAGTGTCAGAGGGTCCACCATATTATGGTGTGATCACCTCTCATACCTTCATTTCCCACTTGATCACATTATAATATTGGTAATAAAACTTGAGTTGGACATGTTTACCTTGGTACCGAAATTTTGCCTCATGCCAACTTTCATCTATGAAATTACCTCATAGATCGACGTCTGATTGTGACTTGGCCATAGGTACACGTTTTTGCCATCAATCTGACCACACTCGTACGAATGTGTTCTCCTACTGACAACACATTCCAAATGGCTTCAATTCACTATATTTCAAATGAACAGCATCAATTTTTAGTGTTGGGTTCATAGTCAATACCCAATCACCATTGACGACTTCAGTCGCACATATTCCTCATGTGTTGACTTGCGCTGAAATTTTTGTTAAGTACTTCCTCTGAGGCCCATTCCTGAAGGTTTTCCTTAACACACCTTATCAACGAATTTTTTTTGCTGATCAAGCAGACAACATCATCTAGTCAGCACGTTGCATATCATAGACTTTACATCTCATGCTGACTATGATGTCCGTACCTTGTCAGTTCCTCTATCTTATTACCTGTCCAAACACACGTTTCCATACAAGATAGAGTCGCAAAACATCGGTTATCTAGGCGTTCTCAGAGTCATCCGACTATCCTCTTATATAAGTAGCTAAACCACCTAGCTAGGTATTTTTCATTCCCATATTAGCTACATGTTCTCTGAATTTTTCTAGAGACAACCCTTTGGTCATAGGGTCGGCCACCATCTTTTCGGAAGGTATATAGTTGACTTTAATTTCACCTCTCTCCACTATGTCATGAATATAGTGGTAACTTACATCAATATGTTTTCCCTTAGAGCTATTCACTCCACTTTTTATTAATGAGATGGCGAACTGATTGTCACAAAACATATTAACCGATCTGGCAAGTATACCTAATTGTAAACTATCAACAAATCATTTTATCCAGACCGCATTACGCACGGCTGTGCTGTAAGCTATGTATTCAGCTTTCATAGTGTACTTTGCAAAACAACTATGTTTCTTACTTAACCAAGAAACTGTTGTTCCACCAAACAAGAACACATGACCACTAGTAGATTTTCTATCACCTACATCTCCTGCAAAATTCGCGTCAGTGTATCCTTTTATGTTTAGATCACACAAACCAAAACATAATTTCAAATTTTTAGTGCCTTTTAAAAATCTAAATATTCTTTTGACAGCTTGCCAATGTTCCTTACCTAGATTGGATTGAAACCTACTTACCAATCCGACTGTATGACAGATGTCAGGTCTTGTGTTTGTCATAGCATACATTAGGCTGCCTACTGCCTGAGCATACAGGACATTTCTTATTTCCTCAATGTCAGACTTAGTTTGAGGACTCATACATTTACTAAGACTTTGTCCCTTATAAACAAGCGTGCTTAAAGAATTACAGTTATCCATATTAAATCTTTTGAGCACCTTGTCTAGATATTTCTTTTGATCTAGATATAACAATTTTGAATTTCTATCTCTTGAAATTCTAATCCTAGAACATAGGTTGCAAGACCCATGTCTTTCATTTCAAATCTAGATGCCAAGAAAGTTTTAGTTTTTATAATCATATCTGGACAATTTCCTACTAACAATATGTCATCCACGTACAAAGACAATATTGTTATTTTATCATCATTTTTCCAGATATAAACACAATGATCTAATAGACTCACAACATAGCCCATTTCTAAAATGGCTTGGTGGAATTTCAAGTACCATTGTCTTGAAGATTGTTTAAGTCCATACAGAGATTTCTTCAACTTGTAGACTTTATCCTAGTTCTGGAAACCATCAGGTTGCATCATATAAATTTCCTCTTTTAATTTTTCATTGAGAAAAGTTGTTTTAACATCTAATTTATGCAATTCCAAATCCATCCTGGCTATTACCGCCATTAGAATCCTTATTGAGGCAAATTTTGCAACAGGAGAATATGTATCTACAAAATCTATTCCAAGTTGTTGAGTGAATCCCTTAGCTACTAACCTGGCCTTGTATTTCTCCAAACTTCCATCTACTTTGAATTTCTTTCTAAGAACCCATTTGCAACCAATGGTTTTTCTTCCATTCGGGAGATCGGTTAATTCCCAAACATCATTTTTCTTGATTGAGTCAAGTTCCTCATTCATTGCCTCAAGCCATTATGTAGCATCACTGCTACTCATTACTTCATTATAACTAGTAGGATCATCTACTAAGTTATTAAGTTCTTCAACTTGAAAAACATAATGATCTTTAAAAAACGTAAATGGACGTCTTGCTCTCTTACTCCCACTTATCTCAAGATTTGAAGCAAGTAACACAACATCATGTAGTTGTCGTTTCCTCTCACTATTAGGTGGTTCTCGGAGAACTGGTGGTACTGGTGACAAAAAAGAAAGAGAAGAATCTGGAGATACTCCGGAGAACAATTCAATTTGTTTAATAGGAGTAACAAGATCAGTGGATTCAAGAAAATAGCATCTCTACTTTCTATTAATCCACGTTCGGGATGGTAAAAATGATAACCATTCTTATTTTCAACATAGCCAATAAACTTGCATTCTCAAGTTTTGGTTTCCAATTTATCCCTTAAAGGTTTGGAAATAAGTACATGTGTTTTACATCCCCAAACATTAAGATTTTGAGCATTAGGTTTAGTACCATTCCAGCATTTGTAAGGAGTTAGAGGTTTTTTTTTTTTTTTTTTGTTTCAACTCTATTTAATATGTACGCAGTAGTGAACAAAGCTTTCCCCCAAAAAATGAATAGGAAGATCAGCATGAGCCATCATAAACCTTGTCATTTCCATTAGAGTATGATTTCGTCTTTCTGCAACCTCATTTTGTTGTGGTGAGTATGGCATTGTAAACAAATGTTTAATACCATTGTCCTTGCAAAAAAAAAAATCCATAGCTTCATATTCGCCACCTCTATCATTATTCAAGTGTTTAATGGACCGACCAAGTTGCTTTTCTACCTCTAATTTATATTCCTTAAACTTGTCAATTTCCTCTAATTTGTGTTTAAGAAGGTAGATATGTCCATATCTTGAATAATCATCAGTGAAAGTAATAAAGTATTCCATGCCTCGATGAGTTTTAGCTCTTAAAGGGCCACAAATGTCCGAATGAATTATTTCGAGTAATTCCTACGATTTCCAATGTTTGACAAATGCTTTACTAATCATTTTGCCTTTGATACATGGTTCACATATATCAAAATCATCGGAAAATACTTTAGGCAATAAGCCACTTTTAAACATTTGAGACATTTTATTTTTATTAATGTGACCCAATCTTAAATGCCACAGATAAGAATTATTACTAGTAGAAACATGCAAACAATCAGAAAAACATGCTTTATTATTATCAATAGGAAGAGAGTACATGTCATTCACTCTTACACCTTTCACTAATACACTTACTTTCTTAATCAATACTGTGTTAAACTTAAAATTAATCTCAAAACCTTTTTAAGTTAACACCGAAACTGAAATTAAATTTCGGCGAATGCTGGGTACATAAAGCACATCATGAAGCACAATGGAAGTTCCATTAATAGAGAATTGACAGTTGCCAATGCCCAAAACATCACTATAGGAGTTGTTGCCCATGTAGATTCTGTGTTCACCAACCTTCTTTTCGGTAAACTCTACGAACATGTCTTTATTTTGCACAATATGCCTAGTTGTAGCAAAATCAATCCGCCATGAATTTAATGAAGGTTCAAGCACCATTGCTTTAGAAACTATCATGGCAATAGGATTATGATCCTTTTTCTGCTTCTGAGAGCAAGTGGCTTTGATATGACCTTTTGACTGCACTTGTAACATGGGCCAATCTGATGCTTGTGATGTTGTTGTTTTTGCCATTCTTGCTGTTTCTTCCATTCTTTCTGAAACCCATTCTTCCATTTTCTCTTGAATGAAGTCATCTTTTTCTTGTTGAATGGTGTGTGGGAATTATTCTGTGGTTGTGACAAAGACTGTGCCATCAACAAGTTAGAAGACAAACCTTCTTTATGCCTTCGCTTCATTCTTTTGTCTTCCAACACTAAGAGTACAGGCAATATCACCATTGAAATCTCTCGACTGCTATGAGTTAAAGATGTGACAACATGATCCCAAGATAATGGAAGACTATTAAGTATGGTAGTTACTTGCATCTTGTCCGACAAAGGGTGATCAGTGTTGGATAATTCTTTAGCAATTAATTCCGTTTGATTAACATGATCACCAACACTATCATTATCACTCATACAAGTGTTATTATATTTGTCCAAGAGCAATTGAATTTGAGTGTCCAATCGAACTCCATACATACTTTCTAGTGCTTTTATTAATTGTTTTGCAGTTTCATGTCCTTCAAAAAGTGGAATAATGTTGTCTTTCATATTATGTAACATAGTGGCCTTTGCCATTGCATCATCTTCTATCCATTTATTTTGAAACTAATTAAAATCATCATTTAGTTTAGAAGTGGATAAAGTGTACAATGTTTTCTCATGTGTAAGAAGATAAGAAATGTGGCGCTTCCATGCTCGGAAATTATTTCCATTAAGTATCTCAATCCTTGAAGAATCCATGGCATTTTTAATAGCCCTACTAAAAAAAAAAATGTGTTACAATAAAAATTGAAATGTGGATAATACAAACTAAAATAAACAAATAAGCAAAGTAAATAAGTCAACAAAAGCCTTAATAAAGATAAGTCTTGAAGTTGTTGAGTCGGCCCCTGCGATAAACAAAAAATCGGTTGTTTTGTCTTGGGTAAGAAGAATGATGAAAACCCAATGGCCTTTTAAATCCAATACTTTGTTTATGAGTATTGCAATAATACTTACGAGCCCAAGGGACACAACAGTGCCTTTTAAACAATGTTTCTTTGGATGTTTTCCTTGGTAACACCCTTGGATAGCCTCCTCTTCAAATTTTTTCTTTCGAAAATGTAGTACAAGTACCCACAGAAAAACTCTTAGAAAAATTCTGGAAATTTTGGCTTTTGAATGACTGAAAACGGCCTTGAAATGAATGAGAACGAGCCAAAAAACCGTTTGGACTAGGTGACTGTCGGTTCAAGGGCTGGGCTGAACTGGTTTAGGCTGGCTGGGGCTGAATCGGCAGGTGAAGGGACGGGTTAGAGTGTGGATCTGGGCGATAACCAAACGGCGCGTGAATCTGGGCTGAACCGCTGGTCAGTGCATTGGGCAGTCAGGCGCAGGTCACCTGTGTTTGGGCTGGCATACAGGTTAGCGTGTTGGGCCGACCATGTCGTTGGGTTTGCACGCTGGGCTGACTGTGTTGATGTGCTGGGCCACACCTATGGCTCAGGGCTGCTTGGCTCGACCTGCGGCTCAGGGCTGTTGGGCTGTATCTTGCTGGAACTAGATTGGGCTGCAAACAGATTTGGCCTAATCTGCTTCTTTTTAATAATTAAGCCCAAAGCCACTGATTTCCTTGTAGTTTTTATAATTTTTGGCCCTTTTGGCTTTAGCCCAATTGTTTGATATTTTAAATTAGAAGATGTAACGGCTCTTTTGCTCCAGTTATCTTCTCCGGTGAAAGTAGGAGACTACACACTGTAAGTTGGATTTTGTGGATCAAGTTTTCTCCGTTTTTCACAACAAATTTCTCCGTTGTGATCAAAATTCTAAGAAGAACAAGATGGTGCTAATTTGGAGACACAATTTGAACCGAAAAATATTTTATAAAATTTCTTCCAACGGCATAATTCGGCCTCACTTTCGGCAAGGTTCGGAACAATAGCACCACCAACAGTTATTTTCTTTGGATAGTTTTCTAGGAATACAACACGTTGGTGATGATTAAATAAACAAATGGAATTTACCAATGTCAAAGATTGACGGTCAATTATTTTCTGAATTTTTGGTAAAAAGAATTCGGAAACTTTTCGTTGTTCCGGACTATATTTCGACATCTATGATAATGTGTAACCTTACTCTGATACCACTGTAAGACAATCTTAACAATGGCAATGTATCAAAGTTCCCATGTGAATACAATCTGGAAGAGGAAAAACAAAGAGAAATTCAAGTGAATTGAACCCATGTTCTGTCCATTTATTTATAGTATATATAGTAGCTGTTGATCAATGGTTATAACCACTGAAATCAAAACCATTAGTCACCATATATCCAAATATTGTGTCTCTTCATTTGAACTTCAAACTTCCAATTGCTTCTTCCTGTGGGAAGATTGTATCACCATATAAAGATTTGATTCAGTGTGAGAAGGTCCACCATATTATAGTGTGATCACCTCTCATACCTTCATGAAGCAGCGCTCCTTGCAGAAATCACCAGAATGTCCTGTTATTCATTATGAGTTAGGAAACTATAACTTGAAAACTTATTCCAACTTCCCAAGACACGCACCGCTTAAGTCAAGACTCGCACAATGAAGGAATATTAAACCCACACCAAATGCGATAAAACTACTTGAAGCTAATCTCTTAACCAACTGTGTTACGTCCAAAAAATTGACCAAAAAAAATTTTAAACCTTAGACCTGAAAGCTTAATCCTCAAACCTTTGTCAAGTTGCCAACCACCCTGGGTTATTACCACTAATTTTATCTAGATGAGATGTTAGTGTAACGTATCCTAAAAGAATTTGATAACATTTATTTCAAAAGATGCATGAACGGATAAAAGTGAGGACACATCTCATTAAATGAGGGTTGTACTATACATGTTGAACATGCGTGGTTTTGTAAAGGTCAAATCTCATTTAAAAATATTCTTACTCAATAAGTTTATGGGTATTTTTATTTTATAAAGTTTTTATTTTTAATTTATATTATTTTTTAAAATTCTTATATTCTTTTAGTTAATATTGATATTTAATATTAAAATTTAAAGTCTCTAAACTCTAAATAAAAAAAACTCTATTTTCATCAAACTTTAATGTTGAGAGTGTATGAGTTTAATATTTTCACTCCGTCTAAATAATTACAATGATAATAATTTATATAATTTTCCAAACATCAAAAGGTAATATGTATTAAATTCAAATATCAGAGATATGAGTATAATTTATCCGTATATTAATTAATAAAAAAATACTGTATACCTATAATTTGTAGTCTGAAAATTACTCATTTTAAATTATGACCCTGTTTGGTAGAGCTGTGGGAAAGTGCTTATAGCTTATGCCTAAACAGCTTATAGCTTATAACTATGACCATAAGCTGATTTCTGACTTATAAATTAAGCATCTCCTGCCCCACTCAAAGAATAAGCTAATTTCTGACTTCCAAAAAGCTATAGGGTATAAGCTATAAACTAAACCAAACACATCAAAATAACTTAAATTAAGCTGAAAGCTGAAAAAACCAACTTTTAAGCTGCACCAAATAGACACTATATTATATAAATTAAAATTAATATAATATGAGACACAAACAGAATAAATATAATTCATCGATTACAAAACACCCTTTTGTGTAATTTTTTAAGTTATCACATAATTAAAAGTATATATATATATACAATAAATAAAATTTCATTAAAATTAATCATAAAATTAATTACATAATATAAATGAATAAATAATATTTTATAAAATTTATTAGTGATTTTTTTTTTTTTTTGGGTTACAAGAAAATCCTCACACTCTTCTACAGGTCCAAGAGGGATCACCAAGGTGTCTTATTGTTCATTCTCAGTAAAAGACTATAACCTGAGAATTTGTCTCGACCTTTAAAAACAAGTTCCGCATAAATCAAGACAGAGATCACCAATGTGTTCTCACCAAGGTACTTGAGAACTTGCTCTACCTCCAACCTCCAAAGACAAGTTCTGCATAAATCAGGACAAAGAAGATACTTGGGAACTTGTCCCGACCTCTCAAATACAAGTTCCACATAAATCAGGTACTTGAAAACTCGCCTCGACCTTCCAATACAAGTTCTGCATTAATCAGGACAGAGATTACCAAGGTGTCTTGTTATTCATTTTGAGTAAAAGAGTATAACCTAAGAACCTGCTCCAACCTCTCAAAGACGAGATAACCTGACAATTTGCCCCGACCTTCCAAGACAAGTTTTACAGAAATCAGAACTCACACAGCAAAAGAGTATTGAACCCATATCAAATGTTGTAGTAATAACAACTTGAGGCTTAATCTTAACCTCCTAACCAGCTGCATTACGCCTAGGAGATTGGCCGAAGGAGTTTCGAATTTGTCGAGGAGATTAGTCCAAACAGTGTCAAACTTAAGATCTGGAGTCTTAACCCCCAAACTTTTACTAAAGAGTGATTTGAGGCATTCTAAATAAGTGTATTTTTTAATTTTTTATAAATAAAAAATATATATATAAAAAAATAGAAAAAATTGATTGAAAAATAAAAACGAAATGTTAATAGATATTGATTAATATGACACACACACATATATATATATATATAATATTTTTTTATTACATGCCAAACACCTACTATCTACTGCCTCGGGTTATTTATTAGTGATATATTTGTAATGAAAAAATATATATCCATACATATATTAAAGGCAATTGGATAATTATCTAGTTGTTGACCAATAATGACGCCTCAAAGATTTAAAAGTATCTTGTCAATTTACGACGTCCATACCTAAATAAATAAATCTGCCTAAATATTGGAAAATGAGAGATCCTTCCGAGCGCAAAGTTGCTTTTTTCTAAAATTAATGAAGTGTGTGATCATTTTTTTTTGTGGGGGGGGGGGGGGGGGGGGGGGGGGGGTTGAACTGTGTGATCATCATCACTTTCTCATCGCCCTATGAATTATAATTAAAACAGTAATTCTGCTAATTTAGATTAAATTAAAATTTATCAAAAAATAAAAATTAAATTGATATAATTGTTGACATCATAAATTTATAATTTTTATTATTATTTATTATTTATATAATTGCAGGACATGTGGCATTCTCATACTCATTTGGAATGAGAAGTTATGAAATGTAAAAAGATGATAAAGAATAAAGTAGAAAACATGGAGCATGAAGTGGAGATTGAAGGAAGTTATAAAAGATCATATAGTATGGAACCGAGGAGGTGGAAGAATGGGTAATTTTAAGTAGTTTTTTCCTACAAATATTTGCCTATATATAGTCATTCATGACTATATTGTAAAATATTCAAAACTCAAATAAAAAACAATTGATTTCTATTTTTGTTGTCATTTATATTTCCTGTATTTTATTTTACGTATTTCCTTTTTGAAGCATTTATTTTCAGTATTTCCTTTTCAAAACATTTTATGCACTTCCTTTTCAAAGCATAAGAGTAAAGATAAGTAATTATTACTTTGATTGTTTACTCAATCATCTTTCTCCGTTTCCCGCTTTCTTCTTTTAATTTTTCTTTTCTCTACACTTAGCAATTTTGAAGTCCTCTTTGTTGAGGCAAAAGAACCATCACCGCAATCGCTTGATAATTGGCTTGAATTTAATTTGTAAGGATTTTTCAATCCTTGCTGGCACGCTCGCATTTATGATATTTTCCTTCGTAGGAAAAATAAGCCAACAATTTTTGACACGCCCAGTGTGACATCAAGTGTAAGAAATGAAAAATGAATTAGATTTGTCCATTTCAAATAGTCTAGATGAAATCTATTGGCTTAAACAAAAAAATTTGGATCTTCAAGAAGAGATCCATTTTTTTGATGAAATAAACTTTTATCTCTTACAATATTATTTGATGAAAGAAAAAAAACACATTTAATTGGAAAAATTCATCAACTTAATATGGAAATTCGCCAATGGAATGATGAGTTATCAACTCTCACTACCAAGTCTTTAACTGAGGCTTTAGTGGTTGTAATTGGTAAATTTTTTCAGAATTTTTTCATAGTTAAAATAGCAAATGTAAAGAGTTGATTTCATCAATGGCTTGGGGGATTCAATAGCTCGTTTTTAAAGAACTAAATTATGAAATTAACATAATGAAAGAGCATGTTCTTGAGTCAAATTTGACTGAGAATGATGTTCCATGCATGGCTCGGGGGGTCCAAAAATCAGTTTTTAAAGAGTCAAGTCATGAAAATAACATATCTATGGGTGATTTTGATAAGCCATTAATGGCTAACATGGAAAAACAACCTACTTTGCCAAATAATTATGAAAATCAATTCGGCGAAAGTCATGTTTTTAAAACAAACATGGTCAAGAATAATGAACAAACCACTGTTCATGAATTCAAAATTTTTGACATTCTTCAAAGTGTCAAAAAGTATAAATTTTCATAGTCACACTATACCATAACTTTTGTTGTTCGAAATCTATTTTGGATTTGTAGATCACATCAAATGTTGACTTTGATGGAATGGCTAACAAATAATATTTTGTTATTACAATATATTGGGCCAAAAATATGGTTATTAGTTTATCCATAAAACCATCACCATTTGCTTTTGTGGTTACCTTGGAAGCATATCCCAAGACACTTCAAAGCATGTTATTCATTGAAACATCATTTTATAGCGATTAATGGCTATTTAAAATGCCAAACTAATTCATAGTAATCTAACTCTTTGGATTTGGTTCGAAGAGATGTCGTGAACGCTTTTGAATGACGACTTTGATCCTTTAGTAACATATGTGACTTTCGAAGAGTGGTTTTGTCATCAATAAACACCTTCAAAATGTAACATGCGACGAGAAAACTTTCAAAATGTGTACCTCCCTTCAAATATATGTAAAATGGCAATTAATTAATTATCGAATAATGCCTATTTTTGGCATGATAATTAGTGGCTTTACTGATAACCATTTTTATAGCTATTTGTTACATGAAAATGTAACAAATATTCTACAAAAGTTGGTTCGAAGAACAACGGTTTTGGTATCTTCGGAGAATTAATAATTGGTTCAAAGTACAAAATCAATATTTTCATTAATTATGTGTGAACCAGAACATACAAAATTTGAATAACCACAATGTTGGCCAAAAGTTGTTTCGAAGGCCCTTTTGCCATAATTTTGTAAGCTTTGAAGCACTCCATCTTGCATTAACAGCTTCGAAGAAACAATAATAGTGGTTGTGAACCTTCGAAGCTTTGCCAAGTATTTCAAAGGATGTAATTTTTGGTTTGTCGACACTTTCGACCTTCAAAGGATGATTTTGGTCCTCTATACCACCTTCGAAGCTTGTTACTAATCCATAATGGCTAGCATGTGTAACAGTTTGTTAAGGTGAATCATGTTTGAATATTGGCTTTGCCTTGAAACTGTGAAGTTCTGAATGATTCTAAGTGCAAGCAACATTAACCTACTTCAAAAGGTTCAAAGTTTTCTAAGTGTTTGAAGTACGAGTAAAATAAAATTTTTTAATTTCTTTCAACGGATTGATACCGATTCGAAATACATATATAATATCCCTTCAAGGCATATATATATATTGAGACATCTAGTCATAATTTGATACTCATTCGAAGCACTTTATTGGTGCTATTATATCATTCGAAGCACTTTGTTAATATTATTCAAAGCACTTTATTGCTTAGTTTAGTCATGTGTTTGGTTCGGCCTTTCAAAAATTCAAGTAAACATCATTTTTAAGGGCCGCGATGGGTAATGTTGGCACCATAAATCTGTAATTTTTATTATTATTTATTATTTATATAATTGCAGGACATGTGGCATCCTCTTACTCATTTGGAATGAGAAGTTATGAAATGTGAAAAGATGATGGAGAATAAAGTGGAGAACATGGAGTATGAAGTGGAGGTTGAAAGAAGTTATAGAAGATCATGTAGTATGAAATGGAGGAGGTAGAAGAGTGGATAGTTTTAGGTAGTTTTTTCCTACAAATGTTTGCTTATAAATAGTCATTCATGGCTACGTTGTAAAATATTCAAAACTCAAATCAAAGACAATTGGTTTCTATTTTTCTTGTCATTTATATTTCCTGTATTTTATTTTACGTACTTCCTTTTCGAAGCATTTATTTTCAGCATTTCCTTTTCAAAGCCTTTTATGCACTTCCTTTCCGAAGCATAGGAGTAGAGGTAAGTAATTATTTCTTTAATTGTTCACTCAATCATCTTTCTCCGTCTCCCTCTTTCTTCTTTTAATTTTTCTTTTCTTTATACTTGGAAATTTTGAATTCTCTTTGTTGAGACAAAAGAACCGTCACCGCAATCGCTTGATAATTGATTTGAATTTAATCTGTAAGGATTTTTTAATCCTTGCTGACACGCTCGCATTTATGATATTTTCTTTTGTAAAAAAAATAAGCCAACAATAACATGAGCTCCAGATAAAATAATTTAAATTTGTATTGGTGTTGTAGTTAAATTTATCTTTTTTTTTTTTTTTTATTATCATACGATAAGATGTTAAGAGATTAGTAACTTAAATTACAATGAAAGAATCGCAATCACTTCATCGACTCTAATTCTGAACCTTACTTTTTTACCGTCTTAAGAGACAATTACAAAATTCAATATAAAATAAAAATAAAAGTATCAAATATTGTGAAAACAAAGCATTTTATTTTTTAAATAATAAAATTCAAGGCTGTCATATTATTATTAATAAAAATTATATATACAATATTTGGCTTTATAATACTATTCATATGGGTCCTATTTGGGAAGAAATATATAAGCACCGTTTTTCGTTAAAATAAAGGGTAAATTATAAATATACTCCATGAAATTTGTTTAAATATGAATTGTCCTCTGTGATTTAAAAAATTACAAATACCTTCCTGACAGAATTAATAATAAAATTATCTGAATCATTAATTGAAATAAAATTTTAATATTATTAAAAATTATTAATTAACTTGATGATTTATTAATAAAAGGACCTATTTGTTATGAAATTAGAAACCTTAGGGGCATAATGTAATTTTTGGAACCACAGAGGGTAATTTTTAATTTAAGTAAACCTTAGAGAATGTTTGTAATTTACCCTAAAATAAAAAAAATAAATAAACAAGTCTGTTTGAAATAATTGCTTCAAAAAATTTGTTTTCAATAAATTTACTAAAAGACTATTCCACCCTCAATATGTTTAGAAATACCACCTTGTCTAATACCGTAATTTTTCAAAGCAAAAAACTTAAATTCTAAAACAAAAAATTAAAGACAATTGTAAACATATTATATAGGAAAAATTAGTGAAACATTCCTTTCTAATTTTGTGTAGCAAGAGAGTTCTAAGATATTTTTTTTATTAGTTAAAGTCCCTCAATATTTTAAAAGAAAAAATTTGACATAGAGAAATTTTGTCCAATTCAAAGAAATTTCATCCGACTTAGAGAAATTTCAACACTGACTTAGAAAAATTTCAAAATTTCAATGTGAAAATTGAAATTTCTCTAAGTCAAGCGAAATTTCTCTGAATCGGGCAAAATTAGTCGAATTTTCTCTTTATAAATATTGAGGGACTTCAACTATTATGAAAATATTATGTCCTTTATATTATAAAATCTTAGTATTGGGGGACCTTATAAAAGACTCTCTTATTATATATTGATAATTTTTTTTATTATTTGTCTTTATTATTATTTTTAATGATTATTTTTTAAACAAACAATCCATTCTCTTACCCACTATTATCTCACTCTACCAATGAGTATCTTCACTCAAACCTATCATCAAATTTAAATTTGGTGAAAAATGACTCTTTTTCCTATTCTAATGGTTTCATTAAATAGGTATCAAATCCAAAATTTCACTTTTCTTTCATCAAACTAAGGACCAATGTGTCTTTCATCAAATCACTGTTCATAATCGTTTGATTTTCACCACCGAATGTCTCCCGAATGCCCACCTGGATGACCACTTTAAGGCAAAAATTTATGAAAAAATTACACTGACTGATCAACCCCACAGTCGTCCGCCCGATCAACCCCCCGAATGACCACCTCAAGGCAAAAATTTATAAAAGGTTTACAGTGGCCAGTCAACGAACTAGACATCCGCCCAGCCATTCGCCCAGTCAATCGATATTCTGATTAAACTTTAAAAATCTCCATTGAAGCACTTGATATCAAATGAATTTTTTACTCAAATTTAATGCAAAATTTAATATATAGTTAAAGCCTCCTTTGGGAACCTTTAGTTTTACTAAAAGTTAAAAAGTCACTATAAGTTGTCACATCACTCTCTCTACATTTCTACATATCTTTTCATAAAAAATTAAAAAATTACTAAAATAGTATGTTCTCAAACGAGGCCTTAGAGATGCTCTAACCAAATCACTCAGTTGCCATTTGGCATTGACTTTTTTAGTTAGCTTTTTTGAGTTGAGACTTTTTTAACTTGGGACTAAAAGTTCGTTTGGTTTGGCTTATTTAACTTGTTTGACTTTTTTGAAAAGAAAAATAAAATAATTATGATTTGAATATGACATGTTATTTTATTAATTTATTTAATCTATTTTATCTTTTGCATTTTTTTAGCCTAATTAAATTAAAAAAACGAAGGCTCACTCTCTTGCTAAATTATAGTTTCTGATGTCTTCTTACTCCACACAAACACATCTCTCTCACTTCTCTCCCTCTCTCATCACTACACATCACCTAATATTTTCCACCACCTCCCTTAACCAATTCTTCGGCAAGACGCCGCTGTCAACCGCTGTCATGGCCAAACTAGTGGTAGAAGTCCTCAACGCCTATGATCTCATTCCTAAAGATGGCCAAGGCTGAGCAAGCCCATTCGTGGAAATTGAATTCGACGAACAGAGACACATAACCTAAACAAAACCCAAAGATCTCAACCCCCAATGAAACGAAAAGCTCGTTTTCACCATCGACGACCCATGAGACCTTCCCAACAAGACTATCAAAGTAGTTCTCTACAACGACCGTAAAGGCGGTGGCCACCACAATAACTTTCTCGGCCGCGTCAAGCTCTCCGGTGCCTCCGTGACCCCGTCAGAGCTCACAACTGTGCAGCAGCCGCAGCACTACTCTCTCAACAAACGCAGTATTTTTTTTGCATATTAAAAGGGATATAGCGCTCAAAGTATACACAATTTATAGTTAGTTTGGTTTGCAAGAGACCCAGATTTCTGGCCAACCGCAACTCAAGCTCCGTCGCCGCAATAACCACCAGTGCAAGACATTAATAACAACAAATACAATAACAATTTTGGGTTTGGTGATGGTTTGGGTGATGACTATGGAGAGATGAAGAAGAAGAAGAAGAAAAAAAAAAAAAAAAAGAGAGAATGAAGTGAGAACTTTTTTCTCGATCGGAACTAGCTGCGGTGGTGATGCACCAGCTCCAGTACCTGTACCCGTGCCGCCACCGCAAAAATTGGCCAATTTTGAAGCGAGAGTCAATTTGCTAAGGCGGGTTCAGAAGCGACGGTGATGCATATGCAGCAGTTTTCTGGGATGAGGCCATTGCCAAAATTCGGGTTGGTGGAGACGCGGCCGCTGTTGGCAACCAGAATGGGATACCACGGTGGCAACAAGACGTCTACGTGAAGCAGATGCAGATGCAAATGCAGATGCAGTTCCTCTACATAAATGTCGTGAAATCCAGAGATCTTTCATCGATGGACACTGTCCCCGTTTGGTGTAGTTTTTAAACCAGATTATAGATTATGACTTTAATCAGAAGCTATTAATCTGTTTGGTATAGCTGTTGGATTATAGATTTAAATTGTTAAACAGTGTTTGTTAAATAAGTTGTGAAATAGCTTTTTGAATTAACTTTTATTTTTTGTTATTCACTACTTGTCTACATGTCTCATAAAAAAAAATAAAATAATAATCCATAGTCCATTTGGGTCTTCTTTTATTTTTTAAAAAATAAAAAATAAAAAAATCTAAAAGTATAACCTTAAATTAACATGTCCACAACAGAAGTTGATAATCAGAAGCAAAGGGTGAGCAGCTTCTCAGAATCAGCTTTTTTGAGTTAAAATAAGTTGCTAGAATTAGAAGCTGTTTGAAATAAGTTTAACCAAACAGTCTAAAATAGTTTTTCCAAAACTAGAATCTATAAATTGGCCAAAACAAGCCACACCAAACACCCTCATTACAGGTAGTTTAGACCCGTATGTGGAAGTCAAGCACATAAACTACAAAAGCGTTACTAAACACTTGGAGAAGAACCAAAACCCAGTTTGGAACCAGGTTTTCGCCTTCTCCAAAGTGAATTTACAGTCAAATATAATCGAAATCATTGTCAAAGACAAGGATTTTGGACAAGATGATTTTGTAGGCCGTGTTTCATTCGAAGTCGCCGACGTTTCTCTTCGCATGCTGTCTGACAGTCCATTAGCTCCTTAATGGTACCAATTACAGAACAAAAAGGGTGAAAAATTTTATGGTGAGATTATGCTGGCAGTCTGGCTCGGAACTCAGGCCGACGATGCCTTTCCGGAGGCTTGGCACTCCGACGCTCACAAAATTAGCCAACATAGCCTCGTGCTTTGTTGTGGTCGCGTGCTCTCATGACATGTCTTCAGGAAGGTTAAATCAGTTTTCACGTAAAATTTTAATAGTAATGCTAGAGGTACTTAAGAATTTTACCTAAAATTTGTCGATGTCATAATTATTCTGTCATCATAATTATTGTTGTCTAGTTAAAGTCGCTTTTCTTGTTGATTCATCTTGTTTTTGTTGTTGACTTCCCTTCTATTTTAGATAGAGATGTCATGCGGTGCCACCTTATCTAATTAAAAATAATAATAATTATTTTTTTAAAAAGATAATATTAATCTTGCAATGATTGTGTAAGACCCAAGTTATGTGTAGAATTATTTTATTTGATAGATTAGTAATTAAATTAATTTATATGGGTCATTTAGTAATATCAAGAAATTAGTTATGAGATGGCATTATAATTTCTATTATTTAGATGGATAATTTTGCAATTTTGGAAAAACTAGGTTGAATAAGCCAACATGTCTTGGCTTTAAGTCCTAGGGGAAGAAAAAAAAAAAAAAAACAGATTCCTTGTGAATCGCTACGAAGGGTTTTGAAGGCTACTGCTCAAGGGTTTGAAAAAGTGAGAGAGAGAGAGAGAGGAAAGAAAAAAAAAAAGAAAAGAAAAGAAAAGAAGAGAGAGGATTCATAGAGTGGTGGTTTTGATTTATTCATCACTTAGGTAAGATTTATTTTATTGTATTTCTATCTATGAATTTAGTGTCAATTTATCAATAGATGATTTTATGGGCATATATGATTAAATATATTGATACATTCTATGTTGGAGGTGTCGGTTTCACCTGACTTTAGAGTGTATTTTGCATTCTGTTTGGGTGGTTCATATTTTGGGATTGATATGTGATGGGTTAAGTTTAATAGTGGTGTGTTTGTGAAATACAAGATTGACTGCAAGCAATTACAAATTTATACATGTATATAAACAACAATAGAATAATATAAGTTGAGAATTTCCAAAGCCGTGATGGCTCTGTTTGGATGCTGAATTGTGGGAGTTCCTGGTAGAGTATTAGACTAATTTATTCTATTGTTGTTACAAGAAAAGAATGATAGGTGCAAATAATAATTGTTTATGCGGTGTGATATTTTATTAGGTTTGTGAGATTGAGGTGGATTTTGGTAATTTGAGATTAGCTTGGGAAATATTATTTTAACTGTTTAAGGTAAGTAACCCTCTATCACTGTTTGTTCATTTTTATTCCTATTGAATCGTTTCAAATTATAAATATTTATTTATAGCCATCATGTTCTCTTACAATAAAATATGAGTCAAGTATAAAACAACATTGGATATTATTATGAAAATTATTTGAATATTTTGTGAAACTATTCTGAAAATTGTACCAAATATTTGTTCTGAAAATATCGAATATTTTATTTAAAAATTGTGTATTGTTTGAATTTTGAACATCACTCTAGTCTGACTATGACTTGAACCCTAGCCAATAGGGATTTTTTATTGGCATAGAAATTAGTTTCTTTTGGGGCTTCACCACCGGCCTAGGTATGGTTCTGGGCCTTGTCTACGGGCTAAGTGACCGTAGTCACCAAGACTTGAGTTTTGTGAATTGAATCATTGAACCATTTGAATATCGAACCATCAATTTGACCAATGAAATTCCATCGAATTACCTTACTGTCTTTTCAATTAAAATGTATTGTTACACTGTTTATTTTCATCTATGAAACCATCTTACAAAATAATTGTTCATTTATTAAATTGTAGCAAAAATATATTTATTGCTTATCGACAATTTTTTTTGTATACTTGATCCAACTAGCAGTGATGGTTGGTTATTTGCTGGGCTGTCTAGCTTACCCTTATTTTATTTTTTTCAAATTTTGAAGAGTAGAGCTGCGTGGGTTTTGTATTTGTGAGAGTGCCGAGAGTAAGATTATGATTTTAAGTTACTATTTTGTTAGTGGTTATTAGTGGACTTGGTGGACAATTTCATATGGTAAGAATTATTTATTTTTATGGATTTTGGCACTATGATAATTAAAGATTTAATTTGAGTATTTTATATTGTTGGTTTATTTGATTGGACTCTTAGCCTTCCATGCTCACTTGGATGAGTGTGTAGCATTGTCATGGGGCTTGGGTTTGTGGTATCAGAGCCAAGTTGTAATTCTAAAGGCTAGTATTGAATAGTGGTGAGATTAGGTAGATGTAGGATTGGGAATACTTATAATTTGGTATATTGTTAATTTTATTTTTATGTTATAGGGATTTGAGAATAGAATAAGATGATGTTTTATTATTGATGACATTCTGGTGTCTTTAAAGAGTAAAGAGTAGCACAATGAGCATCTGAGAATAGTGTTGCAAATATTAAGGGAGAAGAAACTGTTTGCTAAATTAAAGAAGTGTGAATTTTGGCTTGAGAGTGTATCATTTTTGGGACATGTGATATCTAAAGATGGGGTGCCTATTGACCCCAAGAAAGAAGAGGCTATGGTAGAGTGGAATAGGCCTACTGGTGTCACTGAAATTTGTAGTTTCTTGGGTTTAGCAGGAAATTATAGAAGGTTTGTTGAGGGATTTTTCCCGAATTTCTATATCTTTGACTCGTTTAACACAAAAAGGGGTTAAATTTGAGTGATCTGATGATTGTGAGAAGAGTTTCCAGGATCTAAAGAGTATATTGGTGTTTGCTTTAGTACTTATAGTTCCGTCTAGGGATGAAGGTTTTACCATCTATAGTGATGCATCGAAGATGAGCTTGGGTTGTGACCTGATGCAGAATGATAAGGTAGTGGCATATGCGTCTAGGCAATTAAAGCCATATGAGCAAAATTATCCAACACATAATTTAGAGTTGGCTGCAAAATCTAGAAGCACAACTTGTATAGGGTAAAATGTGAGATATTCACTAATCATAAAAGTTTGAAGTATATTTTCACTCAAAAAGAATTGAATATGAGGCAAAGATGATGGTTGAAGCTATTAAAGGACTATGATTTGACTATCAATTATCATCCGGGAAAAGCTAATACAGTAGCGGATGCCTTGAGTATAAAGACCTTGAGTAATTTGGCTACCTTGATCACTGACCAAAAGAATATCTTGAAGGACTTGTGAAGGTTGAATATTGAGATTAGATGGCACAACCATGGAGTGCAGTTTGCAAACCTTAGAGTTCAATCCACATTGATTGATAGAATTAAAGATGCTCAGGGAAGAGACCCTCAGTTGTAAAAACTTAAGGCTGAAATGGAAATAAGGCTATAGATGGAATTTTGTATACATGAAGATGGAACCCTGAGATTTGGAGAGAGGTTGTGTGTGCCTAATGATATAGAGCTCAAGAGACAAATCCTGAGAGAAGCTCATGGTTCAGGGTATACTGTACATCCAAAGAGCACTAAAATGTTTAAAGACTTGAAGAGAAACCTTTGGTAGAATAATATAAAGAGGGAAATTGCTCAGTATATTGCTCAATGTTTGGTATGTCAACAAGTGAAAGTTGAACATCAAAGACCAACAAGTAAGTTACAACCCTTCCTATTCTCTAGTGAAAATGGGAACATATTGCAATGGATTTTGTGACAGGGTTACCTAGAACCCAAGGTGGTAACAATGCAATTTGGGTTATCGTTGATCGATTGACCAAATTCGCTCACTTTCTAGCTTTTAAGGTGGGGTTTCCTTTAGAGAGGTTTGCAAAATTGTATATCAAGGAGATTGTGAGGTTGCATGGTATTCCGGTGACCATAGTGTCTGACAGAGATAGCAGATTTGTATCTATGTTTTGAAAGAGTTTGCATACAACTTTGGGTACTAAGTTGAATTTTAGCATTGCCTTTCATCCTTAGACTAATGGATAGTCAGAGAGAACTATTCAGGCCTTGGAAGACATGTTGAGGATTTGTGTTATTGATCTTGGAGGTTTTCGAGATGATCATTTGGCCTTAGTGGAATTCTCTTATAATAACAGTTATCATGCGAGCATTCAGATGGCACTATATAAGGCTTTATATAGACAAAAGTATAGATCACCTATTTGTTGGGATGATGTGGGCGAAAGGAAATTGTTAGAGCCTGAGATTGTGCAACAAACAATGGACAAGATCAATCTTATTAGAGAGTGACTTTGCACTGCACATAGTAGATAGAAAAGTTATGCTATAACAGGAGACGCGATTTAGTGTTTGGGGTAAGAGACCATGTGTTCCTTAAGGTGTCTCCTATGAAATGAGTAATGAGGTTTCGTGTTAGTGGTAAATTGAGTCCTAGATTTGTTGGGCCATTTGAGATTTTAGATCGAATTGGAGAGGTAACTTACAGACTTGCCCTACCACCTTCACTAACTGGAGTTCATAATGTCTTTCATGTCTCGAGGTTGAGAAAGTATATACTAGATCCTAGTCATATGATTGATTATGCACCTTTGCAGTTTAAGGAGGATTTGACCTATAAGGAACACCCTATACGAATTGTTGATAGGAAGAAACAGTTTTGAGGCGTCAAGTCATCCACTACGTTAAGGTTCAATGGAGCAATCACTCGGAAAGAGAAACTACTTGGGAACTCGAGGATGAAATAAGACAAAAGTATCCGCAACTTTTTGAGACTCCAAGTATATCAAATTTCGAGGATGAAATTTCTTTTAAGAGGGGAAGAATGTAAGATCCAAGTTATGTGTAGAATTATTTTATTAGATAGATTAGTAATTCAATTAATTTATATGGGTCATTTAGTAATATCAAGGAATTAGTTATGACATGGCATTATAATTTCTATTACTTGGAAGGGTAATTTTGCAATTTTGGGAAAACTAGGTTGAATAAGCCAACATGTCTTGGCTTTTAAGTCCTAGAAAAGAAAAAAAAAAAAAACAGAGGTCTCATGAATAGCTACGGAGGGTTTTAGAGGCTACTGCTCAAGGGTTTGAAAAAGTAAGAGAGAGAAAAAAAGAAAAAAGAACAAAAAAAAGGGATTCATAGAATGGTGGTTTTGATTTATTCATCACTTAGATAAGATTTATTTTATTATATTTCTATCTATGAATTTAGTGTCAATATATCTATTGGAATATATGATTAAATAAATATATTAATGTAGTCTATGTTGGGGGTGTCAGTTTCGCCCGACTTTAGAGTGTATTTTGCATTCCGTTTGGGTGGTTCATATTGTGGGGTTGATATGTGATGGCTTAAGTTTAATGGTGGTGTATTTGTGGGATACAAGATTGACTGCAAGTAGTTACAAATTTATACATATATATAAACAACAATAGAATAATATAAGTTGAGAATTTCCAAAGTTGTGATGGCTCTGTTTTGATGCTGAATTGTGGGAGTTCCCGGTAGAGTATTGGATTAATTTATTCTATTGTTGTTACAAGAAAAGAATGATGGGTGCAAATAATAATTATTTATGCAGTGTAATATTTTATTAGGTTTGTGAGATTGAGGTGGATTTTGGTAATTTGAGATTAGCTTAGGAAATATTATTTTAGCTGTTTGAGGTAAGCAATTTTCTATCACTATTGGTTCATTTTTATTCCTATTGAATCGTTTGAAATTATAAATATTTATTTATAGTCTTCCTGTTCTCTTAAAATAAAATATGGGCCAAGTATAAAATAACATCGGATATTATTATGAAAATTATTTGAATATTTTGTGAAATTATTCTGAAAATTGTGCCAAATGTTTATTCTGAACATATCGAATATTTCATTTAAAAATTGTGTATTGTTTAAATTTTGAATATCACTCTAGTCTGACTATGACTTAGACCCTAGCCAATGGGGATTATTTGTTGGCACAGAAACTAATTTCTTTTTAGGCTTCACCACCGGCCTAGGCGTGGTTCTAGGCCTTGTCACGAGCTAAGTGACCGTAGTCACCAAAACTTGAGTTCTGTCAATCAAATCATTGAACCATCTGAATATCGAACTATCAATTTGAACAACGGAATTTCATCGAATTACCTCATTATCTTTTCAATTAAAATGTATTGCTACACTGTTTATTTTCAGCTATGAAACCATCTTACAAAATAATTGTTCATTTATTGACTTGTAGCAAAAATATATTTATTGGTTATCGACTATTTTTTTGTATACTTGATCCAATTAGCAGTGATGGTTGGTTATTTGCTAGGATGTCTAGCTTACTCTTATTTTATTTTTTTTCAAATTCTAAGGAGTAGAGCTGCGTGTGTTTTGTACTTGTAGGAGTGCCGAGAGTAGGACTATGATTTTAAGTTACTATTTTGTTAGTAAATTATATTAGTAGACTCGGTGGACAATTTCGTATGTTAAGAATGATTTATTATTATGAATTTTGGCGTTATGATAATTAAAGATTTAAATTGAGTATTTTATATTGTTGGTTTAGTTGATTGGACTCTTAGCCTTACATGCTCACTTGAATGAGTGTGCAGTGTTGTCACAGGGCTTGGGGCGTGACAGATTGTATTATTTTATTTTATTACATATTATTTATCAATTCTTGTGTATAAGTTTGATAAAATATGATAATGTGATAATGATAATATTATTTATCAATTCTTGTGTACAAGTTTGACACTAGTCCATAATACTATCAAATTTGAAGAATTGAAGGAGCTTTTTTCTTCAACCAACAAGAAATGTTCTTGAAACCAAAAAGTGAGCACATCAAAGCCCTATTTCCCTTGTGAAAATGGTATGTATACTCCCCAGAAACCATTCACGTCCTCCTTGATCAATTTAGCAAAAAATCACCATGTAATCACACAAATATACATATAAAAAATTTTATATACAAAAAAAAATTCTTCTGCCAGGTGACTCAAAATTTTAAAAATATTATTATCACATTATTTAAAATAAATTATTTTTATAAAGAAAAAAAAATCCGTTTGCCAACCTTTTTTCTCTCAATCATAATGGAAATCCATTGGCAACTGTTTGTTTGTTTGTTTGTTTGTTTGTTTTTTTGAAACAGCCAGCCAATGTTCATTTCTTCATTCTTAAGAGTCAAATACACATATTAATCCAAACCCTTGAAAGCAACTACCCTATGCTCTCAGTGGTCTCCGACGTAGACCTACATTGGTCCACACCCAGTGGCGGAGCCAGGATTTTGGCTTAGAAGGGACACCTTTGAATTAAAATCTAAACAAAAATTATAATTTAACTTAATTTTTACTTGATGGTAGGACTAAAAATTAGTGCGATGCAAAAGTTATATTTAAATATAAGGTCAAGTTAGCTAATCATTATCTTTATTGTTATTAATTTATTTTATATATGATGATTATCACGGTTTAAAAAATAATTACATATACCCTCATAAAATATGAAAACAAAATTATATTAAGATGCACACACATAAAGAAATATAGTGAGGATAGAGAAAGAAATGAGAAAAGACGAATAAATAATATACAAAGACTATTATATATTACTTGCTTTTTTCACTGTTTTGAACAATTAAATTACACGGCAATATATTATTTGTTGTCATTAATTGTGTAATAATCATGTGTCATATAAGAGGTGATATAAAACAATGACAAAATATCAGTGATTTATAACATTTCTCTACTATAAAATTTTTAAGAATTTTTTTTAGCATAATTAAACATTTAAAGTGATAAATTAAACATTTTTTTTATAAAAAAAAATAAAGAAAATAGTGATATAAAATTTTCAAGATATTACTTGAATTAAATTGAAATATATATTTTTATTAGAGGTAAAAAAATAATTTTTCAAAAGTTGAGAGGGCACGTGACCCCTCTGGGCTCCTCCGCCCCTGTCCACACCCATGTTTTTCTCAATATTATGGAACGATTGCAGATCTGCTGCCAATGGTTCCTGTCGTTTTGTTCAGGCCTATTTTAATACACTTCTCAATTTTTACTTCTCACTTCTCAAATTGAAAAGTTACTTCTCAATTTTTAATACATTTCTCTTTCTCATAAAAAAAAGTCAAAAAAAAAAAAATTAAAAAGTAATTTTAACTAAAAAAAAATTAAAAAGTAATTTTTAACTATCTTTCTAAAACACCCTTTCATCATTCTCATTTGTTCCTATTATATATATATATATATATGTGTGTGTATGTGTGTGTGTGTGTGTGTGTGTGTTTGTTTGTTGTTGATTTGTTAATTGTTTGTTGTAATGGTTGAAGAGAAATTACTGACTATAAGAGATGCGGCTACTTCTTGTTAATTTCTCTTCAATGACCTCCATGTGTTGCGGATTTTATGTTTTCGATTATTGTACGAGGACAAACTAGATTTGTGTTAGAAACTGTAATGACCCTCACCACTGTTTACCGATAAACTGTTGATTTCTGAAAACTGGGACTGATTATCATTGATAATTGAACAGATTGGGTTACCAAACTGACTGATTGAAATCTGAACTGAATCGATTGAATATACATCTATTTGAATTGCATTCTATCTGTTTGACTGTGTGATTATCTATTTATGTTTATATGTTTAAACTGTAAATTGAAGGCCTTATCGGCGGCCGAATCAGGAATTGATTAATGTTCTGTGTTAATTAGAATTTATGTAATTTTATGGTGTAACTATCTGAAAACTGATTAGGTATGATTAAATTAGAGTAAATGTTGGTAAATTACATGAATTGAACTTATTTACAATTAGACCACTTAGTGGCCACTATCTACACACTTTTGAGACCATTACATTACACTCAAACAAAACATTTCTTCTCCCATTTCTTGTTCTAACCGGCCATAGAGAGAAAGAGAGAGAGAGTGAGAATTGAGCTCAACTTGTAGAATTGGCTTGAATCTTGGAAGGAATTGAAGTGTAGATTGTCAATTGAGCCTCCATACCTCTAATTCAAAACCTAGGTAAGGAAATTCATCTTCTTCTTTGTGCCTTTGAGTTGATTCTTGCATGTTTAATGCTAAATTGAAGAATTGAGCCTAGAAATGGTTGAAAGTGTTGCATTAGAAGCTTAAATGTTGCATGCATGGCTATATCCTTGCATTTTGAGGTTGATTACATAGAATTTGGTACATGCATGTTCATAATTTTGAAATGGTCCATGTTTTCAACTTGTTTTTGGAACAATTGGCTCACTAGAGCATCAAATTGAAGCTTTGAAATAATTTGAATTCATGCATGTTTGCATGTTCTTCATGTTCATGAAAATGGGTTTGAAATTTGCATTTAATTGACTCACCCTTGGGCTTTAAATTCACAAATTGAGCTTTGAAACTTGTTGTATATTGAGTTTAAATGTGTTTTCCAGAATTTGGGCCTAAGAGGTCGAGTTTAGAGTTGTAGAATGCTTGGTTTGAGCTTGGGAGGCAAATCTGGAAATTCCAGAATTTGGCTTCTACGCTCGAGCGAAATATTCTACGCTCAAGCGACCACCATTTACTCTGAGCTACGCTCAAGCGACGGAATGGTGGCTCGAGCGTAAATTTCAAACTTTCAGAATCTTGGTGTGCGCAGGCGTACGCTCGAGCGAAGGGACCTACGCTCGAGCGAAGAGCTGTGTCTCACGCTCGAGCGAGCATCGAGCGTAAATTTTGAGCATCTAGTATTTTTACTGTAGCACACAGTTCACTCAAGCGACGAAATTCATGCTCGAGCGGAGATCCTTTGTCTGCATGTCCGCTCGAGCGAAGGAATCCTCGCTCGAGCGAGACCCTTGTTTTCAGCAAATTTTGTAAAATGTTTTCTAAGTACATCTTTGCATCCTCTTTCCATCTTAGGCATTCCTAAGGCATATTTAAGGCATCTTAAAGAGGATAAAGATATAGAACACACCGAGGCAAATTTAAGGATTAAGTTATTATCTTTCCCAACTGTGAAACTTAGTGTGTATTCAATCTGTTAACTGTATAGGGTTGGCATTCCGAGGAGACGCTCTAGTTCACTGTAGCGCAGAACTCTGTGAGTAATAATTGTGTAAAGATATGTTCAAAATGATTATCTTCTGAATACTGAACTGAACTGTTTACTGAACTGATATTGATTACTGAATGGATGTATGTCCTTTATTTCTGAACTGTATTGTGGCATCCTTAGCATCTACTGTTTACTGTTACTGTTACAGAGATCTCTGTCGGTTCCCTCGTTGGAACCACTACTGTTTACTGATTGATGGCCATCATTTACTGTTCGGTCTTTTAAGACCTACTATTTACTGTTATGCTAATGGATGTACTACATATGACTGCTTACTGTACTGAACAACTGATATACTGATTGAAATGAACCGTTTTCATTACTGTAAGGACATTCATTCTAAACCCCTTTACGCATTATGTTATTCACTGGGCTTTAGCTCATTGCTCATATATATATGTAGGTGTACAGGCACCGAATCAAAACTAGAGGCATCGGGTAAACTCCAGTTTTGTCAAGCCAACTACTGTGCCTCACTGCGAGGTTCCGAGCCTGCCAAGCTATGGCTTAGGGGTGTTTTTATTTCTCCGTCTGTCTCCGTACTGTTTTTGTAATACTGTATAGACTGATAGTACTGTACTATTAATAGGGATTAGGTCCCTGTCTTCTGAATGATTGTACATATGTGTATATACTGCTTCTGTATCGAATGTAATTATGTATGGAAAGTCTTTTTGCATACAGACTGTCACAGCTCATTGGACATTGTTTATTTACTGTATTGGCTTCCGCCAAGCCCCTGTACTCTGTTTTACTGTATTACTGTTAAGTAGGCCTTCGGTAATGTAGGATTACTGGCCGGTTACGGTGCTAAACCCATAGGGGTGGGTTTGGGTCGTGACAGAAACAAAAAAAATTAGATTATTGTAGCAGGAAAAAAATCGCTGAGGACGGATTTATTGTTCCAACAGAACATATTTTGACTTGTAGTCTGATAAAGGTTTGTTGTGGATTTTTTGTTTCTGATTTTGATGACAAAAAATAAAATAAAATCAGATTATTCAGATTTATTGGTCCAACATAACGATTTTGACTTGTAATTTGATAAGGGTGTGTTGTGGATTTTTTGTTTCCGATTTTAATCCCAAACAGGAAGAAAAAATCAGATTTATTGTAGCAGAAAACAAACCCCAGAGGACAGATTTATTGTTCCAACAGAATAAATTTTTTGAGGAAACAAACAAACAATGAACCCCCCTCTCCTCTTTGAAGCAAAAACAAAAACAAAATTTTTTTTTGAAACAGAAAAAGAAGAAGAAAGGGGGCATTTGTTGTAGATTTACTGGGTTAGATTTGTTGTTTTTGAGGAGTACAAAATGAATGTCTAGGATGATTTCTAATGAGAATGGCATCAAGGCCTAAGGGTCTAAAATGGGATTATGCACAATTTTGTTCATCCAACTCATTCTTTTATTTTTTTTATGACGTGGTATAAATTACTGTATTCTAGGCTTGTACATGTGCAAGATCTTGAGTATCAAAGAAAACAATTAGGTAGCATTTAGTAACGTTTACGTTTTTTTGTTTATGTTATAAACTAGTTTTTGTTTATTTTTAGAAAAATCATAAATTACAAACGTATTTGGTTTGAACAAAATGTTTAAAAAAATTTAAAAACATAAACTAAAAAATATGTTTGTTAAGGCCTAAAATATTTAATATTTATTTTTTATTATTTATGACAATGGGATCATACACATTATAATTGGAAAAAAAAAATTTAATTGAAAAAATTGTTCGTCAAAATTTTAAATTTATGTCTAAAAACCAACGTAAATTCATTTTTTGAGTTTATGTTTTTTTCCTCAAATTTATAAACTAAGACAACCATTTATAAATCAAAAAAATTATCAAATAAGTTTTTATGACAGTTTTTAAAATTTTTGTAAATATAAATTGAAAACTGAAAACGAAATTATTATCAAACAGGCCCGTAGCAGTTGCATAATTTGTGCTTTCGAATTCATTTTTCTCACTACATACAGGACAAGTGTAATATATTCATCTTTCTTGTATAATATTCAGCAGCAGTCGGTCACACTTGGTTCTCATTGATTCATTGTTTTAGACCATTGATTGATGGACCAACTCTTCAATAGTCTTTGATTAAGAAGACACTTTAAAGGTCTTATATAAATTAAAATTTATTATTGAGATAAAAAAAAAAAATGTTGAGGTACTATTTTTACTTATAGTTTACTTATAGTTTGGGAAAGGCTTACATGGCTTACAATTAACTGATTAGGATGCTGATGTAGTAGGTGTCAATCTTTTTGTTTCAGCAAAAATTTATTGTAGATTTATTGTGTTAGATTTGTTGTTGATTAAAGTGATATGAGGTTAGAAATAATGTTGATTGTTGTGGATTTATTGGGTTAGATTTCTTGTTGATTAAAGTGATATGAGGTTAGAAATAATGTTGATTAAAGCAAAAATTTATTTTTCAGTCATTTTTTATAAAAATCTGTTTTGTTCTGTCATCTTTTTATTATTTGGATGCTATTGAATTGCAGGTAATGGAACAAAATAATGTTGTTGATGATTGGAAGCTGAGATTAGGGATATCATTTGATTGTGAACAAGCTGGATATGACTTTTACAATACCTATGGAGGAAAGGTGGACTTCAGTATGGCGTATGCAAATAAGAACAAAATACCAAAGAAATAATTTCACGGACTTTTGTGTGTTACAAAGAGAGAAGTCGGCGTGTTGACAATAGTAGCCATTGTGATAAAAGAGTAGACAATATTTGTAATTTTTTTGAATGTTGTTGTAATTGACAAGACTTCAATATTGTTATAAGTAACTATGTTCAATGTTGTAATTGAATAAAGTTTCAATATTGTATTTAAATGGTTTAATTAGAAATGGTTTTATTCATTAGGATCTTTTAATTGTTTGAGTGTCTATTTTTAGCAATACCCATCAACTTACTCGCATACCAAAAAATTCCCACTTTATTAACAAGTTCCTTGAACAATACAAGATTATAGTTGTAAGGTGACACATCATTCATTTTGATCCAATTTCATTGTGATCAAACAAGTCACTATTCATGCCAACCAAGGAGCCACTTCAGTAGTCCAACCAAATTTGTTCCTTCAATTTAAATTCATCATATTCTTGTGCCAACTTCAAGGACAAAAATAGAGTAAAATATCATACATTACAAAGACACCCCCCTCTGTTATTCTTCATCCAAACCCTTATAGCTCCAACATGTTACTATAAAATAGACAAACTCCTTTATATTCCTCTTTTACTACTCATCACTGCTATTTCTTTGCTTCTTTTTTTTTTCTTTTCTTTTTTTTGTTTTTATTAGGACACTGTTGTTTCTTTTTGTATGTGTTTCTGTTTGTCTCTATGGCAATATGTTAATTATCTTTTAAGCATTGGTCTCTTCTAAGACATTCAACAAAGAGAGTGCTTGCAACATTTAAACATAAACATAGGTTTAGAATTGGGTTCAGCAAATACCAAAACACTTAATTTGCTCACATACAAAATTTAAATTGGTCTATACTGTTATTACCTCTTAAATGTTGAGTTCAAGGCGAAACTTGTGGCCATCGTAATGATGAAGAATTGGCCGCACATGGCAATATGTTGATTGTCTTTTAAGCATTGGTCTCTTCAAATACATTCAACACAGAAGGGTGCTTGTAACATTTAAACATAAACATAGGTTTAGCAACTTTACATAACAACTTTATTTGTCAATTAGGTGCATAAATATGCAGGAGAATTTTTTGTTATTTATAAGGAGAAAATGGTAGAAATGTTACAATTCATTAAAGTCCACTTAACATACCAGAGCAGGGAAACGTGATTCCCGAGGTTTTTTTTGTGCTCCCATGCCATTGGATCAATATTTCTTCTTCCAAAACTTATAGCCTGAGGAGACCATTCTCAACTTAGTAAAGTGCACAATCTTGAATTAGAACTAAACAATTATTTGAAAAGACAAATTTCAGAAGATAGAGGTCTCTTGTTGGAAGACAAACAAGTGAATCTGTAATCTATCCCATTGGAGGATGAACTTGAAGCCCCAAATGGAATAATCGAGTACCATGCTTGGGACTAACAAAGCTAGTCACAGGACTTCCGAAATTCCCAAACTTTGGGGTTAAATTTTCGTTAATTTTTTTTTACAAATACTCCAAAATTACTGATTTTAGCTTTTAACTTGAACATAAACACCAACTTAAAAATAAACTTTAAAGTGTAAGGATCAACAAAATTAATATTTGACTCAAATAACATAGACTACAAATGTAATTAATCTCAAAAAAACATATAAAAAGAAATTTGATATATATGATGAACAAAAAAAAATAGAAGAATTGAAATGGGTAACTTACTTGACATTGAAATCCAATTGGGCTGGTCCGGGCAAGTCCTTTTCATCGCCTGTGGAGGCTGCCGCCTTGGAGTGGTGGTGTTCATCGTCGACAAAGAAGTCCATCTCATTGATAACCCTTCATTTGTCATCATGGGACGGCGTGGGAACATCTTGATCATCATAAGTGGTGGAGTTGAGATTGACTGGGAATTTGACAATGGGAGAAATATGTATACAAATGAGAAAGAGAAATTGAAGAATCAAGTAGTAGAGATTAGGCGAGAATGAAGATTGAAGAACCTCGCCATTGCCTCATGTCGCAGCCGCAGCCTCGCCGATTAGCTGCCATCGCCCCTCGTCACAGCCTCAACCTTGTCGATTAGCCACCACCACCTCACCAACTAGCCGCCGTCACCATCAACCTCCTTCATTTTGCCCTCACCTCTCTCTGTTCGCCTATCTTTGTATTGACAAGTTAGCGTTTAACAAATGAGAGAGAAATGAAAAGGAGGCAAAGGGACCCCCAAAAAAAAATAATCAAAAGCGACGTCATTTTAGACCACCGCACCGCAAGAAGCATTGCAGAGAATCATGACAGAGGATATGGACTCCTTACGGTCCACCCACCTCATATTACAGATTTACCCTCTCCGTTCAAAAATAGTACTTATTCAAAAAAATTACTCATAAAACTAAATTAATGGACTACATTCATTGTAATTTGTGAGTACAATTTATATTTCACTATTTTTAATTTGCATCCTACGTGTCACTTTTGGAGTAAGTTTAGGAATGGCAACGGGATAGGTTTGTCGTCTCGTATCATATAAGGAACAAAACAAATTAAATCAATTTAAAAATAGAAAAACTCATAAAAAAAAAAGTAATTGTATATAATACATATATATATATATATGTGTGTGTGTGTGTGTGTGTGTGTGTGTGTGCATAATAAATAAAATCAAGGCAAGAGAGCAAAACCCATATCTATCCCACTTCTTCGTTGGGGTCGGAAAAATCTATGCAGGGCGAGAGATGAATGGGCAGAGCAAGGCATAAAAAAACTGTCAACCTTAAATTTTAGAATAATCTTTTAAGGTATATAGGTTTTGTGAATTCTAAATAACGTACCCATATTATAGATCTAATTTAATATAATATAAATCATATTTAAAATAAATTTTATTTTTATATTTTATTTTAAAAATATTTTTAACATACTTTTTGTAAGTGTAGAATGTTGCTTTAGAGGAAAACAAGGCCTCTATGACAAGGCCAAGTTTATATTTCTTGTTACAAGTTGTCTTTTTCAATTAATCAAATCTAGGTAATGACAAATCAATAGGTGTCATCTTTTTAACAACAAAACTCAAAAATAAGCCCACATGGATGAATTACAAAACTCAAATAGAATGGGGAAAATATGGATCAAAAGGAGATATTTATGACTACTTTTGACAAAACGCTTTATTTGATTGAAGGAAACTCTCTATATATATAGCAATTAATGGTGTGGGCATTCACCTCAATTTTTTTGTGTGTAATTAAACCAATAGATAAGAGGCTCACAAATAATTACATAGGCGTCATGTCAATATAACATTCTTCAAAGTAATTATGTCTCCAAAATTTATGTTTGATTCTATGATTAAGGTTAAGTTTGGCAAGTAAAAAAAAATAATTAAAAAGTCCAAAAATTATCAAAAAAGTTAAAAAGTTATTCATATTCATCAAAAAAAATATATAAAAAAAATTAATATACAAATATTAAATACAAATCCACTTTTTGTTCAATCAATGTAGGTAACGTCAGGCCACATAAGGCTAGCTTAAGGGAAAGGAAAGGAAAAAAAATTTGCATGGGTACATTCAATTAATTTGAATGGTAAAGTTGGGCCTATGGGGGCTCACCATGGATCCCGTTTTGATAATCCGAACCGTTCAAGATATAGAACTCGTCTAGTACTATATGCTTGTAAAAAATTATGTCTATCGGATATAGCTAACTACTTGATCAAATCAGTTTTGTATAAAAATTAGATGGTGTTATAGTTAACAGTTGACAAAAAAACTAACACAATCAGATAGCTATCGATATCCAATCAAAATGATTTTTTACAAGCATATAGTACTCAACGAGTTCTACATATTGAACGGTTTCGATTAAAAAAAGGAACCCGTGGTGGGCCCCCATAGGCCAAACAACACTATCTAATCAAAACCCGAAAAGGAGGCAATATTTTCCTATGTAATACCAAGCCGGCTGACTGCCAATTCTGTACTGTGTACTACACCATCTTCTCCTATACACTTCTTTATACAATTTTTTAATACACATGTTTTTCATAAAAAGTCAAAAAGTTAAGTCAAATATCCATATTTTTTCCTCAACTTTTTAGTCAAAAAAGACAAAAAGTGCACTTATTCAGGACACCCCAAACAACCCCTAAGTTTTTTTTCTTTTTTTTTTTTTCTTTTTTTTTTTATATGAATAAGTCATAAAACTTTGATTAAGTTGGGATTAGGTTAAGTGGAATTATAAATAATAATAATAAAAAATTGATAGAGTTATGAATACAAAAATATTGAGTAAAAGGATTATTAGTGTAACAATATTATGTGTTGTTTTGGAAAGATGGTTAAAAGTTGAGTTTTTTTTTTTTAAATGTATAAAAAATATATGAGGTAATGTGACTTAAAATGGGTTAAAAATTGAAAGCCATCTTTCCAAAATATGAAAAATAAACTATATTTATTTATGTGTTAGTATTATGATGTTAATTAAGATTACATTTACAAAATTATATAAAAGTTCTTATTATAAACTGGAGCAAAATATTTTTTCCCCTCCAATCTTGTGGGCAAAATATTATAAAATGGGTCTCATCACATTTTCTTCAACCAAACGCTAATTTTTTCTTTCTTTTTTTTTTCTTTTTTTTTTTTTTTTTTTTTTTGCCGGGGGTACTAATCTAGTCCCGGGGTCTATGATCCACTGGAGGTTAGGACCACCAATATTCAATGTGTCATCCAGTGTTATTTATAGATAACAATAATAATTAGTATGGGGTATAGACGAGGTGTAGAGTTTAAAATTTAAAAAATAAAACACACACACACACACACACACACACACACACACACACAAAATATTAGTGAATTTTTCCTGTTGACAATTCATTATTATTATTATTACTTTATTTCAAGTTAATTTTGAATCTCACAAGTTTAATATAATTATATTAATTTTTATTTTAAATTTTAATTCAAACTTATTTTTCAATAATTGATTAGCCTATGTTTGGGAAGAAGATTTTGTGACTTTTTTAGCTAAAATAGGCACAAAAAACAAAATAGGTTTTTTGCCCAATAAGACAAAACATCATATCCAACTCATAATCATTACATTCTTTTCTCTCACAAAAAAATAAAAAAAGCCAAAAGTCGAAAGCCCTTCTCAAACCAAGCTTTTTAGCTCCAGACTAAAATAATCAAAAAAATCAAAAAGTCAACCCACTTCCCAAACGAAACCATATGGATGACCACTGAAATATATATTTCATTTTATTTATCCTTATATTTAACCATTTCAGCACAGTGTCAATAGGACTCCATGGGAGGAGGTACACAAATTCATGTCTGACAAAAAAAAAAAAAAAAAAAAAAAAAAAAAAAAAAAAAAAAACCTAATGGGAAGGAGGTATCAAAAAAATGAAACTCTTCCTTTGAATTTGCTCAACTCTAAACTAGGTTTAAAATGTTCTAAAGCCAAAACCCTCGTTGAATAACTTTCAGAATTAGTTGCACAAACTAGGCCAAATATCTTATCCAAAAAAGATTTTTAAAAAAATAAATAAATAAAAGAAAGAAAAAAAAAAAAAAAGAAAAAGAAAGAAACTTTAGGTTTATGGTGGAGCAAGCATCTAGGGGAGAGTATGCATATTTTTTGAATTAATGATTGGATTATTTACCAATAAATCCTACTTCACAAACTCTTATACCAAATAGTCCCATTTTTATTCTATTATACCAAATAGTCCTGTTGGTGGGTTGATTTGGTCCTTTTTTATTTTTTTTTTCATTCTTGTTTCATTTCCTGGACGAAAGTGCCCTGTGTGTGTCTTCCCCGATCAAGCTCTGTGCTATCTGCTTATACTCCACCGAAACACACACCATGTGAAGCATACACTGCAACGCACATCCAACAATCCAAAGCCTCAAAGGCTTCGTCGGAGAATCCTACCGACTCACCAACAGATCCAGAATCCAAAGCCTCAACGCGAAGTTCCACAACAGATCCAGAATCACGATCGGCCTCGAGTACGCCCAATCGCTCTGCCTCTCTTCGATCTGCTCCGCCGCTGCATCTCTTACTCTCAACTCCGACTCGCGCATCATTCTCCGATTGCTGGCGCGGCGGAGGAACCGAACCGCGTCGCGGAGGCTCGACGGGCGGCGCACGAACCGGCGACTCAGGAAGATCTGATCGATTAGCAACCGACGACTCAGGAAGATCTGATCTGATCTGTGTGTGTGTGTCTGCCCCGCACAATATATATGTGTATCTGTGTGTGTATATGTGTGTGTATCTTTGTCTGTGTGTGTGTGTATCTGTAACAACCTGTCACGACCCAAACCCGGCCCTATGGGTTCAGCACCGTAACTGGCCAGTAATCCGAGATTACCGAAGGCCTACAGAACAGTAATACAGTAGAACAGAGTTCAGGGCCTGGCGGAAGCCAATACAGTATATAACTAGTGTCCATTGAGCTGTGAAAATCTGTATGCCAAAAACATTTTTCATACATATATGCATTCAAACCAGTACAGTATATACAATCAGTACAAACATTCAGTACGGGGACTTAATCCCTCGATTACAGTGCAGTAAAACAGTCTATACAGTCTATACAGTAACGTGCAACAATACAAAACAGTAGGAGACTAGTGGGGACACAAAAACACCCCAAGCCATGACATGGCGTCTCGGAACCTCACAGTGAGGCACATAGGCTGGCTGACAAAACTGGGGACCAATCCCACGCTCCTAGCTCTGGTTCGGCTGCTGAGAACCTACATATATATATAAACAGTGAGCTAAAGCCCAGTGAATAACAATAAGCGTAAAGAGGTTATGAATGAATGTCCTTACAGTAATGAAATCAGTTCATTTAAACAGTAGTTCAGTCTTACAGTATTTCAGTCAAACAGTCATATGTGGTACATCCAATAGCCTATAAACAGTTGGTCCAAAAGGACCGAGTCTTAACAGACCCAACAGTAATGATGGCCATCAATCAGTATGGTTCCACAAGGAAACCGACAGAGCTCTGTAACAGTCAATAACAATGGGTGCTAAGGATGCCACAATACAGTTCAGGAAATAGGACATACATTCATTCAGTAAATAACATCAGTTCAGTAAACAGTTCGGTAAACAGTATTCAAAAGATAACCATTTGAACATATCTTTACACATCTGTTACTCACAGTGATTGGGCTATCAATAGCTAGAGCGCGTCCCCGTAAGCCAACCCTAAACAGTAAACAGAATAGAACACACACTAAGTTTACAGTCGGAAAGGATGATAATTAAATCCCTAAATTTCCTCGGTGTGGTTCTATGCTTAAATCCTCATTAAGATGTCTTAAACTAGGCCTAAGAATGCCTAGGATGCGATGAGGATGCAAAAATACAGTTGGAAGGCACTTTCAAAAGTTTGCTGAAAACAGGGGTCTCGCTCGAGCGAGCCTTCCTTCGCTCGAGCGAGATTCCAAAATCAAAGGCTTCGCTCGAGCGAACAATCCTTCGCTCGAGCGCTCTGATGAAACAGTAAAAATACTGGATGCTCAATTTCTTCGCCCGATGCTCGCTCGATGCTAGCTCGAGCGAGCTACCAAAATTAAAGGGTTCGCTCGAGCGAGCCTACCTTCGCTCGAGCGGTCTGATGAAACAGTAAAAGTACTGGATGCTCAATTTTTACGCGCGATACCACGCTCGATGCCCGCTCGAGCGAGCTTGCAAAATCGCAGGGCTCGCTCGAGCGAGGAATCCTTCGCTCGAGCGAGGAAGCAAAATCTGGAATTTCCAGATTTGTCTCCCAAGTTCGAACCAAGCATTCAAACACTCAAATCTCATCCTCTTGGCCCCAAATTCTGGAAAAACACTTTAAACTCAATGTATTACAAGTTTCAAAAGCTATTTTGTACATGCAAGGGCCAAGGGTTGATCAATTGAAGCCAATTTCAAACCATTTTCAAGAACAAGTTTAAAACATGCAATGCATGAGCTTCAAACCCAATTTAATCTTCAAATCTTGCTCTAGAGAGCTCAATAGTTGGAAAACATTCTAAAATCATGAACTATAATGAAAGCATGGACATGCATGTATCATTCAAGCATGAATTCAACTCCAAATTCACTAATCTCTACATGCATGCATGAATTCTATCTTGAATCAACCTATATGAGCTCAATCATGGTTTACTTCTACAAATGAGCAAGAATCATGTAAGATAAGACTCAAAACCACAAGAAGAACATAGATTTCTCTTACCTAGAGTCTAAATTCAAGTCTAGCAAGCTCAATTCATGCACATACACTTCAATCTTCCAGTCACCAAACGAATCATCAAGAACAAGATGAATCTAACCCTCTCTCACTCTCTCTCTAAGTAATTTCGGCTATGGTCAAGAACAAGGGCTGATGAAATGATGCTCAACATGTAATAAGGCTCATTATAATTGTTTAAACAAAAGGTCCACTAAGGTGGCAATTTAGTAATTAAGTTGAACTTGGCAATTAACTCATTTTAATCTAGTTTAATCATTCCTAATCAATTTTCAGATAAAAATACCATAAAATCATAAATATTCTACTGATCATAACACATCAAACGGTTTCTAAATCGGCCGCCGATAAGGCCTTCAATTAACAGTTTAAACACATACATTTAAACAGGTAGTCAAACAATCAACAGATAAAACATGCAATTCAGTATGTAAACTTATTCAGTTTCAGTTTCGATTTCAATCGGTCTGTCCAGTACTTTAATCAGTTCAATTATCAGTCATTAACAGTCCGGTTTATCAGTAATCAGTATATAATTCAGTGGTTATACGGTAATCAATACGAGGGTTGTTACAGTCTCCCCTCCTTATAAGGAGTTTAGTCCTCTAAACTCGAGTTACCTTCAGTCTGGAAGAAAACAGGGTTCAGCGGGAACAAGTCCGGATATCGCCTAGCCATGTCATCTTCCCTTTCCCAGGTGGCATACACACCACCATGGTTCTGCCAGTCAACTTTCACTAGTGGAATTTCCTTGTTCCTCAGTTTCTTGATCCGTCGATTTACAATCTGTATAGGCCGTTCCTCGTAAGTGTAGTCATCACTCAACACGATACGGGTAGGCTCGATCACATGAAACGGATCACGAAGATAGTCTCTCAACATCGAAATGTGGAAGACGTTATGCATATGCTCCATTTCAGGAGGGAGCGCAACTTGATACGCCACCGGATTGATTTTCTCAATAATCTGATACGGTCCGACATACCTCGGCGCTAACTTGCCTTTGACTCCAAAACGAGTCTGGCCTTTCATTGGTGTCACTTTCACAAAAACGTGATCACCCACTTCATACTCTCTATCCCGTCTTCTGACATCTGCATAACTCTTCTGTCTACTCTGTGCAGTTTTCAGTCTTTGCTGTATCAGTTTTACCTTTTCGGTTGTTTCATAAACAATTTCGGGCCCAAGCAACGGCCCATCTCCAACTTCTGCCCAGCAGATTGGAGATCTACATTTTCTGCCATACAATGCCTCGAAAGGCGCCATTCCAATACTCGAATGGTAGCTGTTGTTGTAGGCGAATTCAGCCAACGGCAAATGACTTTCCCAATTTCCCTGAAAGTCCAGTACACACATTCTCAGTAGGTCCTCTAGAGTTTGGATGGTCCTTTCTGACTGTCCATCTGTCTGAGGATGATAGGCACTACTCAGCCTCAATTCAGTACCCAATGCAGTCTGTAGGCTCTGCCAGAACCTCGATGTAAACTTCGAATCCCTGTCAGAAACAATAGAAACAGGCACTCCGTGCAATCTCACAATTTCATCAATATAGATAACAGCCAATTTATCCGCATTATAGATTGTCTTGACAGGTAGGAAGTGTGCAGATTTAGTCAGTCTATCAACAATAACCCAAATAGAGTCCATACCTTTCCTGGAGCGAGGTAATCCAACGATAAAATCCATCGTGATATGCTCCCATTTCCATTCTGGTATGGGTAAGGGTTGCAGTAATCCGGCAGGTCGTTGATGTTCAGCTTTGACCTGTTGACAATGGAGACACTTAGACACAAAGTCGGCGATCTCCTTCTTCATTCCTGGCCACCAGAAATGTTGTTTCAAATCTTGGTACATTTTCGTATTCCCTGGGTGAATAGAGAACTTCGAACTGTGGCCTTCTTGCAGAACTCTTCTTTTCAATTCAGTGTCATTTGGTACACACAGTCTGTCTTGGAATTTCAGTACATTGTTCTCAAATTTGAACCCCGGTCTCGGTTTTGAATCCCTTTCTTCAGTAACCTTCTTCAAGTAATCATCCAGTTGTTGTTTTTCTTTAATTTCCTCAATCAAGGCTGGTTGAGCAGAAATAGCAGCTAAGGTTCCACCTTGTTCCTTCAAAACGATTTCAATTTCAGACTTTTCCAGATCAAGAAGCAACTCTTTCTGTCCAGTCAGCAAACAGGCTAAGTTGGCAATCGATTTTCGGCTCAAAGCATCGGCAACGGTGTTGGCTTTTCCCGGATGATACAGAATCTGTAGGTCATAGTCTTTGATCAGTTCAAGCCATCTCCGCTGTCTCATATTCAATTCTTTCTGAGTGAAAAAGTACTTCAGGCTCTTGTGGTCAGTATACACTTCACATGTCGCCCCATACAAATAGTGACGCCAAATTTTCAACGCGAAAACTACTGCAGCAAGCTCTAAATCATGTGTTGGGTAGTTCTTTTCATGTGGTCTCAACTGTCGGGAAGCATAAGCAATAACTCTCCCATTCTGCATTAAAACACACCCTAAACCTTTATGAGAAGCATCACTAAACACAGTATAACCATCCGTACCTGAAGGTAAGGTCAGAATCGGTGCAGTCACAAGTCTGGTTTTCAATTCTTGAAATGTTGATTCCCGCTGGTCAGTCCAGTCAAATGATACCCCTTTCTGTGTCAACTGAGTCAGTGGTAAGGCAATCTTAGAGAAATCTTTGACAAATCTTCTGTAATATCCAGCCAATCCCAAAAAGCTTCGGACTTCAGTCACATTTGTTGGTCTAGGCCAGTTCACTACAGCTTCAATTTTCTGTGGATCAACAGAAATTCCATCTTTGCTAACAACATGTCCCAAAAACATCACATGGTCAAGCCAAAACTCACACTTAGACAATTTAGCATACAGTTTCTGTTCTCTTAAGGTTTGCAAGGCTAACCTTAGATGATGTTCATGGTCTTCAACAGTCTTAGAATAAATCAATATGTCATCAATAAATACCACAATAAAATCGTCAAGGTATGGTTTAAAAATTCTGTTCATAAGGTCCATAAATGCAGCTGGGGCATTCGTGACTCCGAATGGCATAACTAGAAATTCATAATGGCCATACCTTGTTCTGAAAGCAGTTTTATCAATGTCTTCCGGTTTGACTTTCAGTTGGTGATACCCCGATCTAAGATCAATCTTGGAAAACACTTGTGCACCCTGTAACTGATCAAATAAGTCATCAATACGCGGTAATGGGTATTTATTCTTTACAGTTACCTTGTTCAGTTCACGATAGTCAATACACAGTCTCAATGAGCCGTCTTTCTTTTTCACAAACAAAACAGGTGCACCCCACGGTGAAGTACTGGGCCTGATAAACTTCTTGTCTAACAGTTCCTGCAATTGTACCTTCAGTTCTTTCAGTTCGGTTGGAGCCATTCTGTAGGGAGCTTTAGATAACGGCTGTGTACCCGGTACTACGTCAACAGTAAACTCAATCTCCCTGTCAATCAAATCCCCTGGTAGATCATCTGGAAATACATCTGGGAATTCTCTAACTATAGGAATGCAATTCACATCAGTTTTAACATTATCAGTAGCAGATACAGTCAGTACAGAACACAGATATCCCTTACACCCCTTTCTAATCAATTTGACAGCCTTTACAGAAGAAATCAGGTATGGAGGAGGTACTACTCCACTCCCAGTAAACACAAATTCCGGCAAACCCGGTGGACGAAAAACTACTTGTTTTGTTACACAGTCTATAGTAGCATGGTATTTCTGTAGCCAATCCATCCCCAATATCACATCAAAATGATCTATATTCAACGGTAGCAAATCAATAAACAGATGCATATCCCCAACAATAATCTCACAAGCAGGATACATATATGCACATGTCATAGATCCCCCAACAGGTGACGATACAGCTAACAAGTAATTCATGGGTTCTAAGGGTCTATTCAATTTACGCGAAAAAGCATGTGACACATAAGAATGTGTAGACCCTGAATCAATCAATACATATGCATTTTGAGCACAAATAGAGAGGATACCTGACACAACGGTCTCAGTATTCTGAACGTCTCCCGGTACTAGGGCAAATACTCGGCCCTGCCTCATAGGCTCTTTCCCGGTAGTTTTGGGGTTAGGCTTCGGTGCTACATTTGATGCTGCTGCGCTTGGTGCAGCTTTACCACTAGCTGGTGGAGCTGAAGGGCAGTCTTTAATCCTGTGGCCCACTTTGCCACATCTGAAACAAGCTCCAGAAACCTGATAGCAAACTCCCTTGTGCTTGTTGCCACATGTAGAGCACGGTGGAGTAAACCCACTCCCTTGGCTGGGGCTAGTCGTCGACCCCGTATTCTGTTTCTTGTTGGTTGGGTTATGCTTGCCTTTCTTAAATTTGAAACCCTGCCTTTTTCCTTGCCACTCACTTGTCGGTGCTTCTGATTGTTTCACCGCTACAATATTTACCTCGGCCATCAAAGCCCGGTCGAGAACACCTACATAAGTTGGCATTTTCAGAACACTTATCCGATCCTGTATAGCAGCATTGAGGCCGCCTTCAAATCTCCTGGCCTTCTTGTAATCGGTATCCACCATATGTGGTGCATACCTAGCAAGTTCGGTAAATAGCTTCTCATACTCTGCAACTGACAATTTGCCCTGTCGCAGCTGTTCAAACTCAGTCACTTTTCTGTCCCGGATGCACTGAGGAAAATATTTTTCAAAGAAGGACTCCTTGAACTGAGCCCAAGTCATTACAGTGTTTGCATCCCGGGTCAACATCCACCACCTTCTAGCTTCTTCCTGCAGGGTAAAGGTGGCTAACAATACCTTGTGTGCTTCTGAGCACGGAAACACTTCAAACAACTTTTCAGTTTCGAGAACCCAAGCTTCAGCCTTTAACGGTTCTAAGCCTCCCTGAAAGGACGGCGGTTTCATTTTGCTGAATTTCTGAGTCAGTGCAATAATATCCATCTCATTAACATTCACATTTTGTACATTTGGTGCATTCTGTTCCGGTTGCACCGGAGGAGGAGGAGGTGGGGGCGGTTGGTTCTGTTGTCGGTCCAGTCTTTCAATTACCAGTTCCATCATTTGTTCCAGTCTGGCCATTCTGGCCTCGGAGGATGATGCTTCAGTTTCATTTGCATTATCCATTTCACTATAAGCAATTATACAGTTATCATTATAAACAGTTGTACAATTAAACGGTTTAACATTTTATCATGTATTCGGTCAGTCAAGAGCACACACTTTTCAAATTCATGAGATGCCCTAATCACTTTTCTAGGACACCCTATAGCTCATTTGGACACGTGTGTGCGGTATAACTCGTGGTTAAGTATCGCTCTGATACCACTCTGTCACGACCCAAACCCGGCCCTATGGGTTCAGCACCGTAACTGGCCAGTAATCCGAGATTACCGAAGGCCTACAGAACAGTAATACAGTAGAACAGAGTTCAGGGCCTGGCGGAAGCCAATACAGTATATAACTAGTGTCCATTGAGCTGTGAAAATCTGTATGCCAAAAACATTTTTCATACATATATGCATTCAAACCAGTACAGTATATACAATCAGTACAAACATTCAGTACGGGGACTTAATCCCTCGATTACAGTGCAGTAAAACAGTCTATACAGTCTATACAGTAACGTGCAACAATACAAAACAGTAGGAGACTAGTGGGGACACAAAAACACCCCAAGCCATGACATGGCGTCTCGGAACCTCACAGTGAGGCACATAGGCTGGCTGACAAAACTGGGGACCAATCCCACGCTCCTAGCTCTGGTTCGGCTGCTGAGAACCTACATATATATATAAACAGTGAGCTAAAGCCCAGTGAATAACAATAAGCGTAAAGAGGTTATGAATGAATGTCCTTACAGTAATGAAATCAGTTCATTTAAACAGTAGTTCAGTCTTACAGTATTTCAGTCAAACAGTCATATGTGGTACATCCAATAGCCTATAAACAGTTGGTCCAAAAGGACCGAGTCTTAACAGACCCAACAGTAATGATGGCCATCAATCAGTATGGTTCCACAAGGAAACCGACAGAGCTCTGTAACAGTCAATAACAATGGGTGCTAAGGATGCCACAATACAGTTCAGGAAATAGGACATACATTCATTCAGTAAATAACATCAGTTCAGTAAACAGTTCGGTAAACAGTATTCAAAAGATAACCATTTGAACATATCTTTACACATCTGTTACTCACAGTGATTGGGCTATCAATAGCTAGAGCGCGTCCCCGTAAGCCAACCCTAAACAGTAAACAGAATAGAACACACACTAAGTTTACAGTCGGAAAGGATGATAATTAAATCCCTAAATTTCCTCGGTGTGGTTCTATGCTTAAATCCTCATTAAGATGTCTTAAACTAGGCCTAAGAATGCCTAGGATGCGATGAGGATGCAAAAATACAGTTGGAAGGCACTTTCAAAAGTTTGCTGAAAACAGGGGTCTCGCTCGAGCGAGCCTTCCTTCGCTCGAGCGAGATTCCAAAATCAAAGGCTTCGCTCGAGCGAACAATCCTTCGCTCGAGCGCTCTGATGAAACAGTAAAAATACTGGATGCTCAATTTCTTCGCCCGATGCTCGCTCGATGCTAGCTCGAGCGAGCTACCAAAATTAAAGGGTTCGCTCGAGCGAGCCTACCTTCGCTCGAGCGGTCTGATGAAACAGTAAAAGTACTGGATGCTCAATTTTTACGCGCGATACCACGCTCGATGCCCGCTCGAGCGAGCTTGCAAAATCGCAGGGCTCGCTCGAGCGAGGAATCCTTCGCTCGAGCGAGGAAGCAAAATCTGGAATTTCCAGATTTGTCTCCCAAGTTCGAACCAAGCATTCAAACACTCAAATCTCATCCTCTTGGCCCCAAATTCTGGAAAAACACTTTAAACTCAATGTATTACAAGTTTCAAAAGCTATTTTGTACATGCAAGGGCCAAGGGTTGATCAATTGAAGCCAATTTCAAACCATTTTCAAGAACAAGTTTAAAACATGCAATGCATGAGCTTCAAACCCAATTTAATCTTCAAATCTTGCTCTAGAGAGCTCAATAGTTGGAAAACATTCTAAAATCATGAACTATAATGAAAGCATGGACATGCATGTATCATTCAAGCATGAATTCAACTCCAAATTCACTAATCTCTACATGCATGCATGAATTCTATCTTGAATCAACCTATATGAGCTCAATCATGGTTTACTTCTACAAATGAGCAAGAATCATGTAAGATAAGACTCAAAACCACAAGAAGAACATAGATTTCTCTTACCTAGAGTCTAAATTCAAGTCTAGCAAGCTCAATTCATGCACATACACTTCAATCTTCCAGTCACCAAACGAATCATCAAGAACAAGATGAATCTAACCCTCTCTCACTCTCTCTCTAAGTAATTTCGGCTATGGTCAAGAACAAGGGCTGATGAAATGATGCTCAACATGTAATAAGGCTCATTATAATTGTTTAAACAAAAGGTCCACTAAGGTGGCAATTTAGTAATTAAGTTGAACTTGGCAATTAACTCATTTTAATCTAGTTTAATCATTCCTAATCAATTTTCAGATAAAAATACCATAAAATCATAAATATTCTACTGATCATAACACATCAAACGGTTTCTAAATCGGCCGCCGATAAGGCCTTCAATTAACAGTTTAAACACATACATTTAAACAGGTAGTCAAACAATCAACAGATAAAACATGCAATTCAGTATGTAAACTTATTCAGTTTCAGTTTCGATTTCAATCGGTCTGTCCAGTACTTTAATCAGTTCAATTATCAGTCATTAACAGTCCGGTTTATCAGTAATCAGTATATAATTCAGTGGTTATACGGTAATCAATACGAGGGTTGTTACACAACCCTCGTACTGATTACCGTTAAACCACTGAATTATATACTGATTACCATTAAACTGAACTGCTAATGACTGATAAGTGAACTGGATGAACTACTGAACAAACTGAATGAAACTGAAACTGAAACTGAATAAGTTTGTCTATTGAATTGCGTGTTGCATCTGTTTGAGTGTATGATTATCTGTTTGCATTTTATGTTTAAACTGCTAATTGAAGGCCTTATCGGCGGCCGATTTAGAAACCGTTTGATGTTTTGGAATCAGCATAATATTTGTGATTTAATAATATTTTTATCTGAAAATTGATTAGGAATGATTAAATTAGATTGAAATAAGTTAATTGTCGAGTTTGACTTAATTACCAAATTTGCCAGTGAGTGGGTCTTGTTAATCTTATGACTTGAGCCTATCTTACACTTAACCAAAACATTCCTCAGCCCCTTTTTCTTCACCATAGTCGACCAAGAGAGGGAGCAAGAGAGAATTTGTGATTTGGCTTGAAAACCTTGAAGTATTGCTTGGAAATTAAGAAGATTTGAGGCATGGATTGCTAGATTGAGCTCCTAGACTTGTAATTGAGACTTAGGTGAGTGAATTCATCTTCTCCTTGTTGAGTTTAAACTTCATTCTTGCATGGTTCATGCATCATTGTAGAGCTAAGTTATGGAATTGTTCATATATGTTGGATTGAAGTCAAATTCATGCATGCATGTATATATTGGTGAGTTTGAAGTTGAGTTCATGGCAATTTGTCACATGCATGTTCATGGTATTGTTATAGTCCATGTTTTCAACTTGCTTTTCAAAGAATTGAGCTCATTTGAGCATGATTGGAAGCTTAAAATTGGTTTAAAGATCATGCATGTCATGTTTTGAAAGTGTTCTTGAAAATGGTTTGAAATTGAGTTTGAGTTAAACACCCTTGGGCCTTGATTTCTTAAATTGAGTTTTAAAACTTGTTATTCTATGTGTTTGAAAGAGTTTTTCCAGAAAATGGGCCCAAGAGGATCGAATTTGGAGCATCAAAACTTGGTTTGAAACTCTGAGGTCGAATCTGGATTTTCCAGATTTTGGACGTCCGCTCGAGCGGGGGAAGTGCCGCTCGAGCGGGGAATTCATGCTCCCAGTATTCTCTTTGCATTGTTTTACAGTCCGCTCGAGCGGGGCTTTTAACGCTCGAGTGGGAAAATCGCGCATCCAGCATCTTTTGCACCTTTCATCAGTCCGCTCGAGCGGCGGAATGTACGCTCGAGCGTGGGCCTTTGTGTGCTTGTCCGCTCGAGCGGGGAAACCTGCGCTCGAGCGGAGGCTCTGTTTTCTGAAAATTCTGGAATTGCTTTCTAACTGTATTTTTGCATCCTCATCGCATCCTAGGCATTCTTAGGCCTAGTTTAAAGCATCTTAATGAGGATTTAGACATAGAACCACACCGAGGGAATTTAGGGATTTAATTATCATCCTTTCCAACTGTAAACTTAGTGTGGGTTCTATTGTTTGACTGTTTAGGGTTGACTCTCGGGGACGCGCTCTAGCTACTGATAGCCCAATCACTGTGAGTAACAGATGTGTAAAGATATGTTCAAAATGGTTATCTTTTGAATACTGTTTACCGAACTGTTTACTGAACTGATATTATGTACTGAATGAATGTATGTCCTATTTCCTGAACTGTATTGTGGCATCCTTAGCACCTACTGTTATTGACTGTTACAGAGCTCTGTCGGTTTCCTTGTGGAACCATACTGTTTACTGAATGATTGGCCATCATTATTGTTGGGTCTACAAAGGCCCGGTCCTTTTGGACCTACTGTTTATAGGCTAATGGATGTACCACATATGACTGTTTGACTGAAATACTGCAAGACTAAACTACTGTTTAAATGAACTGATTTCATTACTGTAAGGACATTCATTCATAACCTCTTTACACGTTATGTTATTCACTGGGCTTTAGCTCACTGTTTATATATATATGTAGGTGCTCAGCCGCCAGACCGAAGCTAGGAGCGTGGGATTGGTCCCCAGTTTTGTCAGCCAGCCTGTGTGCCTCACTGTGAGGTTCCGAGACGCCATGCCATGGCTTGGGGTGTTTTTGTGTCCCCACTAGTCTCCTACTGTTTTGTACTGTTGGACGTTACTGTATAGACTGTTGACTGTACTGTTATCGAGGGATTGAGTCCCCGTACTGAATGCCTGTAAATAATTGTATAGAGTGTACTGTTTTGGACTGTATGAATGCATAAAAATGTTTTTGACATACAGATTAACACAGCTCTATGGACACTAGTTTTTACTGTTTTGGCTTCCGCCAGGCCCTGAACTCTGTATTTACTGTATTACTGATTGGCAGGCCTTTGGTAATCTCGGATTACTGGCCAGTTACGGTGCTAAACCCATAGGGCCGGGTTTGGGTCGTGACAGTATCTGTGTGTGTATCTGTCTGTCTGTGTGTGTGCGTGTATCTGTGTGTGTATATATCTCTGTGTGTGTATGTCTGCCCTCACAATGTATGTGTCAATCTGTGTGTTATAGGAGAAAGAGAGAGCCCATGCCACCACTGTGTGTGTCTTAACTCAGATCGAAGAGATGACACACACGTATGTCTCGCGTATCAGTGTGTGTCGTGCCAAACACACCAACCCAGACCAATATAAAAACCCCTTACAGCACTTTGCCATTATGTGACACCCTATCAGTGTATCACATGCAACACACCACACATCCATTTACTAATCTTGTACGTGAGTGACACACGTGCCTCACCTAATTTCTGCCTGACAGCTGCATTATATGAGGGTAATTACGTCCCTCACAATTAAATGGGACTAAACGGTTTAATAGAATAAAAATGGGACCAATTGGTTCATAAGTTCAAATTTTGGGATTTATTGGTAAATCTCCCTTAATGATTTCATGATCATTCATTTTTAAGAATAATGTTTGAGAGTTCGAATTTGGCTCCCCTTAATCCCCAAAACGACGTCGTTTTGGGTTTTTTTTTTTTTCCGACTGAAACAGGGAGAGAAGTAGAGGGGAGAAGAGAAAGAGGAGGGGAGAAGAGGAGAGGAGAAAAGAAAGAGGAGGGCTGCGAGGGATCGTCGATCGTCGCAGCTGGGCCTCTGCCTCCGTCGCCGATCACCGCGCCTCCGCCCCTGGTTCTTCAGTTCTTCTTCTTCTTCTTCTTCTTCTTCTTCTTCTTCTTCTCCCCTGGTTTATGCCCCCTTCTGTTCTTCTTCTTCCCTCCCTTCTTCTCCTTCCTTCTGCTTCGTCTTCTTCCTTCATCTTTCTGGTTTTCTTCTTCTGAAACAAAAAAAAAAAAAAAAAAAAAAAAAAAGAAATTAGGAGGATTCGGGGGAGCTCGTTTTCGAGCTCCCTAGCACGGTTGCATTTTTAATTAGTAGTTAGGAAAAAAATATGTATAAATGAAAAGCTTTGCAAGATTAAAAGATAAGATAATAAACTTTTACATCAAATTGATATTATTTTTTAACATAACACTGAAATATTATTTTCCCTTTTAAATTTACAAATTTTACCTTAGTTTTTTGTTTTAACCCAATTATAAAGTTACTTAGCAACATTTTTTTTTTAAACATTTGAAACCATTTTAGATTATAAAGAGTAGGGTAAATTACACTGGTCTCCCTTCAAGTTTAAAAAAAATATAATAAATCTCGCAAGTTTAATATAATTACGCTAGGTCTCCCTAAAGTTTTAAATAACACTTGGCTTCATTTTTATTAAAAATCTATTGGTAATCCTTTTGATAATCCCTTTTTTTTTTTTTTTTTCCCTTCACATATTTAGAAACTTTGTTCTTTCTTTTAAAACTTATAGAACTACAAAAAACATTTTCAATTTTTCAAAAAACAATTTCGAGTTTCTTGTACATGTAAGAGATTGCAGACAAGTTACATTTGAAGCTTATTTAAACAATTGTATCATATGAAGGTGATGATCGAGAGGATGAAGATCGAGAAGGAAGAAGGGCGAGTCGGTTCAAAAACCGACACTAGCAGCAAAGCAGCAAACCGTGTGGTGGAGCCTACAGCAACACCTGCCCCTGGTGCAGACATCACCTCAACTCCACCTAGCATGACTAGAATGCCAGAAAGAGCAGAGCAAGAAGTAGTGAAGTCTCGAGTTGTGGTACTTAACGCGAGGCTGAAGAAACTAAATACCTATTCTTCCTTTCTCAACGTACTCACACTTATGGTTCAATCTTGGCACCTTGTCTACCTTGGCCAACTTCTTTATGCGGCGGCCTGCTAATGCTGCAGGTAAGATCTTTTCTTGCTGCTTTAGTCCCATCTAGTAGTGTTCTCTATGAAATAGATGTTCTGTTCCATGATGCTTGTAATGTTTTAATGTGTAATTTAGACAGAGAGTACTTGAATTGTGTTTCAAATCCAAGGCAATGCATGTGAAATCGTGATGTATAAGTTGGATATGTTTTGTGGAAAAAAAAAATATATATATATATAGTAACAAGCAAAATGCATCTTATCCGTATTTGGCATGGGAAAGCTTGCTAGAGTAGTAATATGCAAATAGAAAAATCGTTAACACACAAATCAAATACAAAATTGGACACTTTGAACACATGGATAGACAGGTTTTTTCAAGATTCCCACTTCGAAAATGTCCCATCCATCTATGAGTTTTTAGTGCTTCATGGTTTAGTTGATATTTTGTCATAAGAATTTTATACATCACTTGGTTTGGTTGATATCATAATTTACAAATATATTAAAGCTACATTGTTCTCCATGCAATTATTTATTTATTTATTTTTTATATTTTGTGGTTTTAGCATTTTTCTTACAAAATTAACTTGTCGGACTACAGGTGCAGTGCAGCTTAGTAACGGGAAGGAGTAGGTGCTAAAAGTGGAGAAGTTTTGATGCAGCAAAATGCGAAATTCTGGAAGCAACATAGTCATGTTCTTGACTTGTAAGAAGTGTGGTAGTTAGTACTAGGGGAGAAAATAACAATGCTAACTAATACTATATGCAGTTCAGATTGCAGGTAAAGGGTTTTGATGTAGCAAAATGCGAAATTCTGGAACATAGTCATGTTCTTGGCTTGTAAAGAGTGTAGTAATTAGTACTAGGGGAGAAAACAACAATGCTAACTAATACTATATGCAGTTCAGATTGCAAGAAAAGGGTTGTGTTTAGGATTTACAATGTAAATGTTGGTTGGGAGATGAGTATTTACTTTGGTATCAATCAAAATCTTTTGTTGTACCCCCAACCCAAACGAGGGTGATCATGAAATTCTATCTCTAGTTTCAACATCATGTAGCATGCATGAATATTAGTGAACTGAGACTGAAAGTGCAATTGGAAAGAACAACTCACTTTTGGAGAGGTCTTAAAATTTAGAAAATTTTTGTTTAGTTTCGTTTTTCTGAAAACAGTTTTTAAAAAATTCTACTTTCTTATTTTTTGTATTTTTTTATTTTTACTGAATTTTTTTAATATTTTAAGTAATTTTTTTAATTTTTAGACACATTTAACATAAATACACATAAAAAGTATAATTTTTGTGAAATTTTTTTTTAAATTTAATAAATATCAAAAATATAAAAAATATAGGAAAATTTAATTATGTATTTGTTAATTTTTTAAAATATTTTCTCACAAATTTTTTATTTTTTAGATATATCTAAGTAAGGTGTATTTAAAAAAGTAAAAAAAAATATTTAAAATTTTAAAAATATTCACTAAAAATAAAAAATAAATACGAAAAATAAAAAAATTAACTTTTAAAAAGTTTAATTCAAAAAACTCAAACTAAACCCACTGAATAATGAATAATGTTGTGTCTGCTCTTCTACTACTATTTGGGGGTCTACTCAGCTTGCTTGTTTTCAATATTTAGAAAATACTTTTCAAAAAATTTTATTTTCTTATTTTTCGTATTTTTTTGTTTTTACTGAATTTTTTTAATATTTTAAGTAATTTTTTTTAATTTTTTAGACACACCTAACATAAATACACCTAAAAAGTAAACAAATTGTAAAAAAAATCTTTTAAAAATTCACTAAGGCCTCGTTTGGGAACAGGCTAATTTAGTAACTTTTTGGCTATTTGGCTAAAATAGTCACTCAAAAAAACTAGTATGTTTGGGATGACTTTTTGGCTTTTTACGAAAAGATGTGCAAAAAGTAGAGAGAAAAGAGAATCTTTGACTTTTTGGTATGAGTTGTTGGTTTTTTGGCTAATTTAGTAACTTTTTGGCTTTTTGGCTAAAAATGATGCTTCCCAAACAAGGCTTAAATACCAAAAATACAAAAAAATACAAAAATTCAGTACATTTTTTTTTATTTTTATGTATTTATTAATTTTTTTAAATATTTTTTCATAAATTTTTTACTTTTTAGATACATCTAACTAAGGTGCATCTAAAAAAGTAAAAAAAATATTTAAAATTTAAAAAATATTTACTAAAAACAAAATAATACGAAAATCAAAAAATTCAATACTTCAAAAACTTAATCCAAAAAATTCAAACCCAAAAAAGCATTCGGGGGCTTGAGTTTGATTTGAGTGTGTTTGGCCACTTTATCCACGGAATTTAAGAGGCTCTGTTACTATTGTATATTTCTAAAGCAGCTTTGTTGTCGTCTCGTGCTCTCATCACATGTCTATAGGAATTTACCCACGTCTTTAGGAAGGATAAATCGGTTTTCACCTAAAATTTTAAAAGTAATGTTGGATGTACTTAGAATTTTACTAAAAATGTTTCCTCGTTATATTATTCTTGTCTAGTTAAAGTCACTTTTATTATTGACTTATGTTGTTTTGTTGTTGACTACCTCTTATATTTTAGATGAACAATGATAAAGACCACTAAAAATGATATTCTAAAATAATTATTAATGATGTGATATTCATTTTTTTTCTTTTTATAAAAAATAGACACAATAATACTGTGACAGTGGAGACTCACTGTCACATCATTAGTAGTGGCACTAATTAGTGTTCTCACTCATTTTCATTTTGGATAGAGGTGTTGGACGGTGTCACCTTTTATATTTTAAAATAATAATAGGCTTTTTAAAAAAATAATAATATTAATCTCGTAATGATTGTATTATTTTATTACATATTATTTATGAATTCTTGTGTATAAGTTTGACACTATCCCATAATACTACCAAATTCGAAGAATTGAAGGAGCCTTTTCTTAACCAACAAATGAGCACATCAAAGCCCTATTTCCCTCATGAAAATGATATATATACTCCCCATATAGAAACCATTCAGGTCCACCTTGATCAATTTAGCACAAATTCACCATGTAATCACACAAATATACATATAAAATTTTTTATATACAAAAAAAAAATTCTTGTGCCGGTGACTCAAAATTTTAAAAATATTGTTATCATATTATTTAAATAAATTATTTTTATAAAAAAAAAAAAATTCTGTTTGCCCACCTTTCTTCTCTGTCATAATGGAAACCGAATGGCCACTGTTTTTTGTTTTTTCCTCCTCCTTTTTGAACAGCCAGCCAGCCAATGTTCAATTCCTTCATTAGTAAGGCCAGTACAGTCTTTTTTTTTTAAAGTAATTTTTTAATTTTTTGATTAAAATATGATATAAAAAAATTAGTATATTTAGAATAATTTTTTAATTTTTGACAAAAAAAATATGTAAAAAATAAACAAAAAAAATTACTTTTAATATAAATTATTATCCTTAAATTTTAGAATAATTTTTAAAGTATATGAGTTAATTATTATTTTTTAATTACCTACTCTCGTCTCGTATCATATAAGGGACATAATAAATAAAAAAGATGATATGATGAGTTAATTTTGTCAATTTAAAAATAGAAAAACTCCTAAAATAGTAATTGTATATAACATATATATATATATATATATTTAATAAATAAAATCAAGGCGAGGGAGAGAAACACATATCTATCCCGCTTCTTCGTTGGGGTCAGAAAAATCCACACAAGGCGAGAGATGAACGAGCAGAGTAGGACGGGAAAAAATTATTATCCTTAAATTTTAGAATAATTTTTAAAGTATATGAGTTTTGTGAATTCTAAATAACTTACCCATCCGATAAATCTAATTTAATATAATATGAATCATATTTAAAATAAATTTAATTTTTATATTTTATCTTAAAATATTTTTAACATACTTTTTGTAAGTGTAAAATATTTCTTTAAAGAAAACCAAGGCCTCTACGATAAGGCCAAGTTTATGTTTATTGTCACAAGTTGTCTTTTTTCAATTAATCAAATTTAGGTAATGATAAATCAATAGGTGTCATCTTTTTAACAACAAAACTAAAAAATAAGTCCACATGCATGAATTACAAAACTCAAATAGAATGGGGAAAATATGGATCAAAGGAGGTATTATGACTACTTTTGACAAAAGGTCTTTTTTGATTGAAGGAAACTCTATATGAATACGTGGGCATTCAACTCAACCAATAAATAAGAGGCTTATGAATAATTACATGGGCTGTCATGTCAATATAACATTCTTCAAAGTAATTATGTCCCCAAATTTTATGTTAGATTGTATGATTAGGTTGGGATTAGTTTAGGTGGAAATTACAAATAAAAATAAAATTTGTTCGAGTTATGAGTATAAAAATATTGAGTAAGGTTTCGTTTGGCATATTAGGTTTTTTTTCTTATTTTTTAGTTATTTTAGTCGTAAAAAAAAAAAAAATTTTTTTAACTCAATAAAATAAGGGAAAATGATTTGGAGCCCTAATTTTTCTCCCCCTAATTCCCTTAATTTCCTATTTTGGCAACTGCTTTTTTTTTTTTTTTTTTTTCTTACTTGATATGGAAATTAGGGGGATTAGGGGGAGGGAAATTAAGGGGATGTAGCAAGACCCTAAAATAAAATATTACATCCAAACCATGATCATTTTATTTTTTCTTTTACAAAAGTCAAAAAAATCAAAACGTCTATTCTAAATGAGACTTTTTGACCCTACACTAAAACAGTAAAAAAAATTAAAAAGTCAAAAAATAAACTCACATCCCAAACGAACTCTAATAGGATTATCAGTGTAACAATATTAAGTTAGACATATATAAAATAAATTATATATATTTGTACATTAGTATTATGATATTAATTAATTGAGATTGCATTTATAAAATTATATAAAAATTCTTATTATAAACTGGGGCAAAATAAATATTTCCCCCTCCAATCTTATGGGATTAAATTAACAATCCACCTCTCACATTAGCAATTGACTATTAATAGTCCACAGTCTTGTCACTTTTTCTTCAACCAAACACAACCCACATAATTACTAATATAGTCCCAGGGCCTATGACCCACTGGAGTTTAGGACCACCAATATTCAATGCGTCAGCCGGTGTTATTTATAGATAACAATAATAAGAGAAAATTATTGATAAATTACAATTAGAAATATTTTAACTTAAGAAATTCATGAAAGAATTTTTTAACCCATTTAGTTTCATGTATGTATAGTTTTATTTCATAAAGTCCTTTTTCTTAATTTACACAATTTTTTTGGACACTTATGCACTTATATTTAATTTTGATACCCTTATAAATATTTTTTGAACAGTTAGCAATTTTATGACGTGAACATTCATATTTTAAAATTCACATTGGTAGGAATATAAAATTGACCCGTGGCGGCCCGAAATCCGCCTGCGAGCCGGGGCGGGCCCGGCCCGTTGACAATGTGAATATTTACATTGACATGTTAACATTCACATTAATAGGAGTGTAAAATTGGCTCGCGTCCCGTGGCGGCGCGAAACCCGCCCGCGGCCTATGGGCAGCCCAGGGCGGGTCCGGTCCGGCCCGTTGACAATATGAATATTCATATTGATATGTTAACATTCACATTGATAAGAGTATAAAATTAGCCCGCGGCCCATATGTGGCCAAAAGTCCGCCCGCAGCACAAGGCAGGCCCAACCCGTCCAGACCCGTTGACAATGTGAATATTCATATTGACACGTTAACATTCACATTGATAGGAGTGTAAAATTAGCCCGTACCTTGTGGCTGCCCGAAACCCACCCATGGCTCGTGGACGGCCCGACCCGGCTTGTTAACAATGTGAATATTCACATTGACATGTTAACATTCACATTGATAGGAGTGTAAAATTAGCCCGCGCCTCATGGCTGCCGAAAACCCGCCCACGACCCGTGGACGGCCCGGGGCGGGCCCGGCCCGTCCTGTTGACAATGTGAATATTCACATTGACATATTAACATTCACATTGATAAGAGTATAAAATTGGCCAGCGACCCAGGGCGGGCCCGACCCGACCTGTTAACAATGTGAATATTCACATTGACATGTTAACATTCACATTGATAAGAGTGTAAAATTGGCCCGCAATCCGTGGGCAGCCCGAAACTCGACCGCAGCCCGAGGCGGGCTTGGCCCGACCCGTGACAATGTGAATATTCACATTGACATGTTAACATTAACATTAATAGGAGTATAAAATTTGTCCGCTGCCCGAAACTTGCTCGCGGCCCGGGGTAGGGCCGGCCTGGCCCGTTAACAATGTGAATATTCACATTGACATGTTAAAATGCACATTGATAGGAATGTAGAATTGGCACGGGGCCCGTGGTGTCACGCCCCGTAACCCGCCCTTAAAAGTTCGGGCATGACCTATGTAGACGTAAGCATTAAACCTGATATACATAATATAGGGGGCCTGAACGGAAGCATTTAATAATAAAGAACAACATTGAAACATATCCATTGAGCTACTATTGACATGCCAGGATCACAACATCACATCAAGTAAATAATATACAGAAAACTGACACATATGTACCTTGACTTAGCCCGCAATTGGGCATAGAATAATACATCTAAAGGAAAAACAATCAAGCATAAACTCCAAAAATATAACAACACTTTACAAAATACACGGGCTTCAGTTAGTGCCTGGACACACCGAGGTTGACAAGAGGGAGACGAATCTTAAGGGTTTGGACTGGTCCCTCAGTTGATGACCTACAGAAACAGACAAAATACCGAATGAGTGAAACTCAGTGAATAATAGTACATAAATAAGGTAAAGTACCACTGACACAATAAAGTACATAACTGCAAAGCATATGATTAACTATACCCGGTATTTATATTTCAAACAGACATGAGTCCAGAAGCATATACAGAGCGGCCCTCGGCCCAAAATGATACAGAATGTCACAGAATCGTCACAAAATGGCCCTCGGCCTAGAATGGTACACAGAATGTTACTGAATGTCACAAAATGGCCCTCGGCCCAGAATGTTACATAGAATGGCCCTCGGCCCAGAATGTTACACAGAACGGCCCTCGGCCCAGAATGTTACACAGAATGTTACTGAATGTCACAAAATGGCCCTCGGCCCAAAATGTTACACAGAATGGCCCTCGGCCCAGAATGTTACGCAGAATGGCCCTCGGCCCAGAATGTTACACAATGTATGGATTCAAGAGGTGGCTCCCACCGAAGTATAGCACTTTGTTCCATACCAGAAATCAATAAGTTTTACATCAACATTGTATACTATAACATGTCATGTCGTAAACGGAACTACTTACAGAACATATTACCTAAACGGAATGATTATCCAGAACAGAGTAGCCCCAAATTCATATAAATAATATCATACAATAGGATACATAAGTCATCTCACGTATATGAAATATTACTACTAGGCACGGAATAACTTACTTCACAACAAACCTGAGTCATCCTTGGCAAAGCATAAGGACTCAGAAGGCACACACATCGTGGTTCTTCCTGTTCACTATAAATTAACAAGGGTAATTTACAGATAACAAAACGTTAATGATGCTCATTAACAGTACACAAAGCACATGTCGATAGCACAACTAATAGTTTTAACCAGCTGCCCAATCATGTTAATCCACAATAAATAGGTATCTATATTGTAACACATGTACTGAAATTCCCAAGAGGGTGTTCGGGATGTCATGTTCCCATTCAGAATATTATGCTCCAGTAAATAGAGTTTACATTCATAATGTTCTTCAATTACCCATTCCATAGCATTAATAGCTTACATATCATACCTGAGCAGAATCATGGTAACCTACAGGTTGTAACACATTATCGATACATTACCGTTAACCACTAAACACACCCGAAATGTAAGTAGTTCAGAGCCATATTGATGCATGTCAGATCCTTCATTGTTCATAATTACCCACAAAGAACAGAATATTAATATCAATAATCATTAACAGTGAATGGTTTACAATTGTAGTACTATTACTCACAGTGCTTAGATGATTGGTCCGCCTCTGCAGCTGACCCTACACAATTCAGAATACACATAAAAATCGGGTCACATATAATTTATTCCATTCTTAACTTGTTATCCTCTTTATACCAAAGTACACAGCAATTTGCAATTCACATCATTAAACCAACACACTTCTCCATACATATCTCAATACAATCCAACATAAGCTACACTATTTGGCATAATTCACCATATCACCCCTAAATATAATTCAACATCTTTTAAGGTGAAGTCTTAAATCTCATTTCATCATTTCTTCCCAAGGTTCTTATCATTCATAACATTAATAATCTTGTTTCTCAATTTCATCTCACATAATAGCATGATTCACCCTATACATAACTGAGGTTCATTCGTAAATTTTAAACATAATTTGCAAACATCTCCAAAATTCAATTAACTTTGTATAGATATAATTCAATACCTCAATTTCATAATTCTACTTCCAATTTGGCCCAAATCATCGCTTATCATCAAGAAGCAACCTAGGGTTTCTAAGAAATCTATAAATACCAATAAAATTCAAACTTATTAATTCATCACTTATCATTCCACTTTTCCCATTGATTATACACTTAGGATTCATAATCCATCATTCTAACTCATCAATTCAACTCTCAACAACCCATACCCTAAAACCTCCAATTCTCATACCATACACTACATGCTCACAAATGGAAATTCTTGTATTTAGATAGTCAAATACTACAAATCTATCCATCCACGTAAGTAATGAAGAGGACTAGAACCCCTACCTCGAGAACCAAGCAAGAAAACGAAGCTTGAGAAGAATCCTTCGCAATCTCGAATTCCAATCGGTTGAAAATGTTTATCTCCTCTTGTTCTTCATCCTTGATACAAGAATCATGGTGGGTTGTTGATCAAAGTAGAGGAAATCAAGGTTTTGGAGCTAGGGTTTTCGGACTAAGGCAAAGAGGAAGGAAGAGAGAAGAAGAAACATGTAAGAAATGATCCAAAATCCCGTTTTAAAAGCTGCTGCCCCGTAATTCCCGCTCGAGCAGACCTGCCCTCAGCACAGATTTCGAAACTTTGAACAGGTATAACTCTCCCATCCGGACTCCGTTTTAGGTCGTTCTTGTGTCCAAATTGAAGCCCCAGAAATAAGCTTTCCAATGGTTCTAACCTTATATCCAAATTCCAAGTATGGAAAAAGAAAAAGGCAAAAGAGTGGCGGCTGTTCGTAAAATAACTATTCGAATTAAATTCTTCGGTCCAATCTTACTTCACCATCATATTACCACCTCAACCAAAATCCCAAAATAATAAAAAAAAGGCATTCCAAATACACTAATAAGATGTCACAAATGAGCCCACATGCCTCAGAAGTACAACTCATCCTGGAGTCTCGCTCGAGCGCCCAACATCGCGCTCGAGTGGGAAATCACCACTCCCAGAATTTCGGCCCGCCTGCAAAATTCCTGGAACCCCCAAAGGCCCGCTCGAGCGCCAACCCCTTCGCTCGAGCGGAAGAAAAATTTTCAGATTGTTGGTAAAGGTCACCAATTCCAGTTTCACAAGCATAATTCGGCAGATAGTTCTTCAATTCCAATAGGAAACACTTTAACCCTTAATTAAATCAAGATAACCTAATATACGCACTTTGGGGTCATTACATTCTCCCCACCTTAAGAAGTTTGGTCCTCCAAACTTGATTCACCTGGTTATAAGTCTAGTTCCGTCCTGAACATATAACATTTCTCAATCATTTCATAACTATCAAACGTAAGTCAAACTTGGTAAGGTCACAAGTAACTCCCATTATCACAATTCCTCAAAGGTATAAGCTTTTTATAACAAGTAGACCCATAATAACAATTAAGTGCTAAATCAACGACTTTGGGGCTCTTTATTCATTATCTGCATTAGACTTATCAGTTCAAATCAAGTCTCTAACAGGCTCAAATTTAAAACCAACATGATTATTATTTTTTGTTTATACCTGCACTTACGTGGTTAGAGTCAAGTCGGATTACGCATAGTTCAATCAGCAGGGTTCTACTTAATCAGCAAAATGTACTTCATGCCAACAATTATAAAGAACCCTTTTAGTATATAACCACAAGCTTCACATTTGGTTCTTAGTATTCCTTAATTTTCCAAAAAGATTTCAAAGGTAACACCATTACATTGGTTTAGAATTATGTACAATGATTTTTAACAAATTTAGTACAACAGAAGGGAAGATCACAGCACACGTGGTTAATTCCTAATAGCATTACTTTTAAGTACAGGAATATAAAGAAAATCATGCCGCAACTCAACAATAAGGATGACACTTGTTTGAATGCATGCAGATCTATCCTCATAACACTAAGTCAAACTTCCATAAATCCTTCCATAAATACAATTCTCAGTAATAAGTACCAAAATGGCAACCGTCGTTTCGGGCAAAAGGGACCATTCAAAGCTAAAATGAAGAATTGCATTTAGAATCGTATTTTATTAGTCAATCATAATGATGCAGTACCACATCCACTCTTATTAAGTTTTCTCTCCGGTTACTATAAAAGTACGTCGATTCCCCTAGGACCATTTATTCTTATCAAAAATCATAATGTCATGCAGAACAGCTTGTATTATCATCGTTAACTACAAAATAGGGCTTGGTTTAACAATTTGCAATATCTATACAGAATTGTATCACAGAGGTGATTTTTCAATCATACATTATTAATACGCAGAGGCAAGATTCTAATTCTTGCAGTAACGTATTAGATTACCACTCAATTTAATTAGTGGTTAGCTATTGTTTTGCAAGTTCCATATGGACAGACACGCATTATAGGCGGGGTTCCTTATGTTAGTCAACTCTTCTTTATAGGAAGTCCCAATGACCGATTTCAGGTTAGACATAAACAAAACAAACAACAGAGCACAGATTTCAGATTACAAAGTACAAATTACAGAGGTCAGAGTACAGAGTGCGGAATACGGAATACAGATAACAGATGCTGTAACTATAGACAGACACAATCATATTACATACTTCAATATTTTCCCATCAAAAGTCGTTGGTATTTCTCGGTTCATGAAACCATATCATTTACATACTGTTACAATTTAAGGGGGATCACTACATGCATGACTTCGTCTTACAACCGAGCATACTTATCTCAATTCCAATTATTACGCGAAATGCATCTTCTCAAAAGATTCCAACATAGTAATTTCTCAGAATCATCGTTCTAAACAGTGTTACGGCAAGGGAGGCATAACAAGCCATAAAGGTATCACATATAGCATTTCCTTTACTCTGAGCTATGTACAATTAACTTAAATAATTATTAAACCGCCCAATTGTAACGTCATCATTTCCCACAAATAATTATCAACCGATAGCACACATTTGATCCAATCATTTACATATAAACTGTCTTACCGATCAATCCAAATTCTTACCACACCTTCACAGTGCAACGTTGTTCACTTAATCCCATCTGTATAGCTTGCATTATTCACCAACCTATATAAGATAAACAAAGACAACAAAAGAGTATACACCAGACATAGATTGTAATCATCAGAGTTAGCAGGTAAAACATACGCATGTAACGTTGCCACCACGCTTTTCATGTACTTGCAGAATTTTATGCATGATGCCTAAGTCTTTCTAGACATCCTAAAGCTCAATGGATTCGTGTGTGAGATGGCAACTCGTGCTCTGATACCACCTATCACGCCCCGTAACCCGCCCCTAAAAGTTCGGGCATGACCTATGTAGACGTAAGCATTAAACCTGATATACATAATATAGGGGGCCTGAACGGAAGCATTTAATAATAAAGAACAACATTGAAACATATCCATTGAGCTACTATTGACATGCCAGGATCACAACATCACATCAAGTAAATAATATACAGAAAACTGACACACATGTACCTTGACTTAGCCCGCAATTGGGCATAGACTAATACATCTAAAGGAAAAACAATCAAGCATAAACTCCAAAAATATAACAACACTTTACAAAATACATGGGCTTCAGTTAGTGCATGGACACATCGAGGTTGACAAGAGGGAGACGAATCTTAAGGGTTTGGACTGGTCCCTCAGTTGATGACCTACAGAAACAGACAAAATACCGAATGAGTGAAACTCAGTGAATAATAGTACATAAATAAGGTAAAGTACCACTGACACAATAAAGTACATAACTGCAAAGCATATGATTAACTATACCCTGTATTTATATTTCAAACAGACATGAGTCCAGAAGCATATATAGAGCGGCCCTCGGCCCAAAATGATACAGAATGTCACAGAATCGTCACAAAATGGCCCTCGGCCTAGAATGGTACACAGAATGTTACTGAATGTCACAAAATGGCCCTCGGCCCAGAATGTTACACAGAATGTTACTGAATGTCACAAAATGGCCCTCGGCCCAAAATGTTACGCAGAATGGCCCTCGGCCCAGAATGTTACACAGAATGGCCCTCGGCCCAGAATGTTACACAGAATGTTACTGAATGTCACAAAATGGCCCTCGGCCCAAAATGTTATGCAGAATGGCCCTCGGCCCAGAATGTTACACAATGTATGGATTCAAGAGGTGGCTCCCACCGAAGTGTAGCACTTTGTTCCATACCAGAAATCAATAAGTTTTACATCAACATTGTATACTATAACATGTTATGTCGTAAACGGAACTACTTACAGAACATATTACGTAAACGGAATGATTATCCAGAACAGAGTAGCCCCAAATTCATATAAATAACATCATACAACAGGATACATAAGTCATCTCACGTATATGAAATATTACTACTAGGCACGGAATAACTTACTTCACAACAAACCTGAGTCATCATTGGCAAAGCATAAGGACTCAGAAGGCACACACATCGTGGTTCTTCCTGTTCACTATAAATTAACAAGGGTAATTTACAGATAACAAAACGTTAATGATGCTCATTAACAATACACAAAGCACATGTCGATAGCACAACTAATAGTTTTAACCAGCTGCCCAATCATGCTAATCCACAATAAATAGGTATCTATATTGTAACACATGTACTGAAATTCCCAAGAGGGTGTTCGGGATGTCATGTTCCCATTCAGAATATTATGCTCCAGTAAACAGAGTTTACATTCATAATGTTCTTCAATTACCCATTCCATAGCATTAATAGCTTACATATCATACCTGAGCAGAATCATGGTAACCTACAGGTTGTAACACATTATCGATACATTACCGTTAACCACTAAACACACCCGAAATGTAAGTAGTTCAGAGCCATATTGATGCATGTCAGATCCTTCATTGTTCATAATTACCCACAAAGAACAGAATATTAATATCAATAATCATTAACAGTGAACGGTTTACAATTGTAGTACTATTACTCACAGTGCTTAGACGCTTGGTCCGCCTCTGCAGCTGACCCTACACAATTCAGAATACACATAAAAATCGAGTCACATATAATTTATTCCATTCTTAACTTGTTATCCTCCTTATACCAAAGTACACAGCAATTTGCAATTCACATCATTAAACCAACACACTTCTCCATACATATCTCAATACAATCCAACATAAGCTACACTATTTGGCATAATTCACCTTATCACCCCTAAATATAATTCAACATCTTTCAAGGTGAAGTCTTAAATCCCATTTCATCATTTCTTCCCAAGGTTCTTATCATTCATAACATTAATAATCTTGTTTCTCAATTTCATCTCACATAACAGCATGATTCACCCTATACATAACTGAGGTTCATTCGTAAATTTTAAACATAATTTGCAAACATCTCCAAAATTTAATTAAATTTGTATAGATATAATTCAATACCTCAATTTCACAATTCTACTTCCAATTTGGCCCAAATCATCGCTTATCATCAAGAAGCAACCTAGGGTTTCTAAGAAATCTATAAATACCAATAAAATTCAAACTTGTTAATTCATCACTTATCATTCCACTTTTCCCATTGATTATACACTTAGGATTCATAATCCATCATTCTAACTCATCAATTCAACTCTCAACAACCCATACCCTAAAACCCCCAATTCTCATACCATACATTACATGCTCACAAATGGAAATTCTTGTATTTAGATAGTCAAATACTACAAATCTATCCATCCACGTAAGTAATGAAGAGGACTAGAACCCCTACCTCGAGAACCAAGCAAGAAAACGAAGCTTGAGAAAAATCCTTCGCAATCTCGAATTCCAATCGGTTGAAAATGTTTATCTCCTCTTGTTCTTCATCCTTGATACAAGAATCATGGTGGGTTGTTGATCAAAGTAGAGGAAATCAAGGTTTTGGAGCTAGGGTTTTCGGACTAAGGCAAAGAGGAAGGAAGAGAGAAGAAGAAAAATGTAAGAAATGATCCAAAATCCCGTTTTCAAAGCTGCTGCCCCGTAATTCCTGCTCGAGCGGACTAATTTCCGCTCGAGCGGACCTGCCCTCAGCACAGATTTCGAAACTTTGAACAGGTATAACTCTCCCATCCGGACTCCGTTTTAGGTCGTTCTTGTGTCCAAATTGAAGCCCCGGAAATAAGCTTTCCAATGGTTCTAACCTTATATCCAAATTCCATGTGTGGAAAAAGAAAAAGGAAAAAGAGTGGCGGCTGTTCGTAAAATAACTATTCGAATTAAATTCTTCGGTCCAATCTTACTTCACCATTATATTACCACCTCAACCAAAATCCCAAAATAAAAAAAAAAAAGGCATTCCAAATACACTAATAAGATGTCACAAATGAGCCCACATGCCTCAGAAGTACAACTCATCCTGGAGTCTCGCTCGAGCGCCCAACATCGCGCTCGAGCGCGAAGACCAACAAGGCTGTCCGCTTGAGCGGGAAATCACCACTCCCAGAATTTCGGCCCGCCTGCAAAATTCCTGGAACCCCCAAAGGCCCGCTCGAGCGCCAACCCCTCCGCTCGAGCGGAGGAAAAATTTTCAGATTGTTGGTAAAGGTCACCAATTCCAGTTTCACAAGCATAATTTGGCAGATAGTTCTTCAATTCCAATAGCAAACACATTAACCCTTAATTAAATCAAGATAACCTAATATACGCACTTTGGGGTCATTACACGTGGGCTGCCCGAAGCCCGCTCACGGCCCGAGGTAGGCTCGTTTGGGTCCGGGCCTGAGCATGTCCGAGACCCTAGGTTAGGGTCTAGGTCATCACTTTGAAGCCTGGCCAGGCCCATCGGCCCGCTTAAGGCCCATTCAAGGCTCGATCCGAGACCCAGCCCGCCTGAAGCGCAATGTATTTTTTTGTGAAAAATAATAAAATTTTGGTAGAAAAAATTTAAAAGAATTAAAAAAAAATGGCTAGGCCTGCCCAAGCTCGATCTAAGCTCGAGGCTAGGCCCAGGCCCACCGACCTGACCCGAGGCTCGATTCATTGGCCAATCCAAAGCCTGAATACCCTTGTGCCAGGGTTAGGGCCTAGGCCTAATTTTTTGGCCCGTGGGCCGGCCGACTAGGCTCGAGAAAGGCTCGTTTGGGCCTAGGCTCGAGCCTAGTCCGAGACCCTAGGCTAGGCCCTAGGTCATCACTTTGAAGCCCGGCCTGGCCCGGCCCATCGGCCCAATTAAGGCAGGTCCGGCTCGCGCCGAGGCCTAGTGTCTTTTTTTGTAGAAAATAATAAAATTTTGGTAGAAAAAATTAAAAAGAATTTAAAAAAAATGGCCAGGCTCACCCCGGGCCGCCCACAGACCATGAGCGGGTTTCGAACAGCCACGAGACACGGGCTAATTTTATACTCCTATCAATGTGAATGTTAACATGTCAATGACAATATTTACATTGTCAACGGGTCGGGCCGGGCCAGCCCTGGGCCATTGGCCAATTTTATATTTTTATCAATGTGAATGTTAACATATCAATGTGAATATTCACATTATTAACAGGTCGGACCGGACCTGCCCCGGGCTGCCCACGGGCCGTGGGCTAGTTTCAAGCAGCCACGAGGTACGAGCTAATTTTACACTCCTATCAATGTGAATGTTAACATGTCAATGTGAATATTCACATTGTCAACGGGCCGGGCCGGACCCGCCCCGGGTCGCGGGCAGGCCTTTGGCCGCCCATTTGCCGCGGGCCAATTTGATAGTCTTATCAATGTGAATGTTAACATGTCAATGTGAATATTCACATTGTCAACGGGTTGGACCGAGCTCGGGCTGCCCGTGGGCCGCGGGCGGGTTTCGCGCCGCCACAGGACGCGGGCTAATTTTACACTCCTATTAATGTGAATGTTAACTTGTCAATGTGAATATTCACATTGTCAATGGGCCAGGCCCGCCCCGCCCCGACTCGATTTTTTTCGGGCACCCACGAGGATTGACATGGGCCAGGCCCCTACACATTGACGATATGAACATTCACATTGATAGTGTAAACATTCATATTAGGGGCATTTTGGTAATTATGTCACCCATAGGACTTATTGAAACATAAAAAAATAATGTGAACTAAATGGAATATAAGTAGATGAAAATGGTATTTTGGTCTTCTTATCTCAAATAGGACCTAATGGAATAGTAAAAAAGAATATGGGTTGGATGAAATAAAACTCTTAGAAAGTGGATTTATCAAAAAAGCTCCCCAATAATAATTAGTATGGAAAGTATAGACAAGGCGTAGAGTTTAAAATTTAGGAAAAATTATTTATAAGTCCTATTAGGGAGACTTATGTTACATATGGTCCTACTAAAAAACTTATGTTCCCATAAGTCCTGTGGGAAGTTTTTTGACACATTTACCCTAAATATTAGTTGTTAATATCATAAATAATAGTAAAACCATCTATAAGAAATTGATATAAACGTAACGTAACGTGACACCTACATAAACATAACGTGACACCTATATGTAACGTGACATATCTACATAAACATAACGTAACGTGACACCTACATAAATGTAACGTGACACCTATATAAATATAACGTGACATATCTACATAAACGTAATGTAACGTGACACCTACATAAACGTAACATGACACCTATGATCTATGGTAACATTCAATTTTTTATTTAAGAAATTGATTTTATTTATTTTTTGGATTTTTTTATTTTTTTTTTAGAAATTTTTTCTGCCACGTCAGTGATTCGGCCTCGAGCTGATGTTGCATACTGCATTCATGCGCTTGCGAGGCGATTGGTCAATTACAACCTGGGGTGATGCTTTTCAACACCAATTGCCGAATGCATTGTCGTTTCCGAAGTGCGCATATATGCAACCACGTGTCAAATTTTCTATTTATAGGCACGCCTAATCTTCAAAATGTTGGTAACCTGTAGTTTTCACAGTGAGTGTGCTATGAACACAACACAATAGAATTGCCCAAAGATATGACTGAAGGGACCCACGTAGAATTATTATAAGAAGAAATTGCAAATAAGACCTCTTTTGGCATGCAGAGTAAAAGTCAATTTTTTTATTTTTTTATTTTTTTTAGTCATATTATCATAGATCATATTTATATAAAACGTAATATGACACCAACATAAATCAATAACATTTTCACATTCAATTTAAAAAAATAAAAACTTATTAAGTTTGCGAAACGTAACGTGATACGTTACGTTACGTTTATGTAAATGTCACATTATGTTTATATAGGTGCCACGTTACGTTACTGTTGGCTTTTTGGCTTTCGAAAGGTATTTTTGTAAATGCGAGCGTGCCAGCAAGGATCAATCAGTCCCACGTTACGTTACTGTTGGCTTTTTGGCTTTTGAAGGGTATTTTTGTAAATGCGAGCGTGCCAGCAAGGATCAATCAGTCCTTACAGAAATTATAATTGCCAACCAATTATCAGACGATTGTGTTTTAGTTCTTTTAGCCTCAATGAAGAGGACTTTTACTGGTGGCTTGACTTAGGAGAAATTAAGCAAAATAACAGATAAATGACGAGCAATTGAAGTATTTCATTAAAATGAAAACTTACAATGATCCAAACTCAGCCTCGTAGAGGTTTACAGCGACAATTTACTCGAAACTACTCCTATGAACGAAGTACAGTGCTGGAATTTAAAGTGCAGAAAATGTAAAGAACAGGTATTTAAAATCCAGGAAATGTAAAGACTGCAAAAGAAAATGTGAAGTAAATGACTGGTTTGTTGGATCTGAGTCTAGGGGTTTTTTCTGGGGGCTTCCCTGCTATTTATACTTGTCAAGGATGACCTTCAAACTGTACTTCAAACTGTCAAACTGCTCCTCCATGATCGCTGACCATGTTACCGTATAAGTAGTTCCACTACACCATCATTTGCAGTTAGGCTTCCCTCCTATATTTGAATTTGAATGTGAGTAACCGTTGAAGCCACATCACCTTGCATCTCTTTACTGATCCAATGTTACTCAGATCACGTGAGAACCAATATTAACTGCCACGTGTACGATCAGGATCAAAGACTTGACTAGTCTTCTTATATTACCCTTACTCTGCCACGTGTCGAATTGTGATTGGCTTTTACAAAATATGTAGCCAACATTACCCCCCGCACTAATATACCCAATAATTGGTGATATTAGTGGATCAAAGCTCTTTTCCCGTGTTTTTTAGAACGTGCATGGGGTCTAAATTCTGGAAATGCAACCGTCATTTATTGATGATCATTTTCATTAATTCACTTTCAATCTTGTGAACGCCCCAATACCTTAGCATTCGCACAGACTGATACTCCTTCTATGGCCGAATCAACTTTCTCCTCCATTGATTGAGCACACGAAGAGTCATATGATGATGCTGTTCCTCCTCGAAAGAATTTTCATGCATTAATTAGCCACATTTATCCACCTTTCCATATTCAGGTCATAGATGCCTTTACAAATTATCGACCTTTGGATTACGAACACATTGCTCTTAATTTTTCGATTCAGAAACTTGCGAATATAGATACAAGAAGTTCCACCTCTGACTCACTTTTGTGCTTCGAACAAACTACTCCCAAATCTTTGATTCAGAAAGTTGCAAATATGGACTTGGGAAACTCTTCTTCACAAACCTCTACATGGGATAAAGCTGTAACTTCTTCATCTTCTGGGGTTTCTGGCTGGACAAGTTGGTCAACCCCTGAGACTTATGATTTGAGGGAACGAATCAACCATCATTTTGTTGAATTCATTGACCCTTTAGAGTTCCCTTCCTACGCTCGAAGTTCAATGGTCTACCCCTATGTGCCCATTGACCATCAACGTAGTTTGGAGGAGAATCTGCTTGTGGCATGGTATACATCTTCCATGCCCACAACGACAGTGCTTCTTGCCCGACGCCCAGAAAAGGCACAAGGGTACAACCCATCATTCTTAGCCCAGAAGGCGAAGATTTATTCTTCTGACTGGCTTGATTATATTAATGCCTTTGTTCCTTCCACCCCCGTGCCATCTCCCATAATAGAAGCATCCACACCTTCTTCTCCATCTTCTGAAGCAGAAGCTTCTACACCTTCTCCTCCACCAACTCTTTGGTGGACAGAGAAACTGAGGCTTGCCCTCTCCATGAATGAAGTCTTTCCACCTTACAAACCTCCACCATCCCCTACTCCAGCTGAGCGGAAACAAGCTCAATTTCTGCTTGCAGCTTTCTCTCACTTGCCCTTCAATATTCTTGAGGACGTAGTCCCTCTCAAGAACTTTCAATAGGCTTGTGATATTCTGACTAGGGGCCATGTCCTTAATCCCCTTGCCCAAGCAGAACTTCATATATTCCTGGACCAACTTCCATTGCTCCTCTACTGGCATCGAAATTCTCTGGCTACTACACAATTTTTAGACCAACTTTCATCTCTTCGAATTCATGCCCAGTACGAAGCAGAGAACTTCATCGAAGAATTCGATGATTTCAAAAATAAAGATTTTGCGTATTGGGATGATTTGGTCATAGACGAATTGGAACAAAGATTCAGAGAGGAAGCTTTCGAAATAAAGGCTGAAGAGCTTTACTACGAAGTGAGAGCACATCAACTCATGCCATCAACATTAGAAGAAATAGAAGATATAATAAATAAAGAACAAAAATTCATTGATCACTGTTGGACCAAATTTCATGATCTTGTTATTTATTCCATTCCTTATTTTTATGAGCTTTGAGTGTATACCCAGATAGGGTTATTCGATGTAATTGCCTTGGCTTGAATACAAACAAAATTCTTCTGTATTTGGCATTGTTTGACCCTGTTTCCTTTTGTCTTCAAAAGCCAATTCAGAGCTTCAAACTGAACAAACTCATTTTTCAAAACTGGACACAATTGTTAAAACACTAAAATATACATGAATTCTTCTAACTTTTGGAATAGAATTGACAATTCTGCTGATTTTCATTTAGAATCAGTGCTTCGAATTTAACAATCGTATCCTTCGAATATAGATCCAATCAATTCCAATAAGGATGCTAAGATGAATTGTCCAATTTATGGACTATGGTTACCAACTCTTGTTGATTTTTGTTTGGAATTGGTGCTTCGAATTTTAACAATCTTTCCCCTCAAAGCCTGTTTTAATCATAACCAAAATATAGTCATGGTTAATACTGACTAGTTTTGCAATAGTCCATACTTACAACAATATGGAAATTGCCCTTGGGGTACACTGTTTTAACCGAACAAACAATTCTCTGTGTATATACAAACCAACTATTGGTTTAGATGTTTCGAACAACAAACCACATCCTTAAGAGGCCTTAAGTTTTGCTTCAAGGGTATTACTTTTGTTAAGAAACCTATTACAGGTCTTTGATCTCTTCTAAGTAAACCCACCCTTGAGTATTCTTACATTTTTAAGCGTCTAGTATGCTTCGAAGCCGACTTCTATATTTTGAAGCCGTTGTTGTTTGATTTTGGGCGCCAAAATCTAGTTTCGAAGCCAAACACCTTATTTCGAAGCTGATCTCACCATCCGGAATGTGCTCTTCCCTCCAAAAACTATCAATATTGGATGAGACTCCTCGTATTCATACTTTTAATACTTAACGACTTATGGGATATATTTTCCGGAACACAAAGGCTTTTAAAACCCTTTTGTTTCGCGTTCTGGAATCACATACGCTCTCAACGTACAAACCCTCATCAGTCTTCCAACTTCTCTCTACTCCCCTCTTCACTTTCTGAAAAAGCATATTATCAATGGCTTTTTCTTCACCAGAAGTGCTAGTCATAGAGCGTGTGAGCTCATCTGTAGCCTTGAAAAGGCTCATTGACGCAGAATGTGAGAAGTATAAGGCTGGGGAGAAAAGCGCTATCGACGGGCGTATCTTTGTTCCTCGTCGCCATGTGCAACAAGATTACGTGCTTGGGCCCATATTCAAGAAGATTCTTACTGAGCTCCCAGCCCTATATCCTCGTCTGGAGAACTAATGTCTCCTTTATGAAGGTGGTCTCGACTGGAGAAACTGGAGAATCAATCGCCCCCCTGATGCTGGCCTACGGTGAGACCGAAGTGGCAAGAATGGTATGATCGGGTCATCCCTGCTAGGACACTGGACCTTCAAGAGCTCTGCCTTCTCGATGCTCTCCGACTAGCTAGGGTAACTATCTCAAAGGACCCTTTCTTAGTTCCTGCTGCCTTATGTTTTTGGAATCCCATCTTTAATTTCTTTCAATTTAGATGTGGGATGATGGCCCCTGCTGTTCTTGATATTTGTCATCTATTAGGAGTATCCCCAATTGGTTCCCCCATTACACCAGATTTCCCTGACTTAGCAGTCCCTTTCTCCCTCCCCTCTCTCAACTCATCTTACAGTGATTTTATTAAAGCTGAGAATAAAAGAGAGGGCCTGGTAACTGATAGGGAATTTTTTTCCTTCTTGTTGTATTGGCTTTGCAAATTCCTTTTCTGCACCTCCTCCTAAAGAATCATGCCTGAATTTGCCCCTCTTGCCAAAGCCTTTGTTTTACAGAAAATGGTAGCTTTGGCCCTATATGTTCTAGGCCATATATATAGAGTTTGCTCCCTCTTTTGTAAAAAACCCTTAGATGCTAATCAAGGGGGGCCATTCTGGATCCTTCAACTTTGGCTTTTTGCCTATTTTTCTAAATTACAATCCAAATGCCTTAAATTTTCTGGGCTACACTCTCTCACCCATGGCATAAGACTGGCCAATGCTTCACACTCTCCCTCCACTTTTGCCTTTTATTTCTCTTTCTTCCATTAACTACCAGCTACCCCTCCTATTCACCGTTTCCGTCCCTTCGAACCCAGCCTTGGTCCAACTTGGTTCAATAATTTCCTAAGTGACAGGCTCTGTGCCTCGCCTGCTCACAAGGATATATGGGCTTCCCTTCTGCTTCCTAGAGAGCTATTCATCGGGACTACGAACCCCAGGGCTTATAAATGCATAGCTGAGCCTTATTGTCCTGCTCAATTTGCTAGGCAATTTGGCTTCACACAAGGGGTCGCAATACCTCTCTGTAGCAACACCAATTTGAGCCTTACTAGAAGAGATTTGAAGGTTCGGAGGTCGAGGCTAGAAGAGGCAACCTTCAAATTTATAGATGACTTGGCCAATTTTGAGTATACCCTTTTCATTCCTCAAGGTACCGTATTGAAGAGATACCAAAATTGGTGGGTGAGCAATATGGAAGTCTATTTGGCCATTTCACCTCAAAACCTACTGAAGGTGTTGGATGTGCCCAAGCCCAAGGGAACTGGAACTGCTACTTCTTCCAATGTGCCTCTTCCAACCCAGTCCACTCCTGCTGCCTCAACTCCTCTTAAAGTCACTCGGGCTGCTTCGAAGAAAGGTATATACCTTTGTTTTCTTTCCTTCGACTTTCTCTATGATGCTGGTTATCTTATTCTTAATTCTTTTTCTGTGAAGGTGGTCAACAGCAAAAGAAGATGAGACTCCTTGAGCTAGAAAAGGAAGTATCTGAGGTTCAAGTAGAGGAAGAAGAAGAAGAAGAAGAAGAAGAAGAAGATCAAGAGCATGAGTCTCCCTTGAAAAGAAGAAAGAAAGTGATTGACTTGGTTCAACAGAAGGCAGCTGCTAGAGAAGTAGAAGATGAGCTCTTTTCTAGGGAATCCGGAACTCAGTCTAGAAGAAATTAAGAAGGAAATTGAGAAGGAGCCGACAATATCAACACAGAGTAAAAAGAGAAGAAAGATAACTGTCTCTTCTTCTGATTTCGTCGAAGACTCCGATTCCGAGACCATTGCTGAAGCAATAGAAAAAAGAAGGAAAGTGGCTGCTTCGGCTACTGACTTGGTTGAAGATCCCGTCTACGAAGCAGCTGCTAAGGCAGTAGAACAAGAGTATTTCAAGGCCATAATTGTCTTTGAGAGGGTTGAGAAGAGACGGCAGCAACAATTTCTAAGGGATAAAGTTGTTGCTGCTGACGCACTTCAAAGGGAAGCTGCAAGAAGGCAACAGATTGCCGAACATTACTCTCTTCGCAACTCTCCCATCAGTACCAGCGCTTCTGGAACAAGTAATTTCTTTCATGCCTCTATTCTTTCCTTGTCGAATCTTTAATATTGAGACTTGACATTACTTCATATTTCTTTGCAGCAATAACCACTGAGCCTATCCCTCAATTTACTTCTCTTTCGAGCCTTGCTCCTCCTTCTCCTTCCAAAGAAATTCCAATTGCTATCTCTTCTTCAAAGGCAGCTAATTGCCCAGTTGAGGGTGCTGAAAGTTCTCCAACTCATAATTCATCACCTTTGCCTACTTCCAACCCCTCCTCGCTTGATTCATTGGTGGCTAAGACCATAGAGACTGTCAAAAATGCTCCATCCATTTCTCCTATCCTTATGCAGTCCTCTGTGTCTTTCATCGCAACTCTCTCTGCGCCTCTCATGTCTATAGATGAGGTTGATGTCTTCGAAGCCAGACTAGCTAGTCTCTTTGACATACCCTCTACCTCTCCAACATTCAATGTTGAAGCTAAGCCATTAACTTTGGCTGACTCCTTGCTGGAAATTTTCGAGAGTTCTTCTTCTTTCTGCAGCAAGCCTTCTACACCTTCGATAAACCTGGAGACATGCTTGGATCAGTTGATTTCTTTTTCAAGGATCCCCTTCGAGGTTCTACAAAGGCCTATAATCATAAATGGGTTCCTCCAATGCTGCAAAGTTGCTGAGCAGTCCGGCATGAATGTTTCAAGTCACCTATCTCAGGCAGCAGCATCTACTGTTGATTTTTTCATTAGCATTTGCCAGGCTGCTAAGGCTGAGGATGAGAAATTGGCTGGCAACCAAAGTTTTGTTTCCCACGTACATACTGAAGTGTCAAAGCTTAAGGAACAACACTCGTCTACCTCCCACTTTTGAGTCCAATTGCTGGAGAGGAAAGCTCAACTTGAAGAGGAGCTATCTGCAGTGAATCAGGACTTAGTCCGAACTGACACTAAACTGCAAATTACCAACCAAGGACTGGCTGATTGAAAGGAAGAAACGGCTGCAGCTATTCAACTATTTTCAGCATTTACCAATAGGAAATCTGTTGTACAAAAACAATTAAGACACTGTAATGATTTATGGGCCAATTTGTGGCAAAATGTACTTAATTCTTTATGAAAAAGCAAATTTTTGTCTATCATTTAAGCAGCCTTATGTTCTTGCACTTGGTGTTTATTTTATTCCTTGTGTTTCCCAAATAGTTGGAAAATAAGGCTTCAAATATCTGCCATTAATCTTTCTGGGATGTATATACCCATTCAAATTTCTCAAATGGTATGCTTCAAAAGGCAGAACTCTATGAATTTGATATGGTCTTTCCCAGTTAGGTGACCATTTGCCAAACTTATGGCTTTTAATTCCTATTGGGAGTACTGTTTTCCATACCAAATCACCTTCATCAAAGCCAATATATTTGACCTTCTTATTGTAATTTTTGGCTGCTTTCTTCTTTTCCAAGAGAATGCTATTTAATGCCAGAATTCTAGCTTCATCTATGCCTTCTAATTCCAAGCACATACTCTAATGGTATTGCTCAGGATCCAACTGATCTTGGCACCTTATCCTTAAGGATTTAACATTAATCTCCACAGGTAACACTGCATCATGCCCATATACTAAGGCATAAGGAGTGACTTTTGTGCTTGACCTTGGGGAAGTTCTGTAAGCCCACAAAACATCCAACAATAAGTTATGTCAATCCCTGGGATTGTCCTCCACAACCTTTTGTATTCTTTTTTTCAAGGATTTATTAGATGATTCAGCTTGACCATTGGCTTGTGCATAATATAGGGTGGAATTAACGAGACTAATTCCAAATTCTACCATGAAGGACTTCATCATCTTTCCATCGAACACAGTCCCATTATCCACAGTTATAGTTTGTGGGATGCCAAATCTATAGATTAGATCCTTGATAAATCCAATGACCTCTGTCTGGTCTACAGCTTTGTATGGCTTAGCTTCGACCCACTTAGCGAAGTAATCAGTGGCCACTAGAATGAAACAATGATGCTTCGAAGAAGGTGGGTGTATTTTCCCCATCATATCCATAGGCCACCCTCTGAATGGCTAGGGCTTTACTACTGCATGTAGGTCAGTTATGGGCACATGCCTTATTGCGCCATGCTTTTGCCATGCCTGGCAACCCTTTGCATACTCTATGCAATCTTTAAGGATAGTTGGCCAATAGTAGGAATGCCTTCAAAGCAACCATCTCATCTTCACACCAGGCTGATGAGCAGCGCAAATGCCTTCATGAACCTCAACCATAGCTGTTAATGCTTCTTTTGGGCCTAAACATTCCAGCAATAAGCCATCTCCCCCCCCCCTTTTGTAGAGAGCATTACTATATATCATATATTGCATACACTGCAATTTAGTTTTCTGCTGGCTTTCGAAGATGGACTAGCCAAGTACTGCATTATTGGATGCCTCCAATCTTATTCTTGTAAGTCATTATGATTGACTTCCAAGACCACATTCCTTTTATTCAAAGGTGGTATCAATTTCTGATATGTTGTTTGGCTTATGTCCCTTTGGGCATTCTCCTTTCTCTTGAAGTTCGAAGCTTTCTGAGCCACATCCTTAGCTCTATTATTCAAGAATCTTGGAACATGAGTTACATTTGCTATTTGAAATTGAGAAAGCAGATGTAATGCAACAACATAGTATGGTAAAATGGTTACGCTTTGACACTTGAAAATCCTTTTCACTTGGTTAACCACCAATTAAGAATCTCCGAAAATGTCAACCGCATGAACTTGTAATCCAATAAGAATTTCTAGTTCCACTATTAAGGCTTCATATTCAGCCTGGTTATTGGAACAAGTAGCTTCATCCACTCTGAAACCATGTGTAGTTTCTACCCCTTGTGGTGATTTAATCACAATACCAATTCCAGTTAAGCCATTGGCTTTCGACCCATCGAACCACATCTACCATGGCTCAACACTAGCCATACCAAGTTCCATTATCTCTTGGCTCTCTGTTTGAGATGGATGGTCTGCCAGAAAATTGGCTAAAACTTGCCCTTTTACTGCCCTTTGGGAGACATACTCTAGATGAAATTCTGATAAGGCTAGTATCCACTTGCCAATTCTCCCCCTTAACATAGGTCTAGATAACATGTACTTAACCAAATCTGTGGTTGCAATTACCAAGACAGTTGTAGATAAGAGATAGTATCTTAATTTCATTGCAGCAAAATACAAAGCAAGACACAGTTTTTCAACAGCTGAATATTTACATTCACAAGAATTTAAAAACCTACTAAGGTAATAAACAGCTTGCTCCTTGCCTTCTTCATTATCTTAAGCCAAGAAAGCTCCCAATAAATCTTCTGCTGCAGCTATGTACAACTTCAAGGGCTTATCACCTTTTGGTAACATCAACACTGGAGGGCTGGCCAAGTAGGCTTTGATACTTTCAAAAGCAATTTGATGCTCTGCTGTCCACACAAATTCCTCTTCATCTTTCAGCCTTAACAAAGAAGAAAATACTTTAGTTTTCCCTGCAGTGTTAGAAATGAACCTTCGAAGAAAGTTAACCTGTCCAAGGAACCTTTGTAATTCTTTCTTACTTGATGGAGGCCTGGCTTCAATGATGGCTTTGGCTTTATTCTGGTCAATCTGTATTCCTTTCTTGTGTACCACATAACCCAAGAAGTTTCCAGATGATACACCAAAAGCACATTTAAGAGGATTGAGCTTCAATTTGAACTTTCTCATTCTTTCAAAAGCTGCTTCTATGTGAAACAGATTCTCCTCCATGGATTGGAATTTAACTACAATGTCATCAATATAACACTCTAAATATCCTCTAATGAGGTCATGAAAGATAGTGTTCATAGCCCTCTGATATGTAACCCCATCATTCTTCAGGCCAAATGGCATTTTAACCCATTCGAAGGTGCCAATATTTCTAGGACATCTAAATGCTGCCTTGTGGACATCCTCCTCTACAATGCAGATCTGGTTGTAACCAGAACGCCCATCTATCATTGATAAAACTTGATGCCCTACTGAACTGTCTACCAACAGATCCACTATGGGCATAGGGTACTCATCTTTTGGAGTTGCTAGATTTAAGTTTTTGAAATCAATGCATACCCTCATTTTACCATTCTTCTTGACTACAGGCACAATATTAGATAGCCATTCAACATACCTGGCTGTCCTAATAAAACCTGCCTTGAGTAATCTAAGAATCTCTTCCTTGACTTTCTGAATTACTTCTGGACTCATTCTTCTTGGTTTCTGCTTGTATGGCTTGAAATTAGGCTTTATAAGGAGCCTATGTTCCACTAATGACCTATCCAATCCTGGTAGTTCATCATAAGACCATGAAAAGCAATCTTTATATTTCTTTAGAACAACCAATAACTGGTCCCTGTCCAGATCATTCAAACAAGCACTTATATAGGTGGGCTGTTGCATAGAACCTTCCCCTAAATTTACTTCTTCTAAGGGGTCTTGTGTCTGAGAACTTATTGAAGTTTTTTCCTTGGTTTCTTCTATCTTCGAAGCAACATTCTCGCTTTGTTCTGCTCCCTGGTTCTTTAGTTCAACATCTTTGCCCTCCTTCTCATAGACAAAGTCTGTCCATAAGGCATCCTCTTCCTGTATCTCCTGGACTTTTGTTTTAATGTCCAATGCATAGTATTTGCCAAGGGTCAAAATTCTGACCCGTTACTGCTCCTGTTTACAGTCAATTATCATGGCTTCTCTCTCTTGCTCCTGTACTTTTTGGACTATTGATTTTACATCCAATGTTGACAATTTAATTAGAGCCAAAGACTTGGCTTCTTGTTCTTCATCTCTTTGCCTACAACCAGGCATCATTGTCATCCTTAATGACAATCTCTTCATGAGCACTTTCTTGGACTAAGTGCTTCAGGTGTGTCATTTCCTCATCAGTCGTCATTTCGGCTGAGCCATCAGCTTTCCTCAGTATACTGAGTGGTATCACTCCCTCAATATACAACTTGGCCTCTGCAAAGTCTGCACAGGCTATGAAGGGTTGAGGATCTGCATCAATTTCCTCCGTTTCTCCATTGCCTAAGGCCATCATAATTTTCTGATGCAAAGAGGAAGGCACACATTTGTTAGTGGGGATCCAATCTCTCCCAAGTAAAGCATTGTATTTAGCATTACTGTCGATTACGAAGAATGCTGTCATGCAGTCCCTGGTTCCCACACTCAAGTTAATGGGTAGAATTCCCTGAGTCATCTGTTTGTCTCCAACAAAGCCAGCGATGGTTGTGCTAGTTGGAATCAACCTGGGATTCTTTTTCCCTAGTTTCTTCAAAGAAGATTTCGGTAGTAAGTTCACTGCCGCCCCATTGTCTATCAGGACTCGGTTCAGTTGTATCCTATCGAAGAAAGCCTTGATATACAACGGCTTAACATGTTGTGTCATAGAATTCGAGGGATACTCAAAAGGATACGAGAGGTTAATGCTCACCTCTTCTTCACTCTCACATTTAGTTTCCATTGGAGTAGCCATTTCAGGATCATCTTGTACCATACTTACTTGTGAGTCTTCACTAGAGACAGGAATAGGATCCATGTCTTGGTCATCTTGGTCCTTATTTCCAGTCTAGAACTCATGAGGCAGTATGTGTACCATATTGACGGATACTGGAGGAAATGAGACAAATTGGATGGCTGGCTGTACCTGCTTCCTCCCTTGGCCACCTTGTTCAGTTACTTCAGCAACATCCTCCATACTGCACTTTGGCACTTCGTTGTTAACTGATTCCTTCGAAGGATCTTTCTCAACTGGTTTTTCAACCAAAAATGTTTGCTCAGCCATGAAGGCTTCGAACATTTCTTCCTCCACCATTTCTTTCTTTTGGCTTATGTCAATTTCTTCTTCTATCTCGCTATCACTCTCCATCAGAGCTTTCTCCAATCCTGCTAAGCTAGACTTCTCTCTAGCTTTTAGTTTAGAATGAACCTTGGCCAACTGTTCTCTGCTGCAACCCACTTTGCTTTGTAGAGTTGGCTTTGGAATATGGTCTGACTTTGGAGTCTTCTTTCCTTCTATCTGGACCAATGAAGAGCTCTCTCCATTTTCTTTCATATCGTTCTGGTACTGAGTGTACCTGCGTTGAATCTTTCTCCTTTGTGATCTCGAAATGACTGGGATCATATCTGGTTCCTTTGTCTTTGGGTGTTTAAGCAATACCCAATTGTTCGAAGCCACCAAAGGAGGCTTGACCATCCTACATTGGATTCTAACATCTCCCTGGGCAAGCACTTCCCTAGGCTTGTTTTGCATTACAAACCAGTCTAGGACTCCAGGTACCCACGAACTTGTTAACTCAGATATTGAACTGCTTTTTTCTACCTTCGAAGCCATCTTTGAAGCTGGCTGTGAAGGTAAGTGTTTGGCTCTGACCTCATGTTTTGAGCCTGATTTAGACCTTCGATGAAGGTAGCCACTTTTTATCCTGCGTGAGGTTGGTCTAGGGGGCCAATCTCTGGCTTTGATCCCATGAACTGAGCCTCTCTCCAGTCTTCTTTCAGAATGACTGCTCTCCATTCTGTAATAGTTAGGTGGCCTGGATTCATATAAGGGCCTCTTGCCTTTAGCATGCATTCTGTCCATTGCAGGCTCAACCACTGGTGGTCGCTGCCTATTACTAGCCGGATACGGCCTTTTGTTGTAAGCATTGGCTGATTTAGGACGTCTCTGAACATCCCTGTAGTATTGCTTCCCATCAATTGGAAGCCCCTTCAACCATTTATAACTCAGTCTGCACCTGGGACACATCCTTTGCATCACTGCTGCCTCTAAGGAATCATCATCTAATGATTCTTCATCAGAATGTTTCCTCTGGTGTGAGAAACCTTGTCCAATAACTGGTGGGTTTCTAGTGTCCTTCTTGATGGTTGTTTAGTCAGCAACATGCATCTGCACATTTAGTCAGCAACATGCATCTGCACATTGACTTCTTCTAATTCTGTCAAGGACAAGTTCTGGAAGTCTGACGTAATGACATTGGCTGCCGCTTCTCCAACTTCTGGAAATGGATTACTGTCGATCCCCATGGCCTTTTCTGTTTTGGCTGGGAACTTCAAACTTTCTTTCCGAATTTGTTCTTGGATCGTGTCTCGAAAAACAATGCAGTTTTTAGTCGAGTGAAACCAAGAGTTATGCCATTTACAAAATACTTTTCCCTTAAGTTCATCTGGAGATGGCAGTTTTACCCATTTAGGTAACTTAAGGAAGTTGGCCGCAAGCAAATGATCAAAAATGTCATCTGCTTTTGTTAAATCGAAAGAGTACTTTCTGTTAAAGTCTTTCTTTTTAAACTGCTGGTCAATTGTTGTATCCTTATGAACTAATGCCTCACTAATCACAGGTTCTTTGCCCACAATCTCTGCTGCATCGATCTCATAATTAGGATCTCTATAATATGTCTTGTACGATGCATTATTTCGATCTTGTTCCTCCTCTAGTAATGCTTCGTATCTAGACACCTTATAGGTTAGTTCAACCAAATCTCTGATTTCAGTTGAGTCAAACTTCTTTCGAAGCCTGAACTCTAGGTCATTTTGAGCCAATCTTATGAATTCTGACTCTGGCATGATGACTCTACATTTATTTCGAGTCCTTTTAAATCTAGCAATAAACTGAGTAGCCTTTTTTTTAGGCCTTTGACTCAATCTAGCCAAGTCTGCTATGGATACCTCTGGCTCCGATTGGAAGAATTGGGCATGAAATGCCTTTTCCATTTGTTGCCAATTTTGAATGGAGCCAGGTGTAAGGTTGATGTACCATACAAATGCTCCCCCAGTTAGAGAATTTGGGAATAATCTTAGTTTCATATAGTCATGATTAGTAAATTCACCGCATTGAGCAGCAAACCTAGCAATATGCTCTATTGTTGATTGGTTCCCACTCTCATAGAAAAGGGTAAAATCTGGTATCCTAAACCCCCTTGGGTATTTGTGTACGCTATCTACCCATTCTGGGTATGGTTTTCTATATATAGGAGTCTAGACCCCCCCAAGCCATTGGTCCATAGATCTCCCTAACAATATCAGCAATTTGGTCCCTAGGGACCATATTTTGTGCCTGCTGAACCACTACTGGAGGGACAAACACAGGATTTGGTGGACAAACTTGTGCTTGCGGTCCTCTTGGTCCATAAGGTGGTACATTTGGGACTGGTTGCCCCTGTGGTGGAGGTTACTGTTGGGGGTGTGGGTAACCCTTTTGAGCATGTCCTGCGAAAGGTGCAGGAACAGGCATTGTGTCCCTTTCATTTGCTAGCCAACCTTCCAACCCCTGGGTATAAATTCGAATAAGGGATTATTATACCCCCTAGTGCCAGGTATGGCTTCGAACATGGGATTTGTAACCATTCTTACGCCAGTTTCTTATACTTGACCAGATCCACCAACTTGTGTGGTTTCATTGTTGAGTACTAAGGCATTTTGGCTTGCTATAGGCCTCGAAATTGGTTCATACCAAGACTGAGGTGATGGTCTTTCATAGTTCTGGCTACTAGTTTGACCATTAGAATGTCCATTAACTTGCATAGGCTGTTTGTCTCTAGCCAATCTTTGCTGAGGGACATTTAAAACTTCCTCTGTGTATCCTATGTTTATTGATTGGTGGTTATTCATTCGATCCAAAAAGGATGTTGCCCACATTTCCATTGTGTTCATCAATTGTTGTCCCATAGCATCTACTAGGCCATCCCATGGATTGGTTGGCTAAGTAGATGGAATAGTGGATGGTCCAATTCCTTGGTTTCGTCCAATATTATGAACATATGGTTCTTGTCCCGAAGTACTGGTCTATTTGACCATAGGTTCTAATAATATGGGAGTTTCCATAGGATTTCTTACCACATTATCCTCTAGATTAGGTATTTCTACCTCTCCTTCTACGCCTTCTTCCAAGTGTTCATTTTCTCATTGTCGTCTTCGTCTAGCCCTTTTAACAAGTCCCACTGGGCGTGCCAAAAATATATGTTGGCTTTTTGGCTTTCGAAGGGTATTTTTGTAAATGCGAGCGTGCCAGTAAGGATCAATCAGTCCTTACAAAAATTATAATTGCCAACCAATTATCAGACAATTGTGTTTTAGTTCTTTCAGCCTCAATGAAGAGGACTTTTACTGGTGGCTTGACTTAGGAGAAATTAAGCAAAATAACAGATAAATGACGAGCAATTGAAGTATTTCATTAAGATGAAAACTTGCAATGATCTAAACTCAGCCTTGTAAAGGTTAACAACAACAATTTACTCGAAACTACTCCTATGAACGAAGTACAGTGCTGGAATTTAAAGTGCAGGAAATGTAAAGAACAGGTATTTAAAGTGCAGGAAATGTAAAAACTGGAAAAGAAAATGTGAAGTAAATGACTGGTTTGTTGGATCTGAGTCTGGGGGTTTTTTCTGGGGGCTTCCCTGCTATTTATACTTGTCAAGGATGACCTTCGAACTGCACTTCAAACCGTCGAACTGCTCCTCCATGATCGCTGACCATGTTACCTTATAAGTAGTTCCACTACACCATCATTTGCAGTTAGGCTTCCCTCCAATATTTGAATTTGAATGTGAGTAACCGTTGAAGCCACGTCACCTCGCATCTCTTTACTGATCCAATACTACTCAGATCACGTGAGAACCAATATTAATTGCCACGTGTACGATCAGGATCAAAGACTTGACTAGTCTTCCTATATTACCCTTACTCTGCCACGTGTCAAATTGTGATTGGCTTTTACAAAATATGTAGCCAACAGTTACGTTTATGTAGGTGTCACGTTACGTTACGTTTATATAGGTGTCACGTTACGTTACGTATATATAGGTGTCACGTTACGTTATGTTTATGTAAGTGTCACATCACGTTACGTTTATGTAGGATCTTGTGGAATATATTTTTATGAAAATATGACTTGAGACTCTATAAGAAATTACACAGAACTTAGCCTAGCTTAAGTGTCTGAAAAATGACTTATAAATAAGTGTCCCTAAAATTTATACACAAAAAAAAAAAAAAAAAAAAACACACCTTTCCGATGATTAATGAATTTTTCGTGTTGACAATCCTTATTATTATTATTTTATTTTAGATTAATTTTGAATCTCACAAATTTAACATAATTACATTGATATTTTTTTTTAATTTTAATCAATGTAACACTTACAAGCTCATTTTCATTAGTAATTGGTTAATTATATGGATAAAAAAAAAATTATACTGAAATATATATTTTATTTTATTTATTCTTATATTTTTACACATCTCCACTAATTCTAGTCATTTTAATTTCATAAAAAAAATATCAATGTAATTATGCTATTTTATAGTGCTTATTGTGCTTTTACTCGACCTCAGCAAATGGTCAGACTAATTTACCCTCTGTTTTTGGTCATTTCCATTCTATTATTTTATCGAACTCTTGAATTAGATGGATGCAAAATATTTAGTTTTCCATCATTTTACTCACAAACAAAATAACAATAAAAATAAAAATTGCCAATCAACACTTTTTCTAGATTATTCCATTAGCAGATGGAAAATGGATGGACCACGAGGCCTCGCTGTCACTACACAGCTTTCCATGGTATTGTAGACAAAAACACAAAACAAAAAAAGATAGGCAAGGAAAAATGGAATTTTTTTTTAAAAGTTTTATTTTTTCATATGACTTTATTTAAGATCCATTAACACATGAATTAACCATTTCAGCATGGAGTCAATAGAACTCAATGGGAAGAAGGTACACAAATTCATGTCTAAAAAAAAAACTAATGGGGAGGAGGTATCAAAAAAATGGAGCTCTTCCTTTGAATTTGCTCAACTCTGAACTAGTTTTAAAATGTTCTAAAGCCAAAACCCTAGTTCAATAAATTAACTTTGAGAATTAGTTGCACAAACTAGGCCAAATATCTTATCCAAAAAAGATTTATTTAGAAATATATAAATAAAATAAAGAAACAAAGGAAAGGGAGTAAATAAAAAAAATAAAACTTTGGATTTATGGTGGAGCAAGCATCTAGGGGAGAGTATGCATATTTTTTGAATTAATGATTTCATAACCATTCATTTTTAGTTAGTAGTTAGGAAAATATATATATATATATATAATTGAAAAGCTCTGCAAGATTAAGACAAGATAATAAACTTTTACATCAAATTGGTATTATTTTTTAACATAACATTCAAATATTATTTTCCCTTTTAAATTTACAACTTTTACCTTAGTTTTTTGTTTTAACCCAATTATAAAGTTATTTAGCAGCATTTTTTTTTAAACATTTGAAACCATTTTAGATAATAAAGAAGGGTAAAGTACACAGGCCTCTCTTAAAGTTTGCAGAAAATATAATAAGTCTCACAAGTTTAATATAATTACACTAGTCTCCTAAAGTTTTAAATGACATTTGGTTTTAAATTTTTTGAAAATTCAATGGTCGTATGAATAAAAAAATAATATTATTATCTTTTTATATTAAAATATATATTTTACTTTTTGTCTCTCTATATTTTTATACTATCTATATTAGTTTTGATATCTTTCTGTACGGAGAGCAAATATTACGGCGAGTCCGTACTCCTTTCTTTCCAGCTCCCTATCCGTCCGATCGACTTGCGAACACAACAGCAATGAGCTACCCGGCGGTGTGTGGCCGGAAAACTCCTCCGACGGTCAAGTTAGCACACACTCAGGGATAGAGAGAGAGAGGAGAGAGTTGAATATCTAAGTGTATCTCACCAAATGATCATCCGTCCCAGCATGGGGGGCGCAGACATGCTTATATACCTTCTGCGCTCCAAATCTACTCTCATTAGTCTCTCGACATGTGGTGCTGCTATCCCATCTGTTAGCACAAATTCAACAATCACCACCTAACCAAACTGTTAGGATATCTTGGCGAAGCCCGGCAGACTAGCGGAATCACCTCGGCCTCACACGGTCGTGCTACACCGCATGCCCGAATGCTCACTAGCTGAGCTCCATACTGACCGAGGTCAGTTGCATTCCAGCAGAGCCGAGCTCGCAATAAGTCACGCGGGTAAAACAGAGGCCTTCCTGCCGAGCTAAAGGCATGAAACCTTACTGCCGAGCAATGCAAGTAGCATGGTTCCCACCTGTGCAAGCTCAAGTAGCTCGGTCTTGGGCTTTACCTGAGCAGCCCCATCTTCGGGCAAGCCCAAAGCCATTCTGGCCCAAACGGGCTAGGCCTTCAATTTGCCCGGCCCTTACCATGGCCCATTTCCAGCTCATAAAATCTCCCTCTCAATTGCCCCTTAATTTCGTCCGCGAAAGCGTGACCAGGATTACATTATCAGACCGGGGTAGACCCTTCCTCGGTTTGTTGTTTGCAAGACGTCAACCGCACTAATTCCAGTGCTCGATGCCTCGATTTGCTCGGCCAACGTCACATTTCGCCTTCTTGTCTCTTCAACTCTGACGCTGCCATTAATCGAGACACGCGTCGCTCGTTTATTGGCCTCGAGCAGCCAACCATTACGTCCCTTCACATTCAAAATTTTTGGCGGTCTTTCACTTTCTATTTATACGTCACTTTCCCTTCACTTTTCATTCTTACTGACTCTCCTTCAGTCTTGTCGATCCAGAGCTCTAGTGCCCTCAGTAGCTCCCACTCTTGCCCTCCTTTTGCGTTTGTGCCTGAAGGATCTGCATTCGCCTTTACTGGTAAGCTCTTCTAATCTTTTTGTGGCTATTTCGTTTGATATTCTTGTTTTAGGGCACCAGAACCATAGATTTTAGGGTATAGCTCCCCAAAACCCTCCCCTGCCCCATTTCCTCCTTGCTATTCTTTAGCTTCACTGATGAACACCTGAAGATCTGGGGCGGACCGGGCTCCAGGTCTTCCTTTGATCTCAAAAAACGTTAAGGCCGAGCAAATTACAAATTTGCCAAAACCTTAGTAGAACCGAGGTAGGCAGAGGACTTGGCCACTCGACTGGGCTAACATCTGGTCCGCTTGAGCGACCGAGCTCCTTGGTTTGCCTTCGCGACCGAGGTGGTTTTGGCACTCTTCCTGACCAAGCTAAAGTTAAGCTCATTTTGCGCGACTGTGCTTCCACTTACAATTACCCTCCTTTTCCTGCAGAGTCCAAGGGTACCATACACCAATACCGAGGCTCTCAAAGACCGAGCAGCCATCAAACACCAGTCTGTGCCAAACCACCTCAACCGAGCTAAAACCAGCCGGCCACACATGGGGCGCTACCGCTTCCTGGTCGACACCCCGGCCACTCTAGCTGCGTTCTAGGAAGAATACGGTATCCCGGACGACGTTCATTTAGAGCTCGGCGCGGAGGACACAACCCCATGGGACAGATTAGACCAGTGTCCCTTCACCGTGCTGTCCATTATAGAAGGGGACCTCCGCTTCTCGGTTAACCCGCTGATCTACGAATTCTTGCGGCGCACCGGGCTAGCTCCAATCCAGGTCTCAACCAATACTTACAGAATAATCAACGGGATACACGAACTGAACAACCGGCTAGGAACCAACCTAGGACTAGCCGAGATACTGCGCTAATATACCCTCGGGCATACAGGCGATGGCCTTGCCTACTATTTAAAAATCAGACCGGGCAAGGAGAAGATAGTGACCGGCACCCCAGACAAGGACTTGCACGACGATGACTTTTTCTGGGTGTCTAGTAACTATAAAACAGCCGACGTACCAGGCTGGTTTATCAACAAGAATTTCGATTCAACATGTAAGCCGTGCTACCTGCTCAGTCAATTTATCCTTCTTCACTATTCTGTACTTAACATTTTTTCTGCCTTCTTTTGCAGTAATCGAAGCCCTGTAAGCCCACTATCATTATCCCAACGAAGTACCCATCAGAACCGTGCTCCGCTACCGCAACCGGGATTGCCACAAGCTCCTCGGTTACACACCGACATACAGATATTCAGCTCCACGTTGGAGCAAAGTCACAGACTTTCTTCGCGCTCCATCTCCACTTCCCGATCCTACATTACCGGACTTGCCACTCATTTGGTTGACCGAGGCAGAATAGATGGCCAAAAGAAGCCACATCAAGAACCTCATCACTGCCACCTCCACCGAGATCCCAAGCATCACAACCCGCTCTCCTGTTGTCGGGTAATCTAGCGGGATCGTGGTTGCACTGGCGTCCCCCGTCGCCGGGCAAGCCAGCAAAGACAACCGCCGAGCTAGTAAAAGGCCACGTCCAGACCCTTCCACCGAGCTAGTTGCGAAGCTCAACACCGAGCAACGTGCCGTGATCGTTGACCCAATTCCGCCATGGAGGCCCTAACTCAAGCACCGGGGTAAAGAGATCTCAGCGACAGCTTTTGTCAAAGGTGACAAGGAGCACCTGTTCGCCTTTGACCTCACTAAAGCCTTGCTGCTACCGAGTGACGTGGTCAGCAGCGACCATGTGCCAGACACCCGGTTGGTGAAATCCTCGGTCAAGTCTATGACCAGGGTAAGAACTTTGCACATTTCGCCCAAAAAATTTTCCAAGTGTTTGCTCGGTTTTCTTTCTAATCAAACCTTTTTCTTGTAGGCCATCCAAAAACAACACTTGGTCATGGAGCGCATTCACCGACTCCGGCAGAAGGCCACCGACTTTACCAACCAGGTGGAACACCTTCAAGCCGAGCTCGGTCGGTCCAAAGCTTTGCTGGAGATGGAAAACTCTGACAATTCTAGGTTGCTCGGCCAGCTTGGAACCGTCGAGAAAGAAAGGGACGCGCTCCGGGCCGAGCTGGAGACTTTGAAAGAATCAAATAAGAAGGAGCTGGAGGATGCCAACAACGCCGGTTTCAAGGAAGCCGAGGAGAGCTACACCAAGCAAGTCCATGCCACCCAAGACATCTTCTTTAAGGTGGGATGAAAGGCTGCTTGTGAACAGCTCGGCCAAGGACCTGGGACGGACGTGTTCGCCTCTCCCCCAGTTGCCTTCCTGCCGACGTACCTTGTGCCATATGCCAACGACGTCTTCAGCGCGTTGCAGGCTAAGGTCGAGGAAGAAGAGGCGAAGGATGTCGAGGGTGACAACCGCCCAAAGCAGTCTGGCCAGCAACGGACCAGTGTCCAGAAGACCGCAACCACGATCGACCTGGAAGCGACCGTAACCGATGATGAATTCACAAAACTTTCCCCCTTAGTCTAGCTTTCTTTGTCTTATTTGTTTTTGTTTGAACATGTAACCGGGCTATCTGCCCCCCCTCTTGTAATTATCTTGCACATCAATGAAAAAGTTCAATTTTCATTAAATGTTTGCACGGTCTTCAAGCTAAATAACTCAGCCGGACAAAATACTTTGGCAAAACAAACCATCTTGTTTAACTTATGTAACCAGAAAAGACATCTCGGTTTGAATCATAAAGTTGAGTAAATCATCAACTCAGTCAACCGGAGTAAAGCATCTCAGTTGAAGTTTCACAAAAGTTGAATAAATCATCAACTTAGTCAACCGGAGTAAAACATCTCGGTTGCAGACCTCAAAGTTTAGCAAATCTTCAACTTAGTCAACCGATCTCGGTTGACGACCTCAAAGTTGAGCAAATCATCAACTTAGTCAACTGGAATAAAACATCTCAGTTGACATTCAAAGAAGTTGAGCAAATTATCAACTTAGTCAACCAAAATAAAACATCTCGGTTGACATTCTAAGAAGTTGAGTAATTGAAGACCTCAAAGTTGAGCAAATCATCAACTTAGTCAACCGGAATAAAACATCTCGGTTGAAGACCTCAAAGTTGAGCAAATCATCAACTTAGTCAACCGAAATAAAACATCTCGGTTGACATTCAAAGAATTTGAGTAAATCATCAACTTAATTAACCGGAGTAAAACATCTCGGTTGGAATCTCAAAGTTGAAAACAACAATCTGAATGCTAAAGCAAAGATAAGACACTTCTATTATATTGACAAAAAGAATATTACATTCTGAAGTGTGAGGCAAAAAATTCCTTTGCACAAAAAGAACACAAAAGCTAAAAATAGTACAGTTTGAGGTTGGCCGCATTCCATGGCCGGGATATTCCTCTTCCCTCCAAGTCCTCCAAGTGGTATGCCTCCTTGCCAGCCAGACCGGTTATCTTGTAGGGTCCTTCCCAGTTTGCCCCTAGTTTGCCTTCACCTGGCACGAGGGTGTTGCCCACGACCTTCCTCAAAACCCAGTCGCCTACTTTGAATGGTCTGGGGTGCACCGTTTTGTTATATTTTCTTGAAAGCTCTTGTTAGTAAGTGGCCACATGGATGAGAGCCTTTTCCTAGCGTTCTTCCACTAGGTCCAGTTCCAGGGCAATGGCTTCAGCGTTCAACTCGGGCTCAAAACTTTCACTGCGGAGGGTGGGCATACCGACTTCCAAAGGGATGACCGCTTCCATACCATATGCCAAGGCAAAAGGAGTTTCCCCGGTGGATCGCCGCGGGGTCGTTCGGTATGCCCAAAGAACGCTTGGGAGTTCCTCGGCCCATTTTCCCTTAGTTTTCTCAAGCCTTTTCTTCAATCCATCAAGAATGGTCTTGTTTGACGCTTCGGCTTGGCTGTTAGACTGTGGGTAAGCCGGGGTGGAGTTGTAGAATTCAATCTTCAATTCTTCGAAAAATCCTCTAAATAGGCGCCTGTCAAATTGAGTGCCATTGTCAGAGATCAGAATCTTGGGGACGCCAAACCGTGTTACCATATTCTGCCAGACAAACCGTTTGACGTCTTTCTCCTTGATCGTTGCCAAAGGCTCAACTTCAACCCATTTGGTGAAGTAGTCTGTAGCCACGATGAAGAACTTCCGGTTGCCTAGTGCCGTTGGGAGTGGCCCTACTATATCTAGCCCCCACATTGCAAAGGGCCAAGCGCTGGTGAGGGGAAAAAGTTCCCTGGCCGACTGGTGGATTTGGTGGGCAAACTTCTGACACTTCTCATATTTGCGAACATACTTCTGCGCGTTTGCTTGCATACACGGCCACAAATATCCTTGCGAGATAACCCAGTATGCTAGAGATCTGCTCCCTATGTGACTGCTACATATGCCTTCGTGAATTTCGTACAGGAAAGCTTCCACGCTGCTTGGGTGTACACACTTGAGATAGGAACCGGTGAAAGACTTCTTATATAAAGCGCCAGATGGAGACAGCCAAAACCACTCTGACTTCACCTGGACTTTATGTGCTTCCTTTTTGTCGGTGGGAAGGGTCCGATCTTTGAGGAAGAGGATAATTGGGTCCATCTAGGAAGGACCTAGCTCAGTGCAGAGTATTTCTGTCTGCTCAGATTCCTCAATGCTGGGCCTCAGAAGGAATTCAATCAAGAGAGGGCTAGGAGATGTGCTATCGACCATGGAAGCAAGATCGGCCAATTCATCTGCTCAGTCGTTTTCTTCGCGGCCAATTTATTGGACCCTGATTGCCTAGAATCACTTGATGTGGTCTCTTACCAGAGCTTGATACTTCGCCATTCTGTCGTCTTTAGCTTCGTAAACCCCAAAAACTTGGTTAACCACAAGTTGGGAATCACTATAAACCATTAGCTCGGATGCGTGCATCTGAAGCGCGCTCTTGAACCCAGCCAAAAGCGCCTCGTACTCAGCATCATTGTTTGATGCAGGGAATCCAAGGGTGATAAAATGTTCGATGGTCAGTCTGTCTGGTGAAATCAGGACTATGCCCAGCTCGGCACCGAGGCGGTTAGAAGCCCTATCTACGAAAAGTTTCCACATTTCGCCCACAAAGAGCTTACAACATTCTGAGGGGTCCTCGGAGGCTTGTAGGTGGATGGGCACATGGTCGCTTGGTTGTGCGGCATCAGGTTCAATTTTGATCGGTTCCACTTCATCCTCTCTTGGCGATACGGCACCGGTCAGAGCAGGTTGGTTGGTAATACCCAACTCCGTCGTCGCATCGCCGGGCTGTAACGTCGTACTAGCTGAAGGTTCTTTAGCGAGGCACACAAGTTCCGCGTCACCAACATCGCCTTGCTGTGTTACTTCAGTTAAAACTGTACTCACTTCCTCGACTGTCGCCGCAAGATCCACTGGGCAGACGAGATGAATCTCGGGTGAGAATTCAGCAACAAAATCAGCTAATGTCTGGGCCTTTATGGTAGTGCGTAGCTGGAATTTGACGTCAAACTGTCCCAATTCGACCGCCCACTTGAGAATTCGACCGGAGAAGTTCGCCCGCTCGAACAAAGCTTTGAGGGAGAACTCGGTCAAAACAATGATTGTATGAGCATGGAGATAGTGCGCCAACTTCTTAGAGGCCATTATCAATGCCAACGCAAGCTTTTCCAGCGGCAAGTATCTCGACTCTGCCAGTAGTATGGTTTTGCTTACGTAGAAGATAGGGAGGTGCTTGATTCCTTTAGACCGGACAAACACCGCACTAACTGCATGCTGAGAAACGGCCAGATAAAGGTAAAGTTTTTTGCCAGGCTTCGATGTTACCAACAGTGGTACTGAAGATAGATACTTCTTGAGCTCGGCCAAAGCCCAGTCACATTCTTCATCCCATGAGAACTTTGATTTCAAAGCTTGAAAGAAAGTGCGGCAGCGATCTGATGACCGGCTTATGAATTGGTTAAGCGTGGCGGCCATTCCGGCCAGATGCTGCACGTCCTTAGCCGAGCTTGGCTACTTTAATTCTTATACGGCTCTGATTTGTGTGGGGTTTGCCTCGATGCCTCGGTTTGTGACTAGGAAGCCTAAAATTTTTTCGGATCCCACGCCAAAGGCACACTTAGACGCATTCAAACGTAGCTTGTGTCGTTTGAGAATGGTAAACATCTCGGCCAAGTCGGACAAGTGGTATGCTTCATGCCGGCTTTTGACCACCATATCATCAATATAAGCCTCCATTGTCCGGCTTAGCAGAGGAGCGAACATCTTGGTCACCATCCTTTGGAAAGCTGCCCCAGTGTTCTTCAAACCAAAAGGCATGACTCGATAGCAGAAGAGTCCCCTTGGAGTAGTGAAAGAGGTGATCTCACGGTTGGGGCCATGCATGGCAATCTGATGATAGTCGCGGTAGGCATCCAAAAAACTGAGCCTGTTATGTCCGGCCGTTAGATCGACAAGCTGGTCTAATCTGGGCAGAGGAAAGCTGTCTTTAAAGTAAGCTCGGTTGACGGTCTTGTAGTTGACGCAAACTCGTCACTTCCCATTCTTCTTAGGTACAATGACCGTGTTTGAAATCCACCGAGGGTTGTGCACTTCCTGAATAGCTCGTGCCTCAAGCAGGTTCTTCACCTCTTCTGCAACTACCTCGGCATGGTGTAGCGCCGATCTCCTCGTTCTCTGAATGACCGGCTTTGCCCCGGGGAAAACATTGAGGTGATGGAAAATAAAACTCGGATCAATGCCGGGCATGTCGTAAGGCGACCATATGAAAACTTCGATATTTGCCATCAAAAATTCCACTATCTCGGTCCTTTCTTGAGCGGTAAGGCTTGATTTGAGCAAGAAGAACTTGTTCGGGCTCTCCGTGTCAATCCGCACTTCCACCAATTCTTCAACGGCTTTGTCCTCAGCCTTGGTGCCCACGTCGTCAAGGACTCCCCGGTCTTCCTGTCCTTCAATCATTTGGACGAAGCCTTTGGCAGCTCGGCTCCTGTTCACTGCCACAAAGCATTGCCTCGACATGACCTAATCGCCCCAAACTTCCTCAATTGCCCCCATAGCTGAGGGGAATTTCATCACCTGATGATAGGTCGACGCTACAGCTTGCATAGCGTGAAGCTATCCGCTTCCAAGGATCAGGTTATACGTAGACGGCACTTGCAATACCCCGAACTCCACTTGCTTGACCACGGATCTCGCTTTGACCGGCAGAATAATTTTTTCCGAAGTCCACTCCGGTTGCGAGTTGAAACCAACCAGTGGCGAAGTTGCCGGAGCCAAGTCTGTATCTCGGAGTTTGAGCTGTTTGAACGTGTCGTAATACATGATCTCGATCGAGCTTCCCTGGTTGATCAAGATGCACTTGACATCGAATTCCTTGACGCGGAGCGTGACCACTAAGGCATCGTTGTGCGGCGTCTGAATGCGCTCTAAGTCCCTTGTAGAGAAACTGATCACGTCTTTCTCTTCGGTCTTACCCCTCTTGATCATGGGTTGGACCGACAAAACTTCCGTCATGTGTTCTGCCTTCTTGATCATACCTTGGAGCTCGCATATACACGCCGGCTCCACTATGCCGTGGATGACATTAACAACTCCTTGTGGGGGCGCCTCCAGGTCATCCGGTCCACGCGGGTCAACCGGGGCTTGATGTGCAGCCTTCACACCCCCATCAATGTAAAGGTCCAACTGTCCAGCTGCGACTAGCTCCTCCAAGTGTTGCTTCAGAGGCAAACAGTCACTACAACAAAACTGACCTTTTATGACACCACATCAACGACATACAATAAATGCACGCCGTAGTTTCTCACTTTTACGACTTACTTTTTTTGCACGTCATAAATACTCTTCCAACCACGACGTGTCTATTGCGTAGGCCGTGGATGGTAATGGCAATGATTTTTTTACGGCTTGCAATGCACGCCGTAAATAATGATACTTTCTATGACGTGCAGATGGCGTGTCGTTAATACACCAATTATACATGACGCACATACGTCAGCCGTGAAAAGAAAATACTTTTCACAGCGTACACAACGTTCGCCGTTAAAAGTATCGCATTTTTTACGACGCACACAATGCCCGCTGTTAAAAGTATTACCCTTTTACAACATACAATGTATGTCGTGAATTGTATGATAAAAAAAAAAAAAAAAAGGCGCCAAAGTAAAATTTGGGGCGCCAATCACCCAAAAAAAAAAAATATTTCCCCCAAAATAACTATTTTGCTCCGATCATAATGGAAATGGAAAGGGTTTCAATCTCTCTCTCTCTCTCACACAATCGCTGCCACTAGTTCTCTTACCGATGCTGCCATTGTTGTTGATTCACTCACTTCTGTAAGTTACTCTCTCTCACCACCATTACTCTCTCCCTCAATTTCTAAACCCTAACTTATTTGAAAATAAGAGTGCCCTGCTATTTTTCTGGAAAAAATTTCGTCGGTTTCTAAACTTTCAAGGATACCTCTTTTAATTATTCTTTCATTCTTTGATCATTAACAGTTTAATAAGAAATGGAAAGGAAACATGATGGGTTAGAGAGAGAGAGAGAGTCTGCATTCTCTCTAGAAACTACCTTAGTTTCTAGGGTTTGTTCATTCAATATTTCGTTGATGATGGTTGATTACTCATCTGATCTACACGACTTAGATACGATGTTTGATGAACTAGTGATTGAAGGAACTACTACACCTAAGGGGAGTTCGCACATCTTGAAGGATAGTCTTTCGGATGGTGATTTGGTAATTTTGATGGACATCGCGAAGAGAAATGGGGGTAAGAAACATCGTTCTACATCTGATATCGAGATGGGAAGGAGCCCTAAGGCTTCGATTGGGGTTGAGTCTGAGATCCCTATTCCAAGTTCTATTGTTGACGCTATGGGCGGTCTCTGCTCTGAGATTTGAGAGATGAATGTTATTCAGCTCCACATTAAAACAACAAGTATTTACTTTTCTCTCAAGATTTTTCTAAAGTTTTTATATAACATATATCATGGTATTGCGAAAAAGAGATGTCTAATGGTTTGATAAATTTGAGTGATTGATTAATGCAATAGACTAATAAGGATTCAGATTGATTAATTGTTTTAACCCTTTTCTTTGGTTGCTTCGGATGGTTTTGTGGGTCTTGTTGGCTATTGGGCATAGTTTATGGGTTTTGTTGACTTTGGTTGCGTATATATGTAGATGAATTGTGTTAATCTTTTGTTTGTACATTTTGGAATAGATACCCCATTTTGAGGTATTATATACCCTTTTCTTCTTTTTCCTTATGGGTTTTTGTTCTTTTTCAGTTTGTTTGGGTTTCTGGAAAGTGCAAGAGAAAATAAGGCGAGAAAGTGCTTCATTAAGGAATTAATTTTACTGGGCATTCAGATAATTTTATAGTTCTCCCTACAATTTCACTCCTGATGATTTTGTGTTTGTATATATGTGTGGATGTAAGTAGTTAAAGTAGACATATGCACTTCACTTTAGGGGTTTAGCAATTTATTAGTCTTCTCAAATTGTTTATGTGGTTTGGTTTGTTTTATTTCCAAGATGTCAAATGGGTTTTGGCTCTTTTGGGGATTGAGGATACAGTCCTAAATTGACATGGAATGTAGTAGTAAAAAAAAAAAAAGTTATGAGTTTATTTAGTTTGAATGAGTAAATAACCTTTGAGAGAGCAGAATAGGAAAAATAAAATAATTTGACCTGATTTAGACATAAGACATTTTGTATTCAATTATGGGTTGAGCATTTGTTAATATCATTATTTCTGCTTTTGATGTCATGCTATAATGTGGGTGAGATTGATAGGTATATGCTTTTTTATTTTTCATTAGTGGGGAGATTCTAAATTGGATTCTTTCTACCTATTTTTTTCCTCCTCCTGTTAAGCTGCTCTACAATTTATTGGATTAGAGGGTTTTTGTATATAAAATTCAACTTTAATTTTGTTTTTCATGTTCACTAATTTGTAATATAGGTTTCTATGTATGCATACTGCTTGTGATGGAGTCATTTTGTTTTGCATGCTTGTTTTCAAAATAGTTTATAAAACATTGTATAAGAATTAAAATCAAAAGAAGTATTAGGATGTCTTCCCTATTGTATGAATTAGATGTTGAAACCACAACAATGGATGTATCATTGTATTGGGATGTTCAGGAGTTAACTGAGCATGAAATTTGACGAGTTGCAAAATATTGAAGCATAACCTAATTAAAGCATAACCTAATTACAGCAAAATCGAAGCTGTCTTTTTTGGAGGTGCTTTATGCGTACTTTGATTTGTGTTAATGGAAGGGGATCTGAAAAGGTGTATTGCCCAACAAACTGGTTTGGAGCCTAATCAACAAAGATTGTTGTTTAGAGGAAATGAGAAGAGGATCGAGAGCATTTGCACATGGCAGGTGTAAAGGACAATGCAAAGGTGTTACTCATTCAAGAACCAACAAGAAAAGGAGAAAGCATGAAGAGGCTAAGAGCATTGAAATGTCAAGTGCCTGTCCAGCCGTTGTTAAAGTCAAACCAGAGGTTGATAAGCTTGCAGAAGAGGTAGATCCTTTTTATTATTTTTGTCGGTATTACCCTTGTACCCTGGGGACTCATTCTGCTCTTTTATTTATTTATTTATTTATTTATAACAGGTGGCTAATCTGAAAGGCACAAGCAAAGAAAGAAAGATCGAGGAGGTGAAGAGTGATATGTTGTCAAGAGCCTGTGTAGCTATTGCTGAAGTCATGGCAGAGAGGTTGATAAGATTGTAGAACAGGTGAGCCCTTTTTATTCACTATCACTGTATTAGCCTGGTTCCTATTAGACTCATTTGGGCAGTTATCTTTTGTAGGTGGCTACTCTGGAAGCAATTATGAATGGTGGGACCAAGGTTGGAGAGAAAAATTTTGTCGTTTTGAGTTACTAATGAGGCAGCTACTAAAATTGGATAGCATTGAGGCTAAAGGAGAAGGGAAAGTGCAACGAAAGCTTGAGGTTAGTGTTTAGCATCCTTGAGGTTGTTGTTATTGTTACTTTTTTTTTCCCCCTGTTCTAGATATACTGCTTGTCAAATTTAGAATCTTAAACTGCTTAAAGCCAGAATCTGATTGACCTTCTGACCAATATTTGTTGTTGTATGATGTTCAAAAATTCACTGCTAGATTTTGCATGACTGGCTGCATGTATTGATGTGTCCAAAAATGTTCATATTCCATTCATTAACTGTTTTGAGAATTATGTTTCTCACTAACTTGGTTTCCTACACTTAATTTATGTTTTTCACTTATTTGGTTTCCTATTATTCTTTTTCCCTTATTGGCATGGCCGGCTGCATGTAATGGACAGATGACTGTAACCAGAAATTTAACCCACCACAAAAATAGAACATGTTTATATGAAAAACAACTACAACTTTTTGAACTAGCATTTAAAAACAATAGAATAGTTGGAAAAAGTTGAGATCAGGTACCCATGAATGTTATATGCCCTGCAATCTTTTCTTTTTCCTTTTTTCTTCTCTCTCACTCTCAGTATAAGTGAACAGAAGACAATTATATAGTTTTATCTCATTGCATCAATACTAATTTACCATGCTTTGTGTGCCATTATGCCTTTCTTCAAGAGAGTTTAACCATATTGCTACAGGAGAATGGCCTGTGTTTTTGCTTTAGTCAGCTAGTGGTTCATGTGCTAGCCTAGTTTGTGAATAATTATAGGGTTCTAGCTCTTATACAACTGCTTTTTTCTTTTCTTTTCTTTTCTTCTTTTGCTCTCTAAAATTTGTATTGGTGGCTGTGTAGGTATTTCTGTGTTTGGTTTAATATCATTGGAACTCTAGAGATGTTACTTTGCAATATTGGAATTGGAGGGCTGCCAAAAGCTTCACATGGTATGATGCCCACATACTTTGGAAAAATATTTACCTGGTCTAGCAATAAGCTTGTAATCCTTATGGTAATTTAACAGTCCGTATGGTAAATTAGGTCAGAAAATAAATTAAAATCTAATTTTTTATTTTAGTGAAGAGAAGAAAACAAATTAATGTGGTTGTGTTGTGTTTAGATGAACAATAAATAAAAGAGAACATGTATTATTTTATTTTTTAATGTTTTGCATTTAGTTGGATAGATTAGTTTTTATTTTTTATTTTAATTATACAGCATTATACAAATATTGAAGTTACCTGGCTAATAGGACTTGCACAACTCAATAAGGCTGTGTCCTATTATGAGTGTCTTGATGCACAACTCAAAAATGTTGTGTCCCAAACATGAGGTTGGCTACAAGAATTTTGTTTCAACATTCACAGATAGAAATAGGAAAATGTTGAACAGTCAGCGCACTATTTTAGTTTATTTTATTTTATTTTTCTATTAAGCAAAGCACCTTTATGTAGAACTGAAGTAAATAAAAAACTGATGCTTCCCATTTTTTGAACTTAAAAAACTACAGTGAGTCTCAAAATGCCATACCATCTATTGGGTGAGAATTTAGCTCTATTTTCCTTGGTGATAAGAATGTTGCATTGATGGTTGTTTCTGATGGCTGGGTAAAGATATATTACTCTTGATTTGTGCATACATTTTTTATTTTAATATCGAATTTTGGTTGTCTATGGGTGGGGAATTGTTGAATCTGTTGGATGCAGGTTAGGGATTAGTGTCAACAAAAAAGAGATGCTAGTCCTTTCTTAGCAGAACTGCTATGTCTTGAAAAGCAAGCCAAGCAACAAGGGCTAGGACGTTGGACCAGGTTAGTCTAAGTTCTTTACTTCCGTTTTCTCCCCATACTTTTCCTATTTTTCTAGTACAGTGGAGCAACTATAGTATAAGTTTTGTACCTTCCCCTCCTATTTTGTCCATGCCATAATATCAACATAGTGCACTTGCACTATAAAAACCCATTCTTGACTTGCGCTAAGAAATTTATAGTAGTGTTTTTGTTTTCAAAAGAATGAGTGCTATGTTGACAGGCTTGCCAGCTGTTACTGGTTAAAAACAACCCTATATAATTTTCCTTTCAATTCTTAAACAAGTGAAGGTATGGAGCAGTCATCTGTAATATTGAACATTAAGGAAGCATGTCTCTTGTTTTGACAGGCTAATAGTTCTGGTCTTAGATGTTATCAGATTTTTTGATTGCTATGGATAACTTCATTTATTTAGGTGTGTAAATCGTGTCTATATAATTGGTCACTATAAGGTGAATTTTGAGCGACAAATTTTCTTAATAAAATCACTGAAATACTCTCTTGACATTTTTCCTGCTACAAATGTTAGGGAAACCATATCCTTTGAAAGTAAAAAAGAAAACTGCATTATTATAGTAGTCCATGAGAAGTTAAACTTTGGTCCTTTGCTTTGAAAAGACCACACTTGGGCATAGATTGCAAGTCATTTGCTTTAGGTGCCCTATTTTCAAGTTTTAATAAATGCTTTACCAGTAATGAATCCTCCAGATTTAGAGCTCTTCTTTTTCTTCACTTTTTGCGATGTTCCAGTGTGATCACTTGTCTGTTGATTAGCTTTTTAGGATATGATCATCTTTATTAATTGTTTTTTTTCTTTTCTTTTCTTTTCTTCTTTCTTTTTTATAAAAGCTTTTCAATTTGATCACAAAGACATAGAGTGAGAATTTGTGGTTGTGAGTGATAAAAAAACAATGCCTAATTAATACACATTAATGTGTGGTTGTGTGTGATATTAGAAGCAATTGTTAGCTTTGTTTTCATGTGAATAGCTTTGGTTGAGTGTAGGTTATACTGATGAGCCAAATATAGCTTTTAGTTTTTTGTTTTATTAATTTTCAATGTATTTTTGACTTGTGGAGTGTTGTGAGGTTGTTTTTGTGTGAGATTTTATAGCTTGCAGTTACTAGTTGTTGTTTGTTAAGTCAACTTGAGAAAGTAGAGAATGTGACTTCTTTTTGTGTGTAAACAAGTGCATCTTCAAGACCCAAAAAGAAAACATGTGTCCTCTTCTCTACCTTTGATAGTCAAATATATATGATTGTGTACTTGTTTGAAGTTTTATACTCAAATATGTTTCATCTTGGACACCACTATTGGCTCAGATCTTATGTGTTTGAAGTTTTATACTCAAACATGTTTCATCTTGAACACCACTATTGGCTCAGATCTTCTATTTTTTCTGTTTTTTTTATGGCACACTCTTAATCCTTAAGATATCAAATGTTTTTTTCTGTTTCGTCTTGGACACCACTAGTTGTTGTTTGTTAAGTCAAATGTTTTTTCTATTTTTTTCTACATATGATAGTGTCAGAATGGGTTGAGGGGGGTGGTGTCGTAGTGTCTGGGTGTGTCTGAGTTGAGCCCAGCACTACTAAGGAATCCTATGAAAAGGCTTGTGCGGGTTGTAATCATTTGTCACATTTAGAGAATCTCAAGAAAATTTTCTTTTATTTTCGATTAATTTTGGACAATCCAATCTCAGGTTTTGACATTGTTATTGTAACTCAAAATAGAGTAAATTTATGGGATTGGATTATTTCAAGTTGACTTTTGGGCTTGATGAATTTATTTTTTAGTTGACTTTAGTGATCTGAATTATTCATTTTTTATTTTTTATTTTGTTAGTAAAACTTGATCCATCACATAAAAAAAGAGTTAGGTGATCAAAAAGAAAGAGTGCCAGAATTTCATTTTGTTTTCTCTAAGATTTCCTGTACATATATTCCTGATATGCTGCTGCTTCACCACTTCGAAAATCAATATGGTGGTCTCAACTACCTCTTCTCCCTAAACTGCTTTACAGAACACTCTATCTTCAACTCTAAATTCCTACAATCATCTCTGATCATCTCTTGTTTGGGCTGCTATTGCTTTGCTGTTTTGTTTTAGTATGGTTGTTGAACAGATGCTTGATGATATACTGTGCTGGTGAACAGATGTTTGGATTACGTAGTCTTAGGTTGTTTTGTGGCTAGCTGATAATTAATAAAGGCCCATAAAGGTATTAATTTATTTTTTATCTATGGTCTTGCTCTCTGATAATTGGGTCTCTATAATTTCAATTCAATCAATTTTGATTGTAATTTTTTTTTATATATTAGATCTATTTAGTTCAATTGATAACAATGATTAAGAAATATGGATAGAAATTGAAAGAAAAATAGTTCATTCGAAATGAAATGGAATATTTTAAATTAGATGTCAACTGCTTAATCATTTTGTGAAGAATAAGTTAATTATTCTGCATGAACCAATGTTTGTATTACCTTTGTTGTTACATTGTCTAAGTTGGGTTCCTTATCATAAATGTTATATATTGCAGAATAAGGTTCAAGAGCTTCAATAGCCTTCTATTGAAGAAGGGTCAACGTCTACCAAAGATGATGCAATTGTTCATGCATTTGGTCTAGAATGGCGTGGTAGGGCAAGAGGACTTGGATTTGGAGCATTGCCATCGAAAGTTGATGCACAAGCATACCAAAGTTATAAACCATCTATGGATGTTTTTGAGGACTTGATGAATAGATTTCTATAATTTTTGAATAGTTTTGGGTAATATTTACAAACTTATATATGTATAGTTTTGGATGGTTTATAACTTTTTGGATAATTTAGAACTTAAAGGATAGTTCTTTTGGATGTTTGAAATGTATATATTGACAATTTTTGAATGTTTATAATTTATAGACATAGTTTATTTTTCATGGTTGAAATAATATTTTGGTGGCTGATTAATATTTTGTGAAGTTTGTTTGTAATGTTAGATTATACAAAACAGGTCAAATATAGACTGATGAATTAAAAAAAAAAAGAACACATTCTACGGCAAGCAAATTAGGTTATTATATGAAATATTCCACAACATTCCATGTATGTCGTGGTATGTTCTACTTATCTACGGCAGGTAGAGCAAGTCGTTGTATTATATATTTTACAGCGCGCAATCAGCGTCGTTGTTTGTCTCACCAATTAATGGCGTGTAAAAGTAGTCGTAGAAAAAGTAACGACGACGCACAAAATCTGCCGTTAAATAATTTTTAAAGGCATACTAAAGCATGCCGTAGAAAAAGTAATAACGACGCACAAAATCTGTCGTTAAATAGTTTTTAACGGCGTACGAAGCATGTCGTTGAAAGTGAATGACTTTTCATGACTGGTTATAATATGACGTGCGCCTGCACGTCATAGAAGGATTTTTACGACATGCATTGTGCGCCGTAAAAATCCTTTTTTGTTGTAGTGAGTCCTCTGTCCGGTGTCCGTGCTCCCGATGGAATGTGCAGCGGTACCGCGGATTGAAGCCTTTTTGCGCATCGCCTAACTTAGCAGGAAACCGGACGTAATCCTCGTCACGGATTTCACTAAGTATGCGATATATTGGAATCTTAAAGACCGTGGTGATGCCCGTTCGAGCTTTCAACCTTCTGTTTGCATCAGCCACGTCGTCGCGAGGGTATTTATGTCGGTTATTCCGCCGACCCCTACCCCGGTTTTTACGATTTGAACCTTAGTCAAATTCCTCAGCGCGATCATTTGAACGGTTAGTCTCCTGTCCGACTGTGTGCACTTTGCCAGCCGACCTCTTGTTTGTTGCTATCGGAGTTGCTTTCGCGGTAGATGCTGCCGCATCATCTTCTACTCGGATGTGCTCGTTGATGCGCTGCATGAGTTGACCCATGGATGTCGGCTGGTGCATGGTAAGCGAGTCTCGCAGTCTATGTCCGATTGGGAGACCACGCTTATATTGTGTGATTGCCAGGTTGATCAGGCAATCCAAGATCTCATTGAAGGTTTCCCAGTATCTGGAGTTGTATGCCCTGAGTGTGTCGCTCAGCTCCATCTTGACACTAAGAAGGTGGTCAACTTCCTTTGGCGTTCTGGTGTTGGTTTTGAAACGCGTCACAAAGGCTTCTGCCAACTGCTGTCACCTTTCGATGCTCCCCTCTGACAGCCTCTCAAACCATTTCAAGCCCAACTCGCCCAAACCTGACGGGAAGATAAGGCACATAAGAGCGTCATTCCGCCTATGTCCGGCCATGACCTGTCGGAAGTGGCTTACATGCATGTATGGATTGGTCTTTCCATCGTAGAGCGTAAACTTTGGCTGGTGGAAGCCCGCGGGAAGTGGCATTGTTTCTATCTCCAGGGAGAAAGGAGTGGTGCTCAGCCTCACCAAATCCATGTCTAGAGGAAGAGGCACAGCAAGGTGGGGTGGAGCCATTACGACCTCTACACTGACGAGACCCCCATAGGATAACCGCTGGAACGTCGGCACCTTCTGAGTCTCCCGCCAGCGAGCCCGCTCCTTCAAGACTACCCGCAAATCCTCTGAATGAGCGAAATAAGAGTACCTTGATGTCGTCGCCGGACGTGAGGGTCGGAAAATTCTATCTTGCGCACTAGACTTCTCTACGGGTGCGTCGGAATCTCCAACCTTGTAACTTCTGGTGATTGAGAGGGACGGAGTGTGCCGCTAGCTCTGACTGCCTGAACGGCGGGGTTGGGTGCGCTCACTGTGGTCTCCCACTCCAGCTACACCCTTCCCTTTGACATGCCGCTTAAGATCCCCCATCTCCGCCGCCATTCTTCGGATGACGGCGTCTTGGTCCCTTAGCTTGTGTTCCAGACGTCTGGCGTGCGATTCTCTTCGCTGCCGGTGACCATCTAGGCTCCGAGAATGACCAAAGCTTCTTCCGCGCGTCTCTTGAATGTCCTCTTGGAGAAGTCTCCAGGTCCGCCATGGGTGGAATGGCGGGGAGTCTGTCTCTCCGTCTGGCTGACTCCACGGTAACTCCGCCGATGGCGGACAACGGAATCTCATCATTGTTCGCCATGGACGGCGATCAAATGAGCTAGGAAGACAAGGTTTTTTCTATCAGTTTCCCACAGATGGCGCCAATTGTACGGGGAGCAAATATTCCGGCGAGCCCGTACTCCTTTCTTCCCAGCTCCTTGTCCGTCCGATCGACCTGCGAACACAATAGCGGTGAGCTACCAGGCGGTGTGTGGCCGGAAAATCCCTCCGACAGTCAAGTTAGCACACACTCAGGGATAGAGAGAGAGAGGAGAGAGTTGAATATCTAAGTGTATCTCACCAAATGATCATCTGTCCCAACATGGGGGGCGCAGACATGCTTATATACCTTCTACGCCCCAAATCTACTCCCATTAGTCTCTTGACACGTGGTGCTGCTATCCCATCTATCAGCACAAATCCAGCAATCACCACCTAACCAAACTGTCAGGATATCTTGGCGAAGCTCGGCAGACCGGCGAAATCACATCGGCCTCGCACAGCCGTGCTGCACCGCATGCCCGAATGCTCATTAGTCGAGCTCCATACCGACCGAGGTCAGCTGCATTCCAACAAAGCCGAGCTCGCAATAAGTCATGTGGGTAAAACAGAGGCCTTACTGCCGAGCTATAGGTGCGAGTCTTCCTGCCGAGCAACGCAAGTAGCATGGTTCCCGCCTGTGCAAGCTCAAATAGCTCGGTCTTGGGCTTTAGCCGAGTAGCCCCATCTCCGAGCAAGCCCAAAGCCATACTGGCCCAAACGCGCTAAGCCTTCAACTTGCCCGGCCCTTACCATGGCTCATTTCCAGCTCATAAAATCTCCCTCTCACTTTCTATAAAAATAAAAATTAAAAAGAACGATATAATTGTATTAAAATTATAAATTTTACTATGATCTCTTTAGGCAAAGAGATTAAAAGCAGCTTTTTAGTTTTTAACATCTTTTAGATCATATTACTTCTCTATTTTTTTACATATTTTTTTTTAAAAAAAAGTCAAAAAAAAAACTAAAAAATTAATTTTTAACCGACTTTCTAAAACAAATCATATCTATATATTATATAAAGAAAATGAGGTTTTTAATGAGAAGCCTTCTAGGAGCTCTAAACCCTCATTTTAAAATTATTAAATTTTCAATTTACAAAATAGATTAAAAAACAAATTATTGACTAATATATTTAGGAGAATTTTTTTAAGGTCTCTGGTATTAAGATTTCAAAGGATAAAAGACATACAATATTTTCATAGTGATTGGAGTCCCTCAATATTTTTCCAAAAAAAATTCAAAACACAGACAAATTTTACAGACACATTTCTCTATGTTGAAATTTCTCTAGTTTGACCAATTTTCTCTGATTTGCTTATAATTTTCTCTGATTTATTTACAATTTTATCTACATTCAACAACAACAACCATCTAGATTTAAGTAAATCCAAGTCCAATCTACCACTACTATACATTACATATATAGATGACAAGAAAAAAATAGAAATAGAATCAAAATAAGTTCCTCAGGAATCCACAATTAGGAGTGTAAAAATGACCCGTGACTCATGGATGGCCCGAAGCCTGCCCACAGCCCAAAACGGGCTCGACCCATTTGGACCCGGGTCCGAGCCCAACACAAACCCCTAGGCCTGGGCCTGGGCCATCATTTTGATGCCCGGCTTGGCCTCGTAAACCCAGTCCACTTGGCCCAGTCCATCAACCCGCTTAAGGCCCACTCAAGGCCTAGCCTAGCTTATCCTAGGCCAAGTGTCTTTTTTAGTGAAAAATAATAAAATTTTGATAAAAACAATTTTAAAAAAAACAAAAAATTTTGGTCAAGCCTGCCTAAGGCCCAAATACCCTTGGGTCTGGGTCTAATTTTTTGGCGCATGGGTCGGCCCGACCCAACCAGAATTTTGACAGAAGCCTACGAGACCTGACATGGGCCGGACCAGGCTAAATTTACACCCTTATCCACAATTAATTCCCATATTATCTTCTTCTCAAATCCAAATCCCCCAACATTTGTGGATATATACACACACACATTCACTCTCTCTCTCTCTCTCTCTCTCTCTCTCTCTCTCTCTCTCTAACATGCACACACATACACAGAGATTCCAATTATGTATAAAGCGAATCAATCAATGTTTGAATTTGTTGAGAGGAATATGAATATGATTTCTACATTACGCTACCCTCTTCTGTTACCTAAAATAAATAGAATTGACGCGACTTCCATTCACCTTCCATTCCCATTTACATAGAGGAGAGAGAGAGAGAGAGAGTAGGTAGAATCATACGTGGAAGCACAAAACTTCAGTTCAGAAGATAGAGAAATCAAATCAATGCATCAAAATGATCGCTTCTTAGTTATCGAGGTCTTTGTCAGAAGATCATAGCTTGGGAATCGACAATAAATGCAATATGTGGAGGAGGAGGCTACGGTAGGAAGAGGAAAAGAGAGAAGAGAGAGTAGGTGTCATATATGGGTGTGGGTGAAGGACCTTAGGCTATAAAAATAAATATTATGGATTTCTTCTATTACTAAAAGTTGGAGGGGGATGTTAGATTACATATTCCATATATTTAATTAATTATTAATTATTTTAGAAATAATAATTATTCCTTAATTTATGGATTTTAAATGGAAAAATAACAAAATATTCCATAATCTCCCCCATCATAATCTCTTTCACCAATTTTCAAAAAATTAAAACATTTTTTTCCTACTCTTACTCTTCTTTCCCCAAACTAATCTCTCTGAGAAAAAAAATTACTTACCTTACATAGTTCCAATATTTTTTTTAAAATGTCATATGCAACTTGTTTATCCTTAAAGATGTTATATCATGCAAGAGAATATGACACCATTTTTATTATTTTTTTCTAAGATTGTTAAAGGCTAGTTAATATTTAATTTTTTTCTTACTCATTACATTTTTATTTTTCAACAATACTATTTTTCCATTCTTTTACACCACATCACATTCAATCTCTTTTTTTTTTTTTTTTTTTTTGCTTGAAGATCTATACTATATATATAAGCAAATGTAGTGAGTATACTCTTAGGCCTCCAAATCTTTATTCTTAATTTCCTAATATTTTAATAAATTATGTGGCACTTAAGTTTCAAACTCACTCTTCTCCCATCACTTCGATTTAAAATAAAAATTATTTTTTTAATTATTTAATAATATATGCTCTTAGAATAATAGTTATCCAAATACAAATTTATCAACAAGAAAAAAAGAAAGAAGAGAAAGCCATCACAAAATTCAAAAATATTTGAATCGAAAATCTATATAAAGATAATCTATATCTATCAACAAATTTCAAAATAAAGATAATTTGAATTTGAATTTGAATATATAATAAAGATAATCTATATTTATCTATCCAATTTCACATCTCTCTCCTTCTATATAAACATTTATATTTCAATTGATTATAAACACATACAAAACTATTATATTGTTCTTTCTCTTTCCCTTCCCCCCTATCTCTCTCTATAGATATATAATTTTATACCGTTATAAGTATAGCTGAAAAGTTTTACACATTTGCATTACCCCCTCTCTTTCTCTCTCTATATAATTTTATATTGTTATAGGTATGGCTGAAATGCTTCACACATTTACATTTTTTGTCTAAATTTTAATTTTTTTCGCAGGTGACATCATAAATATAATACCAAACTTGACGGCTAGAGATTTTTTGAATTTCTTTATTGCATCAATGTTGAATATTATGTACCAAAAAAAAAGTGTAAGAAAATTATTTATGTGTATCATTCTCATAATGACTTTCCTACCAAACTACAAAACTCTTTTCTATTTGAGAATTTCAAAGTAATTTATCTTGGCTATTGAGTATCTACTATATTCTTTTGGTTAAAATTTTATCTTTTGAGAATATTTTGGTGATGGGTTCGTATAATTTGTATGTTTTATGTAATATTTAATTTTGCTCCTTTACATTTGATATCAAATTTATTTTTTTAATAAGAAACTTGAATAATTTAGACTTTTACTTTGTTTTGTTTGTAGGTTGGCAGTAGTAGAATATTATTTTTATCATAGCAAAACATAGTTCTCAATTATATGATACTTATTGATGTTTCGCTATAGTTATTTTTTATTTATTTATTTGTTTAATCAAATTAATTTTTATGTTTTTGATTATCAAAATCTCATCAAAAATAAATAATAAAAGACAATCAATGCGGATGGTATTAAACCTAAATTATAACACATCATATATTTTATAATTTTATTTTTAAATAATAAATTTTAAATTATATAGAGTGCTGCTATTAGCACCTACCTCTTTACTTTGGACCACCCAATTCTTTGAACCCCCACCTAATAAAATGAGTCCCCAGTATTTTTTCTTTAAACCCCCACCTTAATACCAACTATATCCCTATCCTCAAATCCAAACCTAAACCCTAGCCCCATTCCAAACCACCATCTCCGGCACCACTACCTTATCTCCGGCAGCCCACATTCTTCTTCTTCTTTTTTCTTTTCTTTACTTTACCATTCATCTCCACAACATGAATCAAAGCCGTAAAACCTAACCCCTCTCAAACCTTCCCCCCACTGTTCTTCCAAGATTCTCCTCCCCAATGGCCTCTCACTACCACCACCCACCACCTGTTGTTATTGCCACTATTTCACCTACTGTACACCTTATCCACCACCACCACCATCCTCTACAGTCCCAATTCCACTCTCCCTATCTCCACCATCCTCATGAAACCTTCCTCCACTAACCACCACTGCTGACCCACCAATGCAAATACCAAAAAGAGTTTCAACTCCACCAGTAGACCCAGACGCAGACCCAGCCTATTGCGTCCTCTCTTATCCGCCGCCTCGCCACTCTCGAATCCTCTCTCCGTCGCCAATACTCTGCTAATTTTGCTTCTAATTCTCTCCACGATGTTGTTGCCTTTACCATCCAAACCCACTTCAGAGCTTTCCTGGTTTGCAGATCACGAACACTTCATCAACTCAAAGACCTCGCCGGAGATAGAAGGAGAGGTCACCGACGACAGTGGCAGTGGTGGTCACCGGTGGAGGTGGTGGTGAAAAGGTTGGTGAGTTAGGGTTAGGGTTTGGGAAATTAGGGTTAGAATGTTAGGGACGAGTGTAAAAATGTAACATTATATTTGGGCAAAATTGGAATTAAAAAGAATAAAAAAACCGAGGGGGGGTCCAAAGAAGAAAGGTAAGTGTTAATAGTGGCACTCATTATATATAACTATGCACTGCACGAATTACCACCTTTTATTATTATTATTTTTATTTACAGGAAAATCTTTCCACTCGCCCGCAGGTCTAAAGTGTAAGATAATCTTAACAATGGCAATGGATCAAAGTTTCCGTGAGGGGGTTTAATCATGCAGAAGAATACAATCTGGAAGAGGAAAAATAGAGAGAAATTCAAGTGAATTGAACCCATGTTCTGTCCATATATTTATAGTATATATGGTGGTTGTTGATCAATGGTTATAACCATTAAAATCAAACTCAATAGTCACCATATATCCAAACATTGTGTCTCTTCATTTAAACTTCAAACTTCCAGTTGCTTCTTCCTGCGGGAAGATTGTATCACCATATAAAGATTTGATTCAGTGTGAAAGGGTCCACCATGTTATGGTGTGATCACCTCTCATACCTTCATCTCCTACTTGATCACATTATAATATTGGTGATAAAACCTGAGTTGGACATGTTTACCTTGGTACCAAAATTTTGCCTCATGCCAACTTTCATTTATGAAATTACCTCATAGATCGACGTTTGATTGTGACTTGGCCATACGTGCGCACGTTTTTGCCATCAATCTAACCACACCCGTGCGAATGTGTTCTCCTACTGACAACACATTCCAGATGACTTCAATTCACTATATTTCAAATGAACAACATCAATTTTCAGTGCTAGGTTCATAGTCCATACCCAATCACCATTGACGACTTCAGTCGCACATATTCCTTATGTGTTGACCTGCACCGAAATTTTTGTTAAGTACTTCCTCTAAGGCCTATTCTTGAAGGTTTTCCTTAACACACCTTATCAACGACCTTTTTTTGCTGATCAAGCAGACAACATCATCTAGTCAGCACGTTGCATATCATTGACTTTACATCTCATACTGACTATGATGTCCGTACCTTGTCAATTCCTCTATCTTATTACCTGTCCAAACACATGTTTCCACGCAAGATAGAGTCGCAAAACATCGGTTATCTAGGCGTCCCCAAAGTCATTCGACTATGCTCTTATGTAAGTAGCTAAACCACCTAGCTAGGTATTTTTCAATCCCATATTAACTACATGTTTTTTGAATTTTTCTAGAGACAACCCTTTGGTCATAGGGTCGACCACCATTTCTTCTGAAGGTATATAGTTGACTTTAATTTCACCTCTCTCTACTATATCCTGAATATAGTGGTAACTTACATTAATATGTTTTCCCTTAGAGCTATTCGCTCCACTTTTTATTAATGAGATGGTGGACTGATTGTCACAAAACATATTGACCGATCTGCCAAGTATACCTAATTGTAAACTGTCAACAAATCGTTTTATCCAGACCACATTACTCACGGTTGTGCTGCGAGCTATGTATTCAACTTTCATAGTGTACTTTGCAACACAACTCTGTTTCTTACTTAACCAAGAAACTATTGTTCCACTAAACAAGAACACATGACCACTAGTAGATTTTCTATCATCTACATCTCTTGCAAAATTCGCGTCAGTGTATTCTTTTATGTCTAGATCACACAAACCAAAATATAATTTCAAATTCTTAGTGCCTTTTAAATATCTAAATATTCTTTTGACTGTTTGCCAATGTTCCTTACCTGGATTAGATTGAAACCTAGTTACCAATCCAATTGCATGACAGATGTCAGGTCTTGTGCTTGTCATAGCATACATTAGGCTGCCTACTGCCTGAGCATACGGGACATTTCTCATTTCCTTAACGTCAAACTTAGTTTGAGGACTCATACATTTACTAAGACTTTGTCCCTTATAAACAGGCATGCTTAAAGAATTACAATTATCCATATTAAATCTTTTGAGCACCTTGTCTAGATATTTCTCTTGATCTAGATATAACAATTTTGAATTTCTATCTCTTGAAATTCTAATTCCTAGAACATAGGTTGCAAGACCCATGTCTTTCATTTCAAATCTAGATGCCAAGAAAGTTTTTGTTTTTATAATCTTATCTGGACAATTTCCTACTAACAATATGTCATCCACGTATAAAGACAATATTGTTAATTTGTCATCATTTTTCCAGATATAAACACAGTGATCTAACGGACTCACAACATAGCCCGTTTCTAAAATGGCTTGGTGCAATTTCAAGTACCATTGTCTTGAAGCTTGTTTAAGTCCATACAAAGATTTCTTCAACTTGTAAACTTTATCCTCATTGCCTTGGTTCTAGAAACCATCAGGTTGCATCATATAAATTTCCTCTTTTAATTCTCCATTCAGAAAAGCTGTTTTAACATCTAATTGATGCAATTCCAAATCCATCCTGGCTATTACCGCCATTAGAATCCTTATTGAGGCAAATTTTGCAACAGGAGAATATATATCTACAAAATCTATTCCAAGTTGTTGAGTGAATCCCTTAGCTACTAACCTGGCCTTGCATTTCTCCAAACTTCCATCTACTTTGAATTTCTTTCTAAGAACCCATTTTCAACCAATGGCTTTTCTTCCATTCGAGAGATCGGTTAATTCCCAAACATCATTTTTCTTGATTGAGTCAAGTTCCTCATTCATTGCCTCAAGCCATTATGTAGCATCACTGCTACTCATTGCTTCATTATAACTAATAGGATTATCTACTAAGTTATTAAGTTCTTCAACTTGAAAAACATAATGATCTTTCAAAAACGTAGATGGACGTCTTGCTCTCTTACTCCCACTTATCTCAAGATTCGAAGCAAGTAACACAACATCATGTAGTTGTCGTTTCCTTCCACTATTAGGTGGTTTTGGAAGAACTGGTGGTGTTGGTGACAAAAAATGAAGAGAAGAATCAGGAGATACTTTAGAGAGCAATTCAATTTGTTTAATAGGAGTAACAAGATCAGTGGATTTAAGAAAAATAGTATCTCTACTTTCTATTAATCCACGTTCGGGATGGTAAAAATGATAACCACTCCCATTTTCAACATAGCCAATAAACTTGCATTCCCAAGTTTTACTTTCCAATTTATCCCTTAAAGGTTTGGGAATAAGTACATGTGCTTTACATCCCCAAACTTTGAGAGTTTGAACATTAGGTTTAGTACCATGCCAGCATTCGTAAAGAGTTAGAGTATTTGCTTTTGTTTCGACTCTATTTGATACATACGCAGCGGTGAACAAAGCTTCCCCCCAAAAAATGAATAGAAAGATCAGCATGAGCCATCATAGACCTTGTCATTTCCATTAGAGTACGATTTTATCTTTCTGTGACCTCATTTTGTTGTGGTGTGTATGGCATTTTAAACAAATGTTTAATGCCATTGTCCTTGCAGAAAGAATCCATAGCTTCATATTCGCCACCTCTATCATTATTCAAGTGTTTCATGGACCGACCAAGTTGCTCTTCTACCTCTAATTTATATTCTTTAAACTTGTCAATTGCCTCTAATTTGTGTTTAAGAAGGTAGATATGTTCATATCTTGAATAATCATTACTGAAAGTAATAAAGTATTCCATGCCTCAATGAGTTTTAGTTCTTAAAGCGCCACAAATGTCTGAATGAATTATTTCGAGTAATTTCAATGATTTCCAATGTTTGACAAATGGCTTGCTAGTCATTTTGCCTTTGATACATGGTTCACATATATCAAAATCATCGGAACATACTTTAGGCAATAAGCCACTTTTAAACAATTGAGGCATTTTATTTTTATTAATGTGACCTAATCTTAAATGCCACAGATAAGAACTATTACTAGTAGAAACATGCAAATAATCAAAAATACATATTTTATTATTATCAATAGGAAGAGAGTACATGTCATTCACTCTTACACCTTTCACTAATACACTTCATTTCTTAATCAATACTGTGTTAAACCTAAAATTAATCTCAAAACCCTTTTGAGTTAACACCGGAACTGAAATTAAATTTCGGCGAATGCTAGGTATATAAAGCACATCATGAAGCATAATGGAAGTTCCATTAATAGAGAATTGACAGTTGCCGATGCCCAAAACATCACTATAGGAGTTGTTGCCCATGTAGATTCTGTGTTTACCAACCTTCTTTTCAGTAAACTCTACAAACATGTCTTTATTTTGCATAATATGCCTAGTTGCAGTAGAATCAATCCACCATGAATTTGATGAAGGTTCAAGCACCATTGCTTTAGAAACTATCATGGCAACAAGATTATGATCCTTTTTCTGCTTCTAATGACAAGTGGCTTTGATATGACCTTTTGATTGCACTTGTAACATGGGCCAATCTGATGCTTGTGATGTTGTTATTTTTGCCATTCTTGCTGTTTCTTCTATCCTTTCTAAAACACCTTCTTCCATTTTCTCTTGAATGAAGTCGTCTTTTTCTTGTTGAATGGTGTGTGGGAATTATTCTGTGGTTGTGACGAAGACTGTGCCATCAACAAGTTAGCAGACAAACCTTCTTTACGCCTTCGCTTCATTCTTTCTTTTTCTAACACTAAGAGTACAAGCAATGTCACCATTGAAATCTCTTGGCCGCTATGAGTTAAAGATGTGACAACATGATCCCAAGATAATGGAAGACTATTAAGTAAGGTAGTTACTTGCATCTTGTCCGACAAAGGGTGATCAGTGTTGGATAATTCTTTAGTAATTAATTCCATTTGATTAACATGATCACCAACACTATCATTATCACTCATACGAGTGTTATTATATTTGTCCAAGAGCAATTGAATTTGAGTTTCCAATCGAACTTCATACTTACTTTTTAGTACTTCCATTAATTGTTTTGCAGTTTCATGTTCTTCAAAAAGTGAAATAATGTTGTCTTTCATATTACGTAACATAGTGGCCTTTGCCATTGCATCATCTTTTATCCATTTATTTTTAAACCAATTAGAATCATTGTCTGGTTTAGAAGTGGATAAAGTGTGCAATGTTTTCTCATGTGTAAAAAGATAAAAAATATGGTGCTTCCATGCTCGGAAATTATTTCCATTAAGCATCTCAATCCTTGAAGAATCCATGGCATTTTTAATAGCCATACTAAAAACAAAAATGTGTTACTATAAAAATTCAAATGTTTATAATACAAACTAAAATAAACAAGTAAGCAAAGTAAATAAGTCAACAACAAGTCTTAATAAGGATAAGTCTTGAAGTTGTTGAGTTGGCCCCTGCGGTAAACAAAAAATCGGTTGTTTTGCCTTGGGTAAGAAGAATGATGAAGAGGTGGGGCTGAACCGGCGGATCAAAGGGTGGGTTAAAGCTCGGATCTAGGCGATAAGCAGAAGGGCACGAATTTGGGCTGAATTGCTGGTTAGTGCGTTGGGCAGTCGGGCGCGGGTCGCGTGTGTTTAGGTTGGCACGTGGGTCAATGTGTTGGACAGACCGTGTCGCTGGGTTTGCACGTTGGGTTGATTGCGTTGATGTGCTGGGCCGTGCCTGTGGCTCTGGGCTGCTTGGCTCGACCTGCGGCTCAGGGCTGTTGGGTTGCGCCTTGTTGGAACTGGATTGGGCTGCAAACAGATTTTGCCCAATCTGCTTCTTTTTAATAATTAAGCCCAAAGCCACTAATTTCCTTGCAATTTTTCTTATTTTTGGCCCTTTTGGCTTTAGCCCAATTGTTTGATCTTTTAAATTAGAAGATGTAACGGCTCTTTTGCTCTGGTTATCTTCTCCGGTGGAGGTAGGAGACCACACACTGTAAGTTAGATTTTGTGGATCAAATTTTCTCCGTTTTTCACAACAAATTTCTCCGTTGTGATCAAAATTCTGAGAAGAACGAGATGGTGCTAATTTGGAGACACAATTTGAACCGCAAAATATTTTATAAAATTTCTTCAAACGGTATAATTCGGCCTCACTTTCGGCAAGGTTCAGAACAATAGCACCACCAACGGTTATTTTCTTTGGATAGTTTTCTGGGAATACAACACGTTGGTGATGATTAAATAAACAAATGGAATTCACCAATGCCAAAGATTGATAGTCAATTATTTTCTGAATTTTTGGTAAAAAGAGTTCAGAAACTTTTTGTTCTTCTGAACTATATTTCGACATCTACGATAATGTGTAACCTTGCTCTAATACCACTGTCAGATAATCTTAACAATGGCAATGGATCAAAGTTCCTGTGAGGGTGTTTAATCACGCAGAAGAATACAATCTGTAAGAGGAAAAATATAGAGAAATTCAAGTGAATTGAACCCATGTTCCGTCCATATATTTATAGTATATATGGTGGCTGTTGATCAATGGTTATAAGCATTGAAATCAAACTCAATAGTCACCATATATCCAAACATTGTGTCTCTTCATTTAAACTTCAAACTTCAAACTTCCTGTTGCTTCTTCCTACGAGAAGATTGTATCACCATATAAAGATTTGATTCAGTGTGAGAGGGTCCACCATATTATGGTGTGATCACCTCTCATACCTTCATAAAGCAACGCCCCTTGCAAAAATCACCAGGGTGTCCTGTTATCCATTATGAGTTAGGAGACTATAACTTGAAAACTTACCCCAACCTCCCAAGACAAGCCCCGCTTAAGTCAAGACTCACACAGTGGAGGAATATTAAACCCACACCAAATGCGATAAAACTGCATGAAGCTAATCTCTTAACCAACTATATTACGCCCAAGAAATTGACCCAAAAAAATTTTGAACCTTGGACCTGAAAGCTTAATCCTCAAACCTTTGTCAAGTTGCCAACCACCCTTGGGGTAATTACCACTAATTTTATCTAAACGAGATGTTAGTGTAACGTATCCTAAAAGAATTTGGTAACATTTATTTCAAAAGATGCATGAACGGATAAAAATGAGGACACATCTCATTAAATGAGGGTTGTACTATACATGTTGAACATGCGTGGTTTTGTAAAGGTCAAATCTCATTTAAAAATATTTTAACTCAAGAAGTTTACGAATACTTTTATTTCATAAAGTCTTTTTTCTTAATTTACATCAAACATTGACTTTGATGGAATGGCTAGCAAATAATATTTCGTTATTGCAATATATTGGGCCAAAAATATGGTTATTAGTTGATCCATAAAACCATCACTATTTGATTTTGTGGTTACCTTCGAAGCATATCCCAAGACACTTCAAAGCATGTTATTCATTAAAATATCATTTTATAGCCATTAATGGCTTGTTAAAATGCCAAACTAATTCATAGTAATCCAACTCTTTGGATTTGGTTCGAAGAGATGTCGTGAGCACTTTCGAAGAACGACTTTGATCCTTTAGTAACATATGTGACTTTCGAATAGTGGTTTTGTCATCAATAAACACCTTCGAAATGTAACATGAGACGAGAAAACTTTCAAAATGTGTACCTCCCTTCAAATATATGTAAAATGGCAATTAATTAATTATCGAATAATGCCTATTTTTGGCATGACAATTAGTGGCTTTACTGATAACCATTTTTATAGCTATTTGTTACATGAAAATGTAACTAGTATTCTACAAAAGTTGGTTCGAAGAACAACGGTTTTGGTGTCTTTGAAGAATTAATAATTGGTTCGAAGTACAAAATTAATATTTTCGTTAATTATGTGTGAACCAGAATGTACAAAATTTGAATAACCACAATGTTGGCCAAAAGTTGCTTCGAATGCCCTTTTGCCATAATTTTGTAAGCCTCGAAGCACTGCATCTTGCATTAACAGCTTCAAAGAAACAACAATGGTGCTTGTGAACCTTCGAAGCTTTGTCGAGTATTTCCAAGGATGTAATTTGTCCTTTGTCGGCACTTTCGACCTTTGAAGGATGATTTTGGTCCCTTATACCACCTTCGAAGCTTGTTACTAGTCCATAATGGCTAGCATGTGTAACAACTTGTTAAGGTGAATCATGTTTGAATATTGATTTTGCCTTGAAACTATGAGGTTCTGAATGATTTTAAGTGCAAGCAACATCAACTTACTTCAAAAGGTTCCAAGTTTTCTAAGTACTTGAAGTACAAGTAAAATAAAATTGTTTAATTTCCTTCAACAGATTGATACCGATTCGAAGTATATATATAATATCTCTTCAAGGCATATATATATATAATTCGAGACATCTAATCATAATTTGATGCTCATTCGAAGCACTTTTTTGGTGCTATTATATCATTCGAAGCACTTTGTTGATATTATTCAAAGCACTTTATTACTTAGATTAGTCACGTGTTTGGTTTGACCCTTCAAAAATTCAAGTAAACATCATTTTTTAAGGGCCACGGGGTGTAATGTTTGCACCATAAATCTACAATTTTTATTATTATTTATTATTTATATATTTGCAGGACATGTGGCATCCGCCTATTCATTTGGAATGAGAAGTTATGAAATGTGAAAAGATGATGGAAAATAAAATGGAGAACATGGAACATGAAGTGGAGGTTGAAGGAAGTTATGGAAGATCATGTAGTATGAAATGGAGGAGATAGAAGAGTGGATAGTTTTAGGTAGTTTTTTCCTACAAATATTTGCCTATAAATAGTCATTCATGGCTACATAGTAAAATATTCAAAACTCAAATCAAAGACAATTGATTTTTATTTTTCTTGTCATTTATATTTCCTATATTTTATTTTACGTACTTCCTTTTCGAAGCATTTATTTTTAATATTTCCTTTTCAAAGCATTTTATGCACTTCCTTTCCAAAGTATAGGAGTAGAGGTAAGTAATTATTACTTTAATTGTTCACTCAATCATCTTTCTCCGTCTCCTTCTTTCTTCTTTTAATTTTTCTTTTCTTTGCACTTGGCAATTTTGAAGTCCTCTTTGTTGAGGCAAAAGAACCGTCAACGCAATCGCTTGATAATTGGCTTGAATTTAATCTGTAAGGATTTTTCAATCCTTGCTAGCATGCTCGCATTTATGATATTTTCCTTTTGTAGGAAAATAAGCCAACAATAATATGAGCTCTAGATAAAATAATTTAAATTTGTAATGGTATTGTACTTAAATTTATCTTCTTTTTTTTTTTTTTATCATATGATAAGATGCTAAGAGATTAGTAACTTAAATTATAATTGATGTGGGTAGGCCCATAAAGGCCATAACCCACTATGAACAACCCAGGCCTACCACTTAGGGCCCAATACATAACCCAACTGATAAGGCCCAGCACAGTTGGAAGTCAACATGACTTGAAGGACCAATGATATTAAGACACGTGGCAGGTAAAGGGCAAGCCACATCAGCAGACAAAGATCTGCAAAGTTATTGCCACTGCACATCGCCCTTAATGTAGCCCCTTACAGCATTTATTACGACAACACCTCTCCGTCGGGACAGCACCCCCTCACCCTGAACAAGGTAAGCTACAGCGTAGACTTTTGGCCAAGGCGACAAGTCGGAAGGGACAACGAAATGATTACCAAAGGATATAAACAGACGTTGAAGACAAGTAGAAGGTTAAGCTTTTCTATCTCTTATCTATCTACATACTCCACTTCTTTCTCTAACTTGCTCGTCGGAGGGTTCGCTGGGGGACTCCCTGTTCCCCGTTGAACTCTTGTGCAGGTTCATTGGTGGGCTTGACAATACAGATACCGATTGGAGAAGCGTGGACCAATCCGACCCATTCCATCTGGAACCCGTTATATCATAACTGCATCATCAATAATGAAAGAATCGCAATCACTTCATCAACTCTAATTCTAAACCTTACTTTTTTACCGTCTCAAGAGACAACTACAAAATTCTATATAAAATAAAAATAAAAGTATCAAATATTGTGAAAACAAAGCATTTTATTTTTTAAATAATAAAATTCAAGTCTGTCATATTATTATTAATAAAAATTATATATACAATATTTGGCTTTATAATGCTATTCATATGGGTCCTATTTGGGAAGAAATATATAAGCACCGTTTTTCGTTAAAATAAAGGGTAAATTATAAATATACTCCCTAAAATTTGCTTAAAATATGAATTGTCCTCTGCAATTTGAAAAATTACAAATATCTTCCTGTCAGAATTAATAATAAAATTATCTGAATCATTAATTGAAATAAAATTTTAATATTATTAAAAACTGTTAATTAACTTGATAATTTATTAATAAAAGAACCTATTTGTTATGAAATTAGAAACCTTGGGGGCATAATGTAATTTTTGAAATCACAGAGGGCAATTTGTAATTTAAGTAAACATTAGGAAGTGTTTGTAATTTATCCTAAAATAAATAAATAAACAAGTCTATTTGAAATAATTTCTTCAAAAAATTTGTTTTTAATTAATTTACTAAAAGACTATTTCACCCTCAATATTTTTTGAAATACAACCATGTCTTCTAAAATATTAGGAAAAATTAGTGAAACATTCCTTTCCAATTTTTTGTAGCAAGAGAGTTCTCAGATAGTTTTTTTATTAATTAAGGTCCCTCAATATTTTCGAAGAAAAAATTTGACAAAGAGAAATTTTGTCCGATTCAAAGAAATTTCATCCAACTTAGAGAAATTTTGAAATTTCTCTTGTATGATCAAAGTGAAATTTCAAAATTTCAATGTGAAAATTGAAATTTCTCTAAGTCAAGCAAAATTTCTCTGAATCAGGCAAAATTAGTCGAATTTTCTCTGTATAAATATTGAAGGACCTCAACTATTATGAAAATATTATGTCCTTTATATATATAAAATCTAAGGCCAAGTTTGGGAACTTGAAAAAAAGTCAAAAAGTCAAAAAGTTAACACTATTCACCAAAAGTTAATAATTACGGCTGCACAACTCTCAATTCGAATTTTTCCCTACAAATCAATTTTTACAATTTTTTATTACACATTTTTCCATAAAAAGTCAAAAAGTTAACCCAAAACATCCATATTTTCAACCTCAATTTTTTAGACCAAAAAGACAAAAAGTACACTTATTTAAGACACCCCAAACAACCCCTAAGTATTGGGGATCTTAAAAAAGATTCTCTTATTATATATTGATAATTTTTTTTAATGATTATTTTTTAAACAAATAATCCATTCTCTTACCCACTATTATCTCAGTCTGCCTAAGACTATCTTCACTTAAACCTATCATTAAATTTAAATTTGGTGAAAAATGACTCTTTTTCCTACTCTAACGGTTTCATCAAATAGGTATCAAATCCAGAATTTCACTTTTCTTTCATCAAACTGAGGATCAATGTGTCTTTCATCAAACTGAGGACCAATGTGTTTTTCATCAAATCATTATTCATAACCGTTTGATTTTCACCCCTGAATGCCCACCAGGATGACCACTTTAAAAAATTTATGAAAAAATTACACTAACTAATCGACCCCACCGTCGTCCGCCCGATCGACCCCCAAATGACCATCTCAAGGCAAAAATTTATAAAAAGTTTACACTGGCCGGTCAACTAACTAGACATTCGCCTGGCCATTCGCCCAATCAACCAATATTCTGATGAAACTTTAAAAATCTCCATTGAAGCACTTGATATCAAATGAAATTTTTACTCAAATTTAATGCAAAATTTAATATATAGTTAAAGCCTCGTTTGGGAACCTTTAGTTTCAACTAAAAAGTTAAAAAATCACTATAAGTTGTCAAATCACACTCTCTAATTTTCTATATATCTTTTCATAAAAAATTAAAAAGTTACTAAAATAGCATGTTCCCAAACAAGGCCTTAGAGATGCTCTAACTAAATCACTCAGTTGCCATTTGGCATTAACTATTTTAGTTAGCTTTTTTGAGTTGAGACTTTTTTAACTTGAGACTAAAAAATTCGTTTGGTTTAACTTATTTAATTTGTTTGACTTTTTTAAGAAAAAAAATAAATAATTATGATTTAAATGTGACATATTATTTTATTAATTTATTTAACCTATTTTATCTTTTACGTTTTTTTAGCCTAATTAAATTAACCAAACGAAGGCTTACTCTCTCGCTAAATTATAGTTTCTGATGTCTTCTTACTCCACGCAAACACATCTCTCTCACTTCTCTCTCTCTCATCACCACACATCACCTAATATTTTCCACCACCTCCCTTAACCAATTCTTTGGCAAGACGTCGCCGTCAACCGCTGTCTTGGCCAAACTAGTGGTAGAAGTCCTCGACGCCTGTGATCTCACGCATAAAGACGGCCAAGGCTCAACGAGCCCATTCGTGGAAATTGAATTCGACGAACAGAGACACAGAACCCAAACAAAACCCCCAGATCTCAACCCCCAATGGAACGAAAAGCTCGTTTTCACCATCGACGACCCACGAGACCTTTCCAACAAGACTATCAAAGTATTTCCCTACAACGACTGTAAAGGCGGTGGCCACCACAATAACTTCCTCGACCGCGTCAGGCTCTCTAGCACCTCCATGACCCCGCCGGAGCTCACGACTGTACAGCAGCCGCAGCGCTACTCGCTCAACAAACACAGTATTTTTTTGCATATTAAAGGGGATATAACGCTCAAAGTATACACAATTTATAGTTAGTTTGGTCCACCGGAGACCCAGATTTCTGGGCAACCGCAACCCAAGCTCCGTCACCGCAACAACCACCAGTGCAAGGCATCAATAACAACAAATACAATAACAATTTTGGGTTTGGTGATGGCTTTGGTGAGGACTACGGAGAGATGAAGAAGAAGAAGAAGAAAAAGGAGAATCAAGTGGGAACTTTTTTCCCGATCGAAACTCGCAGCAGCGGCGGTGCATCAGCACCGGTACCAGTGCCACCACCGCAAAAATCGGCCAATTATGAAGTGAGAGTCGATTTTGCTAAGGCGGGTTCAGCAGCGATGGTGATGCATATGCAGCAGTTTCTAGGGATGAGGCCGCCGCCGGAATTCAGGTTGGTGGAGATGCGGCCGCTGTTGGCAACCAGAATGGGATAGCGCGGCGGTAACAAGACGTCTACCATCTCGTGGAGCAAATGTAGTTCCTCTACGTGAATGTCGTGAAAGCCAGAGATCTTCCATCGATGGACATTGTCCCCGTTTGATGTAACTTTTAAACCAAATTATAGATTTTGGCTTTAATCAGAAATTGTTAATCTATTTGGTATAACTGTTGGATTATAGATTTAAATTGCTAAGTAGTGTTTGTTAAACAAGCTGTGCAATAACTTTTTGAATTAACTTTTATTTTTTGTTGTTAACTACTTTCTAGATTTCTCATAAAAAAATAATAATAATAATTCATAGTCCATTTGGGTCTTCTTTCAGTTTTTTAAAAATAATAATAAAAAAAAAATCTAAGAGTATAACCTTAAATTAACATGTCCACAACAGAAGCTGATAATCAGAAACAAGGGATGAGCAGCTTCTCAGAATCAGTTTTTTTGAGTTAAAATAAGTTACTAGAATCAGAAATTGTTTGAAATAAGTTTAACCAAACAATCCAAAATAGTTTTTCCAAAACTAGAATCTATAAGTTGGCCAAAATAAGCCACACCAAACACTTTCATTACAGGTAGTTTAGACCCGTATGTGGAAGTCAAGCATAGAAACTACAAAAGCGTTACTAAACACTTGGAGAAAAACCAAAACCCGGTTTGGAACTAGGTTTTCGCCTTCTCAAAAGTGAATTTACAGTCGAATATAATCGAAATCATTGTCAAAGACAAGGATTTTGGAAAAGATGATTTTGTAGGTCATGTTCCATTCGAAGTCGCCGGCGCTTCTCTTCGCGTGCTGCCTGAGAATCCATTAACTCCTCAATGGTACCAATTATAGAACAAAAAGGGTGAAAAATTTTACGGTGCGATTATGCTGGCAGTCTGGCTCGGAACTCAGGCCAACAAGGCCTTTCCCGAGGCTTGGCACTCCGATTCTCGTGGAATTAGCCAACATAGCCTCGTGCTTTGTTGTGGTCTCGTGCTCTCATGACATGTCTTTAGGAAGTTTAAATCGGTTTTCACGTAAAATTTTAATAGTAATGTTAGAGGTACTTAAGAATTTTACCTAAAATTTGTCGTTGTCATAATTATTCTTGTCTAGTTAAAGTCGCTTTCTTGTTGATTCATCATGTTTTTGTTGTTGACTCCCCTTCTATTTCAGATAGAGATGTCATGCGGTGCCACCTTATCTAATTAAAAATAATTATTATTATTTTTTAAAAAATAATATTAATCTTGCAATGATTGTGTAAGATCCAAGTTATGTGTAGAATTATTTTATTGGATAGATTAGTAATTAAATTAATTTACATGGGTCATTTAGTAATATCAAGAAATTAGTTATGAGATGACATTACAATTTCTATTATTTAGATAGATAATTTTGCAATTTTGGGAAAACTAGGTTGAATAAGCCAACATGTCTTGGCTTTAAGTCCTAGGGAAAAAAAAAAAAGAAACAAATTCCTCGGGAATCGCTGCGGAGGGTTTTGGAGGCTGCTACTCAAGGATTTGAAAAAGTGTGAGAGAGAGAGAGAGAGAGAAAAAAAAAAGAAAAAGAAAAAAAAAGAGGGAGGATTCATAGAGTGGTGGTTTTGATTTATTCATCACCTAGGTAAGATATATTTTATTGTATTTCTATCTATGAATTTAGTGTCAATTTATCAATAGATGATTTTATGGGCATATATGATTAAATATATTGATATATTCTATGTTGGGGGTGTCGGCTTCACCTGACTTTAGAGTGCATTTTGCTTTCTGTTTGGGTGGTTCATCTTTTGGGATTGATATGTGATATGTTAAGTTTAATGGTGGTGTGTTTGTGAAATACTAGATTGACTGCAAGCAATTACAAATTTATACATATATATAAACAACAATAGAATAATATAAGTTGAGAATTTCCGAAGCCGTGATGGCTCTGTTTGGATGCTGAATTGTGGGAGTTCCTGGTAGAGTATTAGATTAATTTATTCTATTGTTGTTATAAGAAAAGAATGATGGGTGCAAATAATAATTGTTTATGCAGTGTGATATTTTATTAGGTTTGTGAGATTGAGGTGAATTTTGGTAATTTGAGATTAGCTTGGGAAATATTATTTTAACTGTTTAAGGTAAGTAACCCTCCATCATTGTTTCTTCATTTTTATTCCTATTGAATCGTTTGAAATTATAAATATTTATTTATAGCCTTCATGTTCTCTTACAATAAAATATGGGTCAAGTATAAAACAACATTGGATATTATTATGAAAATTATTTAAATATTTTGTGAAACAATTCTAAAAATTGTACCAAATATTTGTTCTGAAAATATCGAATATTTTATTTAAAAATTGTGTATTGTTTGAATTTTGAACATCACTCTAGTCTGACTATGACTTGGACCCTAGCCAATGGGGGTTATTTATTGGCACAAAAATTAGTTTCATTTGGGCTTTACCGCCGGCCTGGGTATGGTTCTGGGCCTTGTCCACAGGCTAAGTGACCATAGTCACCAAAACTTGAGTTTTATGAATCGAATCATTGAACCATCTGAATATCGAACCATCAATTTGAACAACGAAATTTCATCGAATTACTTTATTGTCTTTTCAATTAAAATTTATTGTTACACTGTTTATTTTCATCTATGAAACCATCTTACAAAATAATTGTTCATTTATTAAATTGTAGCAAAAATATATTTATTGGTTATCGACAATTTTTTTGTATACTTGATCCAACTAGCAATGATGGTTGGTTATTTGCTGGGCTGTATAACTTACCCTTATTTTATTTTTTTTCAAATTTTGAAGAGTAGAGCTGCGTGGGTTTTGTACTTGTGGGAGTGCTTGTAATAACCCCGATCCACAATTAGCCACTAATCGGTAATTAAGGATGTTAATGAGAGGATTAAAATAAATTATGGTTTATTATGTAATTTGCACGATAGTTGGCTTTCTATCTGTTACTTGTAGAAATATCTGTTTGGAATTCCGCTTTAATATGTAAATTAAAAGCCTCATCAGCATCCGAAACCGAAATTGACTACACCGATGTGTTATTTGAAATTTTTAGAACCATATGAAAAATTTTATTAAAAATTGATTCAGTTTGATTCGTTAAGTTGCGTTTGACAAGCCTTATGTTCTAATTAATGTATTTTAGCACCATAACTATATATGTAACCCTTAAGCTCATTTTTGAGCTCCATTCTTTCACCTCTTAGTGCCAAAATCTGAGAATTCATTTTAGAGAGAGAGAGAGAGTGCAACTCTAGAGAGAGATAAGAAAAGATTAAGGAGAATTTGAAGGTCATAGCTTGAATTGAGCAAAGATTGTGCAAGTACCTAGCTAAGTAAAGACTCTAGGTAAGGATTTAGGACTTAATTATGACTTTTAACCATCAAGTAGATCATTTTAAGAAAAATTTGTGATTATGTACAAGAGTTAAACCAAAGATGATGAATTTAGAGTTAATTCATACATGCATGCCTAGTTTAGTTTAATTTCATCATTTTGAACATGATTCATATCATCCATGTTTGAATTATCATGTTTTGAACCTTAAATTCATACTTTAAAAAGGGATTTCTTACATGCATGGAGCTTATGAGCTCAATTTACAAGTTTCATGAGTTTTGGAGCAAAGAGATTGAAAAGTTTTGCATGCATGTACATTTTCATACAAATTGAGCATGATTTCCATGAATCCTCTCTTACATTTTGAAATTCATCTTCATTTGGGGAAATCATCAAGTTTCAAGTTGTTTTGAGAAGTTTGATACAAGAAAATTCATGCATGTTGTGTTCATAAACATTCTTGAAGTTTAAGTTGAAATTGGGAACTTATGGCAAACCCTTGGGCCATGATTTTATGAAATGATCCTAGATTCTTCATGTTTTACAAGTTTACTATGTTATCTCTAGTTTTGGGGCCCAAGAGAAGTGTTTTGGATGGCTGAATTCGAGTTTTGAGCTTGGGAGGTCAATCTGGATTTTCCAAAAATTTGACCTACGCTCGAGCGGGGACTTTCACGCTCGAGCGTGAACCCTGAATTCATGCACCACGCTCGAGCGTGGGTCGAGCGCCCGTCGAGCGTGAAAATCTTGCATCCAGTACTTTTTAGAGTTTACAGTCCGCTCGAGCGGGGAAAGTCACGCTCGAGCGAAGCTTCATTGTCTGCATGTCTGCTCGAGCAGGGAAACCCACGCTCGAGCGTAGACCTCATTTCAGAAAATTTGACTAAGTGTTCCAAGGCATATTTCGGCATCCTCATTACATCTTAGACATTCCTAAGCTTTAATTAAGCCATAGTAATAAGGTTATGGATTAGAAACACACTAAGGAAAGAATGTACTAAGTTCCGAGACAGCGAGTGTGTGTGTTTTAGGCAATGTGATAAGAAAGAATAAAAACCAATGTAATGAAAGCTAAGCCTTAATGGCCACTTGAATGTGTAATGATAATACATGCTTGTGTTATGTATTTGGTGATTGTAGGTCAAGACTCGAGGATTGATTGACCGCCTACTGGAACCACTGTAAGTAACATTATCGTAAAGATACGTTCATATGAATTATGTTCTAAATGAAATATGATAAGTTCTGATTTCTGAAATGATATATGTTTTCATGAACGAATATTCCATGTTTGAAATCTATTATGGCATCCATAGATAGTCCCAAGTCATGGGGGACGGCATGAAAATACGGGTCCATGACATACAAGTAATTACGAGATCTCGTTAGCCACTTCATTGTGGTGATATGTGTTTAATCGGTATCCGTAACCGATTACTCTAGTTGGAAGACGTTCTGTGATGTGTTCTATGGGATGTACCATTATTATGTTCTGATATGAGGATGATTATGCTATGATTTGTTTTCTGCTTATGATATATTCGGATTTCGTTCACTAACCCCTTTACCTTAATGTTATTCACTGGGCTTTAACTCACTGTTTGTATATATATATATATATATATGTATAGGTGAGCATTCTGGAGTTCGAGTCTGAAGGCTTTTGCCTGGATCTGTGTTCCGTTGTCAGCCAACCATTGTGCCTCACGTAGAGGTTCCCGAAGCGTCCTGTGTTTATGTTTTGTGGTTTCTGTTTATATAAGACTTGATTTGATGTCGTTGGCTGTACTTAAAATACTGTAATGTGTGTGGGTATAATGTATGGTTGACTACCAGTTATGTATATAAAGCTTTAAATATTTTGTTTCATGTAAGTCAGCACAGCTCATTGAACAACTATATTTATGTATTTGCTTCCGCTAGCCCCTTAATCTTGTTAATCTGTTCAGAGGCCTTTGGTAATCCAAGGATTACTGGCCGGTTACAATGCTAAACCTATAGGGGCGGGTTTGGGTTGTGACAAGTGCCGAGAGTAAATCTATGATTTTAAGTTACTATTTTGTTAGTGGATATTAGTGAACTTAGTGGACAATTTCATGTGGTAAGAATTATTTATTTTTATGGATTTTGGCGCTATGATAATTAAAGATTTAATTTGAGTATTTTATATTGTTGGTTTATTTGATTGGACTCTTAGCCTTGCATGCTCACTTGGATGAGTGTGTAGCGTTGTCATGGGGCTTGGGGCGTGACAATTTTGTGGTATCAGAGCCAGGTTGTAATTCTAAAGGCTAGTATTGAATAGTGGTGAGATTGGGTAGTCGTAGGATTGGGAACACTTATAATTTGGCATATTGTTAATTTTATTTGTATGTTATAGGGATTTGAGAATAGAATAAGATGATGTTGTATTATTGATGACATTTTGGTGTACTCAAAGAGTAAAGAGCAGCACAAAGAGCATCTGAGAATAGTGTTGCAGATATTAAGGAAGAATAAATTATTTGCTAAATTAAAGAAGTGTGAATTTTGGCTTGAGAGTATATCATTTTTGGGACATGTGATATCTAAAGATGGAATGCCTATTGACCCCAAGAAAGAAAAGGCTATGGTATAGTGGTGTAGGCCTACTGGTGTCACTGAAATTCGTAACTTCTTGGGTATAGCAAGAAATTATAGAAGGTTTGTTGAGGGATTTTTCCCGAATTTCTATATCTTTGACTCGTTTAACACAAAAAGGGGTTAAATTTGAGTGATCTGATGATTGTGAGAAGAGTTTCCAAGATCTAAAGAGTAGATTGGTGTTTGCTCTAGTACTTATAGTTCCGTCTAAGGATGAAGGTTTTACCATCTATAGTAATGCATTGAAGATGGGCTTGGGTTGTGGCCTGATGCAGAATGATAAGATAGTGACATATGCGTCTAGGCAATTAAAGCCATATGAGCAAAATTATCCCACACATAATTTAGAGTTGGCTGCAAAATCTAGAAGCACAACTTGTATAGGGTAAAATGTGAGATATTCACTAATCATAAAAGTTTGAAGTATATTTTCACTCAAAAAGAATTGAATATGAGGCAAAGACGATGGTTGAAGCTATTAAAAGACTATGGTTTGACTATCGATTATCATCCGGGAAAAGCTAATACAGTGGCGGATGCCTTGAGTAGAAAGACCCTGAGTAATTTGGCTACCTTGATCATTGACCAAAAGAATATCTTGGAGGACTTGTGAAGGTTGAATATCGAGATTAGATGGCACCACCACAGAGTGTAGTTTGCAAACCTGAGAGTTCAATTCACATTGATTGATAGAATTAAAGATGCTCAGGGAAGAGACCCTCAGTTGCAAAAACTTAAGGCTGAAATGGAAATAAGGCTACAAATGGAATTTTGTATACATGAAGATGAAACCTTGAGATTTGGAGAGAGGTTGTGTGTGCCTAATGATTTAGAGCTCAAGAGACAAATCCTTCAGAGCAGCTCACAGTTCAGGGTATACTATACATCCAAGGAGTACTAAAATGTTTAAAGACTTGAAGAGAAACCTTTGGTGGAATAATATGAAGAGGGAAATTGCTCAGTATGTTGCTCAATGTTTGGTATGTCAACAAGTGAAAGTTGAACATCAGAGACCAGCAAGTAAGTTAGAACCCTTCCTATTCTCTAGTGGAAGTGGGAACATATTGCAATGGATTTTGTGACAGGGTTGCCTAGAACCCAATGTGGTAACAATGCAATTTGGGTTATCGTTGATCGATTGACCAAATCCGCTCACTTTCTAGCTTTTAAGGTGGGGTTCTCCTTAGAGAGGTTTGCAAAATTGTATATCAAGGAGATTGTGAGGTTGCATGGTATTCCGGTGACCATAGTGTCTGACAGAGATAGCAGATTTGTATCTATGTTTTGAAGGAGTTTGCATCCAATTTTGGGTACTAAGTTGAATTTTAGCACTGCCTTTCATCCTCAAACTAATGGACAATCAGAGAGAACTATTCAGACCATGGAAGACATGTTGAGGGTTTGTGTTATTAATCTTGGAGATTCTTGGGATGATCATTTGGCCTTAGTGGAATTCTCTTATAATAACAGTTATCATGTGAGCATTCAGATGGCACCATATAAGGCTTTATATGGACAAAAGTGTAGATCACTTATTTGTTGGGATGATGTGGGTGAAAGGAAGTTGTTAGGGCTTGAGATTGTGCAACAAATAGTGGACAAGATCAATCTTATTAGAGAGTGACTTCGCACTGCACAGAGTAGACACAAAAGTTATGCTATAACAGGAGACGCGATTTGGTGTTTGGGGTTAGAGACCATGTGTTCCTTAAGGTGTCTCCTATGAAAAGAGTAATGAGGTTTGGTGTTCGTGGTAAATTGAGTCCTAAATTTGTTGGGCCATTTGAGATTTTGGATCAAATTGGAGAGGTAACTTACAGACTTGCCTTACCACCTTCACTAACTGGAGTTCATAATGTATTTCATGTCTCGATGTTGAGAAAGTATATATTGGATCCTAGTCATATGATTGATCATGCACCGTTGCAGTTTAAGAAGGATTTGACTTATGAGGAACACCCTATACGAATTGTTGATAGGAAGAAACAAGTTTTGAGGCGTCAAGTCATCCACTACGTTAAGGTTCAATGAAGCAATCACTCTGAAAGAGAAACTACTTGGGAACTCGAGGATGAAATAAGACAAAAGTATCTGCAACTTTTTGAGACTCCAAGTATATCAAATTTCGAGGACGAAATTTCTTTTAAGAGGGGAAGAATGTAAGACCCAAGTTATGTGTAGAAATATTTTATTGGATAGATTAGTAATTCAATTAATTTATATGGGTCATTTAGTAATATCAAGGAATTAGTTATGACATAGCATTATAATTTCTATTACTTAGAAGGGTAATTTTGCAGTTTTGGGAAAACTAGGTTGAATAAGCCAACATGTCTTGGCTTTTAAGTCCTACGAAAAAAAAAAATAGAGGTCTCATGAATCGCTACGAAGGGTTTTGGAGGCTGCTGCTCAAGGGTTTGAAAAAAAAAAAAAATGAGAGGATTCATAGAGTGTTGGTTTTGCTTTATTCATCACTTAGGTAAGATTTATTTTATTGTATTTCTATCTATGAATTTAGTGTCAATATATCAATAAATGATTTTATGGACATATATGATTAAATAAATATATTGATGTAGTCTATGTTGGGGGTGTCAGTTTCGCCTGACTTTAGAGTGTATTTTGCATTTCGTTTGGGTGGTTCATATTGTGGGATTGATATGTGTTGGGTTAAGTTTAATGGTGGTGTGTTTGTGGGATAGAAGATTGACTGCAAACAGTTACAAATTTATACATATATATAAACAATATTAGAATAATATAAGTTGAGAATTTCCAAAGCCGTGATGGCTCTGTTTTGATGCTGAATTGTGGGAGTTCCTGGTAGAGTATTGGATTAATTTATTCTATTGTTGTTACAAGAAAAGAATGATGGGTGCAAATAACAATTATTTATGTAGTGTAATATTTTATTAGGTTTATGAGATTGAGGTGGATTTTGGTAATTTTAGATTAGCTTGGGAAATATTATTTTAACTGTTTGAGGTAAGCAATCTTCTATCACTGTTGGTTCATTTTTATTCCTATTGAATCATTTGAAATTATAAATATTTATTTATAGTCTTCCTGTTCTCTTAAAATAAAATATGGGTCAAGTATAAAACAACATCGGATATTATTATGAAAATTATTTTGAAAATTGTACCGAATGTTTATTCTGAACATATCAAATATTTTATTTAAAAATTATGTATTGTTTAAATTTTGAACATCACTCTAGTTTGACTATGACTTAGACCCTAGCCAATGGGGATTATTTATTGCCACAAAAACTAATTTCTTTTGGGGCTTCACCACCGGCCTAGGTGTGGTTCTAGGCCTTGTCACGAGCTAAGCGACCATAGTCACCAAAACTTGAGTTTTATGAATCGAATCATTGAACCATCTGAATATCGAACTATCAATTTGAACAACGGAATTTCATCAAATTACCTCATTGTCTTTTCAATTAAAATGTATTGCTATACTATTTATTTTCAGCTATGAAACCATCTTACAAAATAATTGTTCATTTATTGACTTGTAGCAAAAATATATTTATTGATTATCAACTATTTTTTTGTACATTTGATCCAATTAGCAGTGATGGTTGGTTATTTACTGGACTGTCTAGCTTACGCTTATTTTATTTCTCAAATTCTGAGGAATAGAGCTGCGTGGGTTTTGTACTTGTAAGAGTGCCGAGAGTAGGACTATAATTTTAAGTTATTATTTTGTTAGTGGATTATATTAGTGGACTCGATGGACAATTTCATATGATAAGACTGATTTATATATTTTTATGAATTTTGGTGTTATGATAATTACAGATTTAAATTGAGTATTTTATATTGTTGGTTTAGTTGATTGGACTCTTAGCGTTGCATGCTCACTTGAATGAGTGTGCGGCGTTGTCATAGGGCTTGAGGCGTGACAGATTGTATTATTTTATTTTATTACATATTATTTATCAATTCTTGTGTATAAGTTTGGTAAAATATGATAATGTGATAATGATAATATTATTTATCAATTCTTGTGTACAAGTTTGACACTAGTCCATAATACTATCAAATTCGAAGAATTGAAGGAACTTTTTTCTTCAACCAACAAGAAATGTTCTTGAAACCAAAACGTGAGCACATCAAAGCCCTATTTCCCTTGTGAAAATGATATATGTACTCCCCAGAAACCATTCACTTCCTTCTTGATCAATTTAGCAAAAATTCACCATGTAATCACACAAATATACATATAAAAAATTTTATATACAAAAAAAAAATCTTCTACCGGGTGACTCCAAATTTTAAAAATATTATTATCATATTATTTAAAATAAATTATTTTTATAAAGAAAAAAAAAATCTATTTGCCCACCTTTTTTCTCTCAATCATAATGGAAATCCATTGGCAACTGTTTGTTTTTTTTTTTTTTTTTGGAACAGCCAGCCAATGTTCATTCCTTCATTCTTAAGAGTCAAATACACGTGTTAGGATCCTCTAGAGTGATCCCTCTAGAGTGATCTCCTAAAGTAGAGGAGAGGAGCCCAACATGTGTCCCCACTCAGCCTCCAAGGGTTGAGATTTAAACTCACCAAAACGACGTCGTTTTGGTGAGTATATTTCAAAAAACAAAAACAAAAACAAAAAAATTCAAAGGTTGATGTTAGATCCCTATACAACAACAATGGCAGCAACATCTCTATCTTTGGCGGGTGGAGAAAAGAAGCATTATTGGTGGCTTAGCAACAGAAAGGTATTTCAAACACCTTAATGATGATGATCAGGTGAGTAAATTGAAAAAAATAAATAAATAAATAAAAATTGAAAGGTTGATGTTAGATACCTGTGCAACAACAATGGCAACAGAAAGGTATTTCAAACACCTTGATGATGATTAGGTGAGTGAATTGAAAAAAAAAAAAAATTCAAAGGTTGAAGTTAGATCCTGTGCAACAACAATGGCAGCAATTCAAACACCTTGATGATGATGATGATGATGATGATCAGGTGAGTAAATAAAATAAAATAAAAATTCAAAGGATGATGATGATGATGAGATCGTTACATTTGTGATTTGCATTCAATCCCTAACATTTATGTATTTTTGCACAGAACGTTCTTGAATCGCCGGAGATGAAGAAGCGAACGAGCTTTTAGTTGGAGAGCGAGCTCAAAGCGAGGGATTTGCTACAGGACTACATTCCGAGCATCAAAATCGCCTCCGATGACTCGTCGTCTTCTATCTCCTCCGATAACTCTTCTCAGCAGCTTTTCAAAAGAGCAACTTCTCTCGCCGGAGAGTGATCGTCCCTCTTTCAAGTGTTTCTCTGGCTCCGATTTGAAGTGCTTCTCTATCATGGCCGGCCTTTGTAAAAAAGCAACCAAGAAAGGCAATGGAGGTACAGACTGACTGTGAAGAAAATTTGATTTTTTTTTTTTTTGAAATATGCTCACCAAAACGACGTCGTTTTGGTGAGTTTAAATCTCAGCTCTTGGAGGCTGAGTGGAGACACGTGTCGGGCTCTTCTCCTCTACTTTAGGAGGTCACTATAGGGGGATGACTCTAGAGGATCCTAACGTCAAATACACATATTAATCCAAACCCTTGAAAGCGACTACCCTATGCTCTCAGTGGTCTCTGACGTAGACCTACATTGGTCCACACCCATGTTCTTCTCAATATTACGGACCGATTACAAATCGACTACCAATGGTTCCTGTCGTTTTGTTAAGGCCTATTTTGTAAAGTAGGTTAAAAAGTTACTTCTCAATTTTTAATACACTTCTCTTTCTTATAAAAAAAAATCAAAAAAAAATTTAAAAAGTAATTTTTAACTATCTTCCTAAAACACCATTTCATCATTCTCATTTGTTCCTGGTATATATATATATGTGTGTGTGTGTGTGTGTGTGTGTGTGTGTGTGTGTTTGTTGTTGATTTGTTAATTGCTTGTTGTAATGGTTGAAGAGAAATTACCGACTATAAGAGATGCGGCTACTTCTTGTTAATTTCTCTTCAGTGACCTCCACATGTTGCGGATTTTATGTTTCCAATTATTGTACGAGGACAAACTAGATTTGTGTCAGAAAAAAAAAATCAGATTATTGTAGCAGAAAAAAAATCACTGAGGATGGATTTATTGTTCCAACAGAACATATTTTGACTTGTAGTCTGATAAAGGTTTGTTGTGGATTTTTTGTTTCCGATTTTGATGACAAAAAAAAAAAAAAAAAAGATTATTCAGATTTATTGTTCCAACAGAACGATTTTGACTTGTAGTTTGATAAGAGTTTGTTGCGGATTTTTTGTTTCCGATTTTAATCACAAACAGGAAGAAAAAATCAAATTTATTGTAGCAGAAAACAAACCACAGATGACAGATTTATTGTTCCAACAGAATAGATTTTTTGAGGAAACAAACAAACAATGAGCCTCCCTCTCCTCTCTGAAACAAAAACAAAACTTTTTTTTGAAATAGAAAAAAAAAGAAAGGGGGCATTTGTTGTAGATTTATTGGGTTAGATTTGTTGTTTTTGAGGAGTACAATATGAATGTCTGGGATGATTTCTAATGAGAATGGCATCAAGGCCTAAGGGTCTAAAATGGAGTTATGCACAATTTTGCTCATCCAACTCATTCTTTTATTTTTTTATGACGTGGTATAAATTACTGTATTCTAGGCTTGTACATGTGCAAGATCTTGTGTGTAAAAGAAAACAATTAGGTAGCGTTTAGTAATATTTACATTTTTTGTTTATGTTTACAAAAAATTTATAAACTGATTTTTGTTTATTTTTAGAAAAAAACATAAATTACAAACGCATTTGGTTTGAATAAAATGTTTGAAAAATTTTAAACACATAAACTAAAAAATATGTTTGTTAAGGCCTAAAATATTTAATATTTATTTTTTATTATTTATGACAATGGGATCATACACATTATAATTGAAAAAAAATAATAATAATAAAATTTAATTGGAAAAAAGTAATTGAAAAAATTGTTCGCTAAAATTTTAAATTTCTGTCTAAAAATCAACGTAAATTCATTTTTTGAGTTTACGTTTTTTTCTCAAATTTATAAACTGAGACAACCATTTATAAATCAAAAAAATTATCAAATAAGTTTCTATGACAGTTTTTAAAATTTTTGTAAATATAAACTGAAAACTAAAAACGAAATTATTACCAAGCAGGCCCTTAGCAGTTACATAGTTTGTGCTTTCGGATTCCTTTTTCTCACTGCACAAGACAAGTGTAATATATTCATCTTTCTGGTATAATATTTAGCAACAGTCGGTCACACTTGGTTCTCATTGATTCATTGTTTTAGACCATTGATTGATGGACCAACTCTTCAATAGTCTTTGATTAAGAAGACACTTTAAAGGTCTTATATAAATTAAAATTTATTATTGAGATTAAAAAAAATTGTAGAGGTACTATTTTTACTTATAGTTTGGGAAAGGCTTACATGGCTTACAATTAACTGATTAGGATGCTGATGTAGTAGGTGTCAATCTTTTTGTTTCAGCAAAAATCTATTGTAGATTTATTAGGTTAGATTTGTTGTTGATTAAAGTGATATGAGGTTAGAAATAATGTTAATTGTTGTGGATTTATTGGGTTAGATTTGGGTTAGATTTGTTGTTGATTAAAGTGATATGAGGTTAGAAATAATGTTGATTAAAGCAAAAATTGATTTTTCAATCATCTTTTTATAAAAATCTGCTTTGTTCTGTCATCCTTTTATTATTTGGATGCTATTGAATTGCAAGTAATGAAACAAAATAATGTTGTTGATGATTGGAAGCTGAGATTAGGGATATCATTTGATCGTGAACAAGCTGGATATGACTTTTGCAATACCTATGGAGGAAAGGTGGACTTCAGTATGGTGTATGCAAATAAGAACAAAATACCAAAGAAATAATTTCATGGACTTTTGTGTGTTACAAAGAAGGAAGTCGGGGTGTTGACAACAGTAGCCAATTTGATTATAAAAAAAAAAAAGTAGACAATATTTGTAATTTTTTTGAATGTTGTTGTAATTGACAAGACTTCAATATTGTTTTAAGTAACTATGTTCAATATTGTAATTGAATAAAGTTTCAATATTGTATTTGAATGGTTTAATTTAGAAATGGTTTTATTCATTAGGATCTTTTAATGGTTTGAGTGTCTATTTAGCAATACCCATCAACTTACTTGTATACCAAAAAATTTCCACTTCATTAACAAGTTCCTTAAACAATACAAGATTATAGTTGTAAGGTGACACATCATTCATTTTGATCCAATTTCATTGTAATCAAACAAGTCACTATTCATGCCAACCAGGAAGCCACTTCAATAGTCCAACCAAATTTGTTCCTTCAATTTAAATTCATCATATTCTTGTGCCAACTTCAAGAACAAAAATAGAGTAATATATCATACATTATATAGACACCCCCCTCTGTTATTCTTCATCCAAACCCTTATAGCTCCAACATGTTACTATAAAATAGACAAACTCCTTTATATTCCTCTTTTACTACTCATCACTACTATTTCTTTGTTTCTTCTTTTTTTCCTTTTTTTTCATTTTTTTGTTTTTATTAGGACACTGTTGTTTCTTTTGTATGTGTTTCTGTTTGTCTCTATGGCAATATGTTAATTATCTTTTAAGCATTGGTCTCTTCTAAGACATTCAACAAAGAGAGTGCTTGCAACATTTAAACATAAACATAGGTTTAGAATTGGATTCAGCAAATACCAAAACACTCAATTTGCTCACATACAAAATTTAAATTGGTCTATACTATTATTACCTCTTAAATGTTGAGTTCAAGGCGAAACTTGCGGCCATCGTAATGATGAAGAATTGGCCGCACATGGCAATATGTTGATTGTCTTTAAGCATTGGTCTCTTCAAATACATTTAACACAAAAGGGTGCTTGCAACATTTAAACATAAACATAGGTTTAGCAACCTTACATAACAACTTTATTTGTCAATTAGGTGCATAAATATACAGGAGAATTTTTTGTTATTTATAAGGCGAAATGGGTAGAAATGTTACAATTCATTAAAGTCCACTTAACATACCAGAGCTGGGAAACATGATTCCCGTGGTTTTTTTGTGCTCCCATGCCATTGGATCAATATTTGTTCCTCCAAAACTTACGTCCTGAGGAGACCATTCTTAACTTAGTAAAGTGCACAATCTTGAATTAAAACTAACAATTTTTTGAAAAGACAAATTTCAGAAGATAGAGGTCTCTTGTTGGAAGACAAACAAGTAAACACTACAAGAAAAATCACCTTTGGTGACCAAATTTTTAGTCGCCAAAAGTCCATTTTCAGTCGCCAAAAGTCGACTTTTTAGTTTCCTCAACTAAAATTTTTAGTCGTCGCTTTTGTCGTGAATACATGGTCGCCGAAGGTATTGGCGACTAAAACTTTTTTAGTCGGCAAAAAACAGGTCTTTAGCGACTAAAGTTTTAGTTGCCAATAGTGATTTACACTTTTGAAAATCATACATTTAGCGACTAATCCTTTAGTCGCCAATACTCACTGAATCGCCGACTAAACCGTTTAGTCGCCAAAATAAAGACTTTTGGCGACTAAAATAATTAGTCGCCAAAGGTGCTTCCGTGGAAAAAAAAATACCAACTTTTTTGCTTTTTCTGAGATTTGAACCACCAACCTATCCCACATTCTAAACCTTTAGCAACACAATCCCTCCACTATGCCACTATAACACCACATGAATATATATATGCAATATATATTATTTATATAGTATATTGACCCGTATTAATATAAAACAATATATATAAATATAATTATTTTTATTTAATATAATTTATGTAAAAAATGAATTATTTACTAAAAAAATTGAGGCCACTTTTGGCGACTAAATCCATTATTTAGTCGCCAATTCTGTAATTTTGGGCTACTAATTATTTTTTAGTCGCTAAAAAAATAAGTTCCGCCTAAAAATAAACAGTTTTGGTGACTAAACCTGTTTTTAGTTGCCAAAAATGTCCCCTTTTGGCTACTAAACTGAATTTTAGTCGCCAATTGCCTGTTTTTAGCTACTAAATTTTTTTTAGTAGCCAAAAAGCTTCACTTTCAGTAACCAAACTGTTTTTAGTCGCCAAAACACGTATAATCAGTGACCAAACTGTTTTTTAGTCGCCAAAACCTATACTTTTGGCTACTAAATTATTTTAGTCGCCAAAAACCGTCACGTTTGGCTACTGAAAAACCTTTAGTCGGTAAAACCCATATAATCGGCAACTAAATTGATTTTTAGTCACCAATAACTATACATTTGGCTACTAAATTGTTTTAGTCGCCAAAAGTCTTCACTTTTGACTACTAATTCCATTTTAGTCGTCGAAAATGGCACTTTTAGCGACGAAAATAATTTTTTTAGTCGCCATTTCTGCATTTTCTTGTAGTGAAATCTGTAATCTATCCCATTGGAGGATGAACTTGAAGCCCCAAATGGAAGAATCCAGTACCATGCTTGGGACTAACAAAGCTAGTCACAAGACTTCAGAAATTCCCAAACTTTGGGGTTAAATTTTCGTTAATTTTTTTTTACAAATGCTTCGAAATTACTGATTTTAGCTTCTAACTTGAACATAAACACCAACTTAAAAATAAACTTTAAAGTGTAAGGATCAACAAAATTAATATTTGACTCAAATAACATAGACTACAAATGTAATTAATCTAAAAAAAAACATATAAAAAGAAATTTGATATATATGATGAACAAAAAAAATAGAAGAATTGAAATGGGTAACTTACTTGACATTGAAATCCAATTGGGCAGGTCCAGGCAAGTCCTTTTCATCGCCTGTGGAGGCTGGCACCTTGGAGTGGTGGTGTTCATCGTAGGCGAAGAAGTCCATCTCATTGATAACCCTTTATTTGTCATCATGGAACAGCATGGAAACATCTTGATCATCATAAGTGGTGGAGTTGAGATTGACTGGGAATTTGACAATGGAAGAAATATGTATACAAATGAGAAAGAGAAATTGAAGCATTAACTAGTAGAGATTAGGTGAGAATGAAGATTGAAGAACCTCGACATTGCCTCGCGTCGCAGCTGCAGCCTCGCCGATTAGTCGCCATCGCCCCTTGTCACAACCTCAGCCTTGCCGATTAGCCACCACCGCCTCATCGACTAGTCGCCGTTGCCATCAACCTCTGTCATTTTGCTCTCGTCTCTCTCTGTTCGCCTATCTTTGTATTGACGAGTTAGCGTTTAACAAATGAGAGAGAAATGAAAAAGGGGCAAAGGGACCCTCAAAAAAAAAAATTTCAAAAATGACGTCATTTTAGACCACCGCACCGCAGGAAGCATTGTAGAGAATCATGACAGAGGATATGGACTCCTTATGGACCACCCATCTCATATTATAGATTTACCCTCTTCGTTCAAAAATAATACTTATTCAAAAAAATTACTCATAAAACTAAATTAATGGACTACATTCATTGTAATTTGTGAGTACAATTTATATTTCACTATTTTTAATTTGCATCCTATGTGCCACTTTTGGAGTAAGTTTAGGAATGGCAATGGAACAGGTTTGTCATCTTCTACTCTCGCCTCGTATCATATAAGGAACAGAACAAATTAAATCAATTTAAAAATAAAAAACTCATTAAAAAAAAGTAATTGTATATGTTGGTGAAAATACCAGAAAAAATTATATTTTATTAATAAATAATGCAAAGAAATGAGATATAAATAGATCAGGCTGAGGCACGGATATCATGTTTTCTTTAAAGAGATCAAGCCTACTGCGGTAGGAAGAATCCAAATACCGATGCAATAATCACAAAACTATGACTTGTCCCCTCCAAGATACAACAGTCCAACCACTTGTCGTATGGTTCTAGCCAACTCTGCACAAGATGGTGAACCCAAACCTCCACTAAGAAAAACACATTTCTTTGCTAGTAATCTCTCTTGTATAGAAAATAGTTGGTGTGTTAGTGTAGAAAAGAGTAAAAGAAAGGAACTATTTAGAGGCCACTACGTCATTACAAAATACATCAAAAAATAATAATGACCATGAACTTAGAGAAAAGGGAGAGTGTATCCAAATATTAATTCACCACCAAGTTCATGAATTCTAATTAAATTCCATTCATGAACAAGATAAAAGGACACCAAAGCAATAAATCTCCATTCATGAACAAGATGAGATTCATGAACAAAACAAAAGAAGATTCATGAACAAAAATATATAAATAAATAAATAAATAATATTAAAATGGTCCAACAATCCCTACTCATTTTAATATCAACAAGGACAAGAGAGATTACCAAACAAAGATAGACTAGTATGCGTCATGAAGGTGTGCTCTGCATTGAACCTTCATTAGTGAAACAACAACCTCTACTCCAGAGTCAGTAGTGGTCTTAGACTTGAACTATGACTGCTTAGAGGAAATAAAGTATTACTGCTCACACATAATAATCCAGGTGTTGACATGAGCTTTTAATAGCCAACACATTTACAGCCTTGTGCTTATTCCAGTTTTCATGAGCATATTTGAGAATAAGCCTTGTTCTCATAGAAAGCGGCCCCACTTTCATGCTCATATAGGTGAAATCTGTCAAGGATGTTCCTATAATTTACACACCCCACTCAACAAGAGCTACAAAATTTCATTAAGAGTATCAAAAACTCAACCCTTCAATATTACAGGACAAATGGACTTACATCATAGGGATGGATAACAAAATATTAAAGAGTGTATTTTTTACAACCACCATATGATTCGTTCTTCCCATTGAACTTAGTTACAGGATCTCTGGTCCCTAGGTTGGGTATCCTTATACATGATTTATGATTTTATAGGCTTCAAACCCATCCCCCTTGATGTATTCCAGACCCTATCTCTCGCCAAGGCCTTAGTTAACGGATCAGCAAGATTATCACAAGATCTTACATAATTCACAGTTATGATGCCATTACTCAAATAGGATCTCACATTATTGTGTTTCCTTTGAATAGGTCTGGATTTACCATTATAAAAATGATTGTTCACTTTACCAATAGCAGCAGTGCTATCACAACGAATTAACACAGGAGGAATTGGTTTTTCCCAAAAAGGGATTTTATGTAACAAATCTCTCAACCAATTCACTTCCTCACATGCTAAAGCGAACGCTATAAACTCAGCTTCCATTGTAGAATTATCAATTATAGTATATTTTTTAGACTTCCAACATATAGCACCACCACCTAAGGTAAAAATAAAACCCGAGGTAGAGAGAGAATCACCTGACAAAGTGCTTCAATCGGCATCACTATATTCCTAAAGTACTGCAGGATACTTATTATAAAACAAACCATAATTTTTGGTATCAGATAAATATCTCATAATTCTTTCCATGGCTAGCCAATGATCTCAACTTGGCTTGCTAGTAAACCTGCTAAATACTCCAATAGCATATGCAATGTCAGGTCTAGTACAGTCAGTAGCATATCTCAAACTACCAATGATGCTAGCATATTCTTTTTGATTAATCATTTCTTTTTCATTTGTTACAACAAATAAATGTATGCTTACATTAAAAGGAGTAGTAACATGTTTGCGATCTAGAAAATTATATTTCTTTAAAATTTTCTCAACATAATGTGACTGATCAAGAAAAATGTCATCATTAGTCTTGGTAATTTTAATTCCCAAAATAAAATTGGCTTCACCAAGATCTTTTGTATCAAAGTAGCTATTAAGCATATTTTTAGTCTCATTTATAATATGCAAATTAGAGCCAAAGATAAGTAAATCATCTACATATAGGCTAATAATTACATGTGCATTCTCACAAGTTTTATAATATATGCACTTATCACATTCATTAGTCTTATAGCCATTCTCAAACATGCAGGAATCAAATTTCTTATGCCACTGTTTAGGAACTTGTTTTAAACCATAAAGGGATTTAGTTAGCTTACACACGTTACTTTCTTGGCCAGGCTCCACAAAGCCTTCGGGTTGGTCCATGTAAATCTTCTCATCTAGATCTCCATTTAAAAATACTGTTTTCACATCCATTTGATGAATTTTTAAACCATGAATTGCAGCCATTGCTATCACCAGTCTAATGGATGTAATTCTAGTAATCGGAGAAAAAGTATCAAAGAAATTAAGATCAACTTGTTGCTTAAAACCTTTAACAACAAGCCTCACTTTATATTTATCTATAGTTCCATCTGGTTTAAATTTTTTACGAAGGATCCATTTACACCTAATAGTTTTACAATCTGGAAGTAAATCCACTAGCTTCCATGTTTTATTTGAAAGTAGTGAATCTATCTCATCATTTACAGCTTTTCTCTAGAAAATAGCATCAAGTGATGATAAAACTTCTTGCACCGTAAGAGTAATTTCTTCCACATTGTAAAGATAATAGTCAGGGCCAAAATCTTTTTCAACTCTAGCTCGTTTACCCCTCCTTTGTTAGATTTGAGAATTTTCTTATTCTTGAAAAACTTGAGAAGGAGTAGAAGAGCAAGGCATGGATAAAATATTTTTAAAAATTATTTGACCCCCACTATTTCTAGATTTGAAAGGAAATTTATTTTCATAAAAAATATCATCACCTGATTCAAAAATAATATTATTTTTCATATCAAAAAATTATAAGCTGTACAATGCAGCGCATACCTAAGAAAAGCACAGATGGTAGCTTATTCACCCAATTTAGGTCGTTTAGGATCTGCAAACCTCACAAAAGCTAAACAACCCCAAACCCACAAATAACCTAGATTTGGTTTATGCCCCCGCCACAACTCATAAGGTGCAATTTTAGTCTTTTTGTGTGGCACTCTATTTATTACATGGCAAGCTGTCAAAATAGCCTCGCCCCAAGGATTTGAGGGAGTACCTGAATCAATAAGCATAGTATTCATCAAGTCAATTAACGTTCTATTTTTTCTTTCAACTACGCCAATAGATGAAGGTAAGTATGGTGGAGTAGTTTCATGAATAATTCCCAATGACTGAACAAAAGAGTTGAATCCAAGAGATTCATACTCCTGGCTTCTATCACTTCTAATTCTCTTAATCTTTTTACTGAATTAATTTTCGACTTCAAGAAGGAATGCTTTAAATTTCTCAAAAGTATGACTTTTATTTTTTAATAAATATATGTTTGTGTATTTTGAAAAATCATCAATAAAAGTGATAAAATATCGATTACCACCCTGAGTTAAAATTCCTTCAAACTAAAACAAATCAGTATGAAAAATTCTAGCAATTCGATATTTTTTTTAACACTTTTATGAGGCCTCTTAATAATTTTTACTTTTCTGCAAACTTCACATTTCTCAAAATTTTTGTCACTTTAGGAATTAATCCTAAACTACTCATGATTCCTACATATTTACTGTTAATACGACACAAGGGAGAATGCCAAAAGTTAATAGAAGACAAAGTGTAAGTGGTGTCATAGTAATAATCATAAAATTAATCAGTAAGGCAATTTAAGAGATAAAAATGACATTTATACTCATCTGTATTGTAGGAAGCCACTTTTGCTTCATATGCCTAGTAGTCTTCATCATTCATCTCCTCAGTTGGGATTTTGTTTGGGTTCTTCTCAGAAAGAACATATACAACTTTCAAAAGACTAAGGTAAAAAAGAATTTTTCCTTTGCAGCTCTTAAAATGAACTCCCTTGAACTTGAAAGGCTTGTTGAGATCTCCAATTCCATTATTGGTTTTTTCTGGTACTTGATCCATGGTTGATCTCCTTAAAATTGTTGATGAAAATACCAGAAAAAAATATATTTTATTGATAAATAATGCAAAGAAAATGAAATATAAATAAATCAGGCTGAGGCACAGATATCTCATTTTCTTTAAGGAAATCAAGCCCACTGCGGTAGGAAGAACCCAAATACCGATGCAGTAGTCACAAAACTATGACTTGTCCCCTCCAAGATACAACAATCCGACCACTTGTCGTATGGTTCAAGCCAACTCTACACAAGATGGTGAACCCAAAGCTCTACCAAGAAAAATACATTTCTTTGCTACTAATCTCTCTTGTATAGAAAATAGTTGGTGTGTTAGTGTAGAAAAGAGTATAAGAGATGAACTATTTATAGGCCACTAGGACATTACAAAACACATCAAAAAATAATAATGACCATGAACCTAGAGAAAATGAAGAGTTAAAAATCTAGAAACCCTAGATGTTGATTTGTGATTATGTACCAATTTTAAGCAGAATATAACAATCCCAATCAAACAATAAAAGACAAATCAATACAACGATTTTACGTGAAAAAACTATAATTGGACACCTCTAACTGTGATTAAAAAATCACGGGCAACAGCCACAAAACAATACACTGAGAAGATTTAAAGGAATTACACAGGTATACTCTCAATTACCTAGCGAATCGACACCTAATTGAACCAACATCTATGTGTCTCTTCCAACCCCGTCTTCACCTCGGAATTGTCTGTATAATGAGCCACTCCAGAATCCACTGAAGCTTCAGGCTCGAATTCTTCAGAATCCACCGAAGAACAACTCTCTCTCTCTCTCTCTTGTATATACCAAATAAAACATTTGATGTACTCTCTTTAAACCATGAGTTGAATACTCAATAAAATATCAAAGAAAACTAACAAAATATCCCCAGATATAAACCTTAAGAACCAAAAAGAAGATCTGGAGGAATTAAATAGTTTTGGGAGAAAACTAACTATTTATAGAAAATCCAAAAGTAATCCTAGTTTTGGAAGAAATCCAATTACTTATAGAAATCCAAAAGTAATCCTAGTTTTGGAAGAAAATCAATTTCTTATAGAAATCCTTGTCAAACGGGATTGCCAAGAATAAAACCTAACAATTTCCCCCTTTGGCAATGCCGTGACAAAACACACCTAACAAATAAAATCCTAATCATCCCAACCCATTACAGCCAACAAACGCAAACTTCTTTCTCAAGGTCATGATCTGCAAAACAACTATTAGTGGCACAATCTCCAAAATAACTATTAGTCCCACAAGAGTATATAAAAAAACAATAAACATATGACAAGATTATCTTAAAGCATTTGAAGCATGAGATGGAAAACATGAATATATGCGATTTGGAGATTTTAAGAACATGTAGCATGAAAACCTGAAAACTAAAACACATGCACCCGACACATGACATGAATATGGCTTGAATACATGAAATCCTAAGACACAAGCGTCGGACAATCTTACTCCCCCTTGTTGTCACGAATTGACAAAGGAAGCTCAATCAACTAAAGCAAGATCAAAAACCACACAAACAGGAACAAGATGATGGAAAAATTAATAACCTGCTAAATGTAAGCAATAAACAAGTAGTGGATAGCAACACACAAACCAACTAATACCAATCTCTCTTTTACTCAAAGCAACCACAAACACTGTACAGAAAACAATGAACAAAAAGAATCCGACAAAAATAATATGGTGGAGCAAGTAAGGAATTTCTGATTTGTACCTTGAAACACACAAGATGATCCAAGAAGCACAATTACTAGAAAACACAATGTGCACAATCTATAGAAGATTCCTTATGAACGATAGTGATGCATTATGTGAAAAGCATAGATCCCATGATAAAAGTGTGTGTGTGACTCTTAAAGTTCGACAAATACTAGATTCAAATCTTAGTAGTGATATGAAAGTTGGACCTCCGGCAAGAGAATCTAAGCACAACAAAGGAAAGTCAAACCACTAGGAATCAAGGGGTATCTGGTGAGTAAAGGCGGAGGCTCCCCCTCAATCAATGAATCTTTTACTTTTTTCTTTTTTTTTCACATTTTTTTTTTCACTTTTCTTTCTTTTGCACATTTTTTTTTCTTTTCTTTCTTTTCTTTCTTGTGCACATTTTTTTTTTCTTTCTTTTGCACACTCATCGGCGGCTGACACACTCAAGAGTATGGAAACCGAACTAGAGAAGCATGGATATAATAAGGATGGCCTGGTTGGTGACTTTGAGGTAGCCTTTTCCTCATGCTTGGACTACAAAGAATAGAGGAGAAAGCCGTGGAGATGCAAAAAGATGGAAGATGGTTAACAGACTCAACATCACCCATGATATGCTAATATAGGTCAATTCCTCTAGAAAAGCAAAAGATACAATGCCAGAAGTCCATAGAGAAAAAATAATCACTAAGGCGGAAGACTCCGATATTTGCTAATCCAAGAATATGTACAGAATGAGACATACTAATAAAAAAACACACACTCCAAAATGAGTAATGACCACAAAAAGCACACACATATTAACATGTAATGGATATTCTTATCAATTCCAATATGCACCAAGGACTACTCAAAAATTTCAAGTTTGCAAAACCATACAAGAAAATCTTTTTGAGTTTTTTTTTTTTTTTCTCTCTTTCAACAATAAAGCAAGACAAAAAAACAAACATGCACACATTTTTTTTTTCTCATTAAAAAAAACACACAGAAATCCAAAAACTAAAACAAATAAACAAATTAACACAAGTCAAGTTTTCTTACCCAAACCGCTTTAGTATAAACAAAGTTGTGAGCATTGCGATTTTTGGGTGATGTCTTGACGTTGTGGTTCCATTTGCTTTCAATGGGAACCCGTCTCGACTTGGTTTCCAACATCCTATTTTTGGGTCTAGACAAATACATTCTCCCATGCAACTTATAACAATAAAGGCGAATATGACCATGCATACCACAATGATGACAAATAAAAACAGGATATACCTTCTTTTCTTTTACCTTACCAACTCTAGAAAGTTTGAGAAGTCCATCCTTATGTTGAATTTTTTGTTCTCCTTTTCCTTGAGTTTTTGTATCATGAAATGTAGATGCACTCTGTTTTTACTCTTTGTTATCACCAAAGCCAATGCCACTCTTGTCACAACTCATTTGTTGAGACCCAATGATATCCTCCAAAGTCTTTGATCCTTTGTTCCAAAGACCAATGGTAGCCATAGCACACTTGAGCTCTTCCTCTTTCTTGATCAATAGTTCTTCCAAAGCAACTTGTGACATCTCGAGAGATTTAATCTTTTCTTCATCCATGGCATGGGTTTCCTGTAGCTCATTCCTCTCTGTCTCACAAGTCAATAGTTTTGCACAAAGAGCTTGTCGATCATCAGCTATCTTGATTGCATCAATCATGGCCTTGAAAATCTCCTCCTTAAGTTTGACATTCTCACTTTCACATGCTTTGAGTTTCTTTGTGAGTTTGTCATTTAATTTGAATAAGTTAAGAGACTCCTTATACAACTTTTCATAAGCTTGCTCAAACTCTTCATCATCACTCTCCGAGGATTCATCAAGTAGGGGTGGTCGAACCATAAAATTTCCCTCACGAATTGAATCCATTATCACAAATCAAACAAGATCTCGTTCTAAAAGAATTTTTTTTAAAAAAATAGAACGATCTGCTCTGATACTAATTGAAAAATCTAGAAACCCTAGATGTTGATTTGTGATTATGTATCAATTTTAAGCAGAATATAACAATCCCAATCAAACAATAAAAGACAAATCGACACAACGATTTTACGTGAAAAAATCACAATTAGACACCTCCAACTATAATTAAAAAACCACGGGCAACAGCCACAAAACAATCCACTAAGAAGATTTAAAGGAATTACACAGGTATACTCTCAATTACCTAGCGAATCCACGCCTAATTGAACCAACCTCTATGTGCCTCTTCCAACCCCGTCTTCACCTCGGAATTGTCTGTACGATGAGCCACTCCAGAATCCACCGAAGCTTCAGGCTCGAATTCTTCAGAATCCACTGAAGAACAACTCTCTCTCTCTCTTGTATATAACAAACAAAACCTTTAATGTACTCTCTTTAAACCATGAGTTAAATACTCAATAAAACATCAAAGAAAACTAACAAAATATCCCTAGATATAAACCTTAAGAACCAAAAAGAAGATTTGGAGGAATTAAATAGTTTTGGGAGAAAATCAACTATTTATAGAAAATCCAAAAGTAATCCTAGTTTTGGAAGAAATCCAATTACTTATAGAAATCCAAAAGTAATCCTAGTTTTGGAAGAAAATCAATTTCTTATAGAAATTCTTGTCAAACGGGATTGTCAAGAATAAAACCTAACAGAGAGTATATCCAAATATTAATTCACCACCAAGTTTATGAATTCTAATTAAACAAGACAAAAGGACACCAAAGTAATAAATCTCCATTCATGAACAAGATGAGATTCATGAACAAAATATATAAATTAATAAATAAAATATATTAAAATGGTCCAACAGTATATAATATATATATATATATTTAACAAATAAAATCAAGGCAAGAGAGCAAAACCCATATCTATCCCACTTCTTTGTTGGGGTCGAAAAAATCTACGCAGGGCTAAAGATGTATGGGCAGAGCAAGGCATAAAAAAATTGTCACCTTTAAATTTTAGAATAATCTTTTAAGGTATATAGGTTTTGTGAATTCTAAATAACTTACCCATATTATAGATCTAATTTAATATAATATAAATCATATTTAAAATAAATTTTATTTTTATATTTTATTTTAAAAATATTTTTAGCATACTTTTTGTGAGTGTAGAATGTTGCTTTAGAGGAAAACAAGGCCTCTATGACAAGGCCAAGTTTATGTTTCTTGTTACAAGTTGTCTTTTTCAATTAATCAAATCTAGGTAATGACAAATCAATAGGTGTCATCTTTTTAACAACAAAACTCAAAAATAAGCCCACAGGGATGAATTACAAAACTCAAATAGAATGGGGAAAATATGGATCAAAAGGAGATATTATGACTACTTTTGACAAAACGTTTTATTTGATTGAAGGAAACTCTATATATATAGCAATTAATGGTGTGGGCATTCACCTCAATTTTTTTTTTTTTTTTTGTGTAATTAAACCAATAGATAAGAGGCTTGCGAATAATTACATAGGGGTCATGTCAATATAACATTCTTCAAAGTAATTATGTCTCCAAAATTTATGTTTGATTCTATGATTAAGTTTTTTTTTGTTTTTTTTTTATTTTTTATGAATAAGTCATAAAACTTTGATTAGGTTGGGATTAGGTTAAGTGGAATTATAAATAATAATAAAAAAAATTGATAGAGTTATGAGAACAAAAATATTGAGTAATAGGATTATTAGTGTAACAATATTAAGGGTTGTTTTGGAAAGATGGTTAAAAGTTGAGTTTTTGATTTTTTTTTTTTTTTTAAATGTATAAAAAATGTGTAAAAGGTAATGTGACTTAAAATGGGTTAAAGCTGGAAACCATCTTCCCAAAATATGAAAAATAAACTATATTTATTTATGTATTAGTATTATGATGTTAATTAAGATTACATTTACAAAATTATATAAAAGTTCTTATTATAAACTGGGGCAAAAAATTTTTTCCCCTCCAATCTTGTGGGCTTAAATTAACAATCCACCTCAGTATTATAGTCTCATCACATTTTCTTCAACCAAAGGCTAATTTATTTTTATTTTTTTTTTGCCTGTGGGGGTACTAATCTAGTCCCAGGGTCTATGACCCACTGGAGGTTAGGACCACCAATATTCAATGTGTCATCCAGTGTTATTTATAGATAACAATAATAATTAGTATGGGAAGTATAGACAACCTGTAGAGTTTAAAATTTAAAAACACACACACAAAAATAAATAAATAATAAAAAATTCCGATGATTAGTGAATTTTTCCTGTTGACAATTCATTATTATTATTTTATTTCAAGTTAATTTTGAATCTCACAAGTTTAATATAATTATATTGATTTTTATTTGAAATTTTAATTCAAACTTATTTTTCAATAATTGATTAATTATATGGATCACCACTGAAATATATATTTCATTTTATTTATCCTTATATTTAACCATTTCAGCATAGTGCCAATGGGACTCCATGGGAGGAGGTACACAAATTCATGTCTGAAAAAAAAAAAACTAATGGGAAGGAGGTATCAAAAACTGAAACTCTTCCTTTGAATTTGCTCAACTCTAAACTAGGTTTAAAATGTTCTAAAACCAAAACCCTCATTGAATAACTTTGAGAATTAGTTGCACAAACTAGGCCAAATATCTTATTCAAAAAAGATTTTTAAAAAAATAAAGAAATAAAGGAAAGTAAAAATATATATATATATATATATAAAAAGAACTTTGGATTTATGGTGGAGCAAGCATCTAGGGGAGAGTATGCATATTTTTGAATTAATGATTTCATGATCATTCATTTTTAATTTGTAGTTGGGGAAAAAATATGTATAAATGAAAAGCTTTGCAAGATTAAAAGATAAGATAATAAACTTTTTCATCAAATTGATATTATTTTTTAACATAACACTGAAATATTATTCTCCCTTTTAAATTTACAAATTTTACCTTAGTTTTTTTCTTTTAACCCAATCATAAAGTTACTTAGCAACATTTTTTTTTAAACATTTGAAACCATTTTAGATAATAAAGAATAGGGTAAATTACACTGGTCTCCCTTCAAGTTTAAAAAAAATATAATAAATCTCACAAGTTTAATATAATTACTCTAGTTCTCCCTAAAGTTTTAAATAACACTTGGCTTCATTTTTCCCCCTTCACATATTTAGAAACTTTGTTCTTTCTTTTAAAACTTATAGAACTACAAAAAACTTTTTCAATTTTTCAAAAAACAATTTCGAGTTTCTTGTACATGTAAGAAATTGCAGACAAGTTCAATACATTTGAAGCTTATTTAAAAAATTGTATCATATGAAGGTGATGATCGAGAGGATGAAGATCAAGAAGGAAGAAGGGCGAGTCAGTTTAAACACCGACACTAGCAGCAAAGCAGCAGACCGTGTTGTGGAGCCTACAGCAACACCTGCCCCTGGTGCAGACATCACCTCAACTCCACCTAGCATGACTAGAATGCCAGAAAGAGCAGAGCAAGAAGTAGTGAAGTCTCGAGTTGTGGTACTTAACGCGAGGCTGAAGAAACTAAATACCTATTCTTCCTTTCTCAACGTACTCACACTTATGGTTCTATCTTGGCACCTTGTCTACCTTGGCCAACTTCTTTATGCGGCGGCCTGCTAATGCTGCAGGTAAGATCTTTTCTTGCTGCTTTAGTCCCATCTAGTAGTGTTCTCTATGAAATAGATGTTCTGTTCCATGATGCTTGTAATGTTTTAATGTGTAATTTAGACAGAGAGTACTTGAATTGTGTTTCAAATCCAAGGCAACGCATGTGAAATCGTGATTTATAAGTTGGATATGTTTTGTGGAAAAAAAATATATATATATAGTAACAAGCAAAATGCATCTTATCCGTATTTGGTATGGGAAAGCTTGCTAGAGTAGTAATATGCAAATAGAAAAATCGTTAACACACAAATCAAATACAAAATCGGACACTTTGAACACATGGATAGACAGGTTTTTTCAATATTCCCACTTCGAAAATGTCCCATCCATCTATGAGTTTTTAGTGCTTCATGGTTTAGTTGATATTTTGTCATAAGAATTTTATACATCACTTGGTTTGGTTGATATCATAATTTACAAATATATTAAAGCTACATTGTTCTCCATGCAATTTTTTATTTATTTATTTTTTATATTTTGTGGTTTTAGCATTTTTCTTACAAAATTAACTTGTCGGACTACAGGTGCAGTGCAGCTTAGTAACGGGAAGGAGTAGGTGCTAAAAGTGGAGAAGTTTTGATGCAGCAAAATGCGAAATTCTGGAAGCAACATATATCATGTTCTTGACTTGTAAGAAGTGTAGTAGTTAGTACTAGGGGAGAAAATAACAATGCTAACTAATACTATATGCAGTTCAGATTGCAAGTAAAGGGTTTTGATGGAGCAAAATGCGAAATTCTGGAACATAGTCATGTTCTTGGCTTGTAAAGAGTGTAGTAATTAGTACTAGGGGAGAAAACAACAATGCTAACTAATACTATATGCAGTTCAGATTGCAAGAAAAGGGTTGTGTTTAGGATTTACAATGTAAATGTTGGTTGGGAGATAAGTATTTACTTTGGTATCAATCAAAACGAGGGTGATCATGAAATTCTATCTCTAGTTTCAACATCATGTAGCATGCATGAATATTAGTGAACTGAGACTGAAAGTGCAATTGGAAAGAACAACTCACTTTTGAAGAGGTCTTAAAATTTAGAAAATTTTTGTTTGGTTTTGTTTTTCTGAAAACAGTTTTTAAAAAATTTTACTTTCTTATTTTTTATATTTTTTTATTTTTATTGAATTTTTTTAATATTTTAAGTAATTTTTTAAATTTTTAGACACACTTAACATAAACACACATAAAAAGTATAATTTTTGTGAAATATTTTTTAAAAAATTTAATAAATATCAAAAATATCAAAAATATATAAAAATTTAAAATATTTTTCGTATTTTTATGTATTTGTTAATTTTTTAAAATATTTTTTCACAAATTTTTTATTTTTTAGATATATCTAAGTAAGGTGTATTTAAAAAAATATAAAAAAAATGTTTAAAATTTTAAAAATATTCACTAAAAATAAAAAAATAAAAATACGAAAAATAAAAAAATTAACTTTTAAAAAGTTTAATTCAAAAAACTCAAACTAAACCCACTAGGCCAAGTTTGGGAAGACTAAATAAGTGCATTTTTTGACTTTTATTGAATTATGTGTAGAAAAAATAAAGAGGAGATATTGATTGATGTGACCCAAAAAAGATAAAAAAATAAAAAGTATGGACTAAAATAGGATAGCCAAACTTGGCCTAAATAATGAATAATGTTGTGGTTGCTCTACTACTACTATTTGGGGTCTACTAATCAGCTTGCTTGTTTTCATTTTTCAGAAAACACTTTTTAAAAAATTTTACTTTCTTATTTTTTGTGTTTTTTTGTTTTTACTGAATTTTTTTATTACTTTAAACAATTTTTTTACTTTTTAGACGCACCTAACATAAATACACCTAAAAAGTAAAAAAAATTGTAAAAAAAATCTTTTAAAAATTCACTAAATACCAAAAATATAAATAAAAAAAATACAATAATTCAGAACATTTTTTATATTTTTATGTATTTATTAATTTTTTTAAATATTTTTTTACAAATTTTTTACTTTTTAGATACATCTAACTAAGGTGCATCTAAAAAAGTAAAAAAAAAATATTTAAAATTTAAAAAATATTTACTAAAAACAAAAGAATACGAAAATCAAAAAACTCAATTTTTAAAAAATTTAATCTAAAAAATTCAAATCAAACACACGAATACCATTTGGGGGCTTGAGTTTGATTTGAGTGTGTTTGGCCACTTCATTCACGGAATTTAAGAGGCTCTGTTACTATTGTATATTTCTACAGCAGCTTTGTTGTCGTCTCGTGCTCTCATCGCATGTCTTTAGGAATTTACCCACGTCTTTAGGAAGGATAAATCGGTTTTCACCTAAAATTTTAATAGTAATGTTGGAGGTACTTAGAATTTTACTTAAAATGTGTCGTCGTTATATTATTCTTGTCTAGTTAAAGTCGTTTTTATTATTGACTTAGGTTGTTTTGTTGTTGACTACCTCTTATATTTTAGATGGACAATAATAGAGACCACTAAAAGTGATACTCTAAAACAATCATTAATGATGTGGTATTTTTTTTTTTTTTTTCAAAAAAAACAAACACAACAATACTGTGACAATAGAGATCCACTGTCACATCATTAGTAGTGGCACTAATTAGTACTCTCACTCATTTCCATTTTAGATAGAGGTGTTGGACAGTGCCACCTTTTCTATTTTAAAATAATAATAGACTTTTTAAAAAAATAATAATATTAATCTCGTAATGATTGTATTATTTTATTTTATTACATATTATTTATCAATTCTTGTGTTTAAGTTTGACACTATCCCATAATACTACCAAATTCGAAGAATTGAAGGAGCCTTTTCTTAACCAACAAGTGAGCACATCAAAGCCCTATTTCCCTCGTGAAAATGATATATATACTCCCCATATAGAAACCATTCAGGTCCACCTAAATTCACCATGTAATCACACAAATATACACATAAAATTTTTTATATACAAAAAAAAATTCTTGTGCCGGTGACTCAAAATTTTAAAAATGTTGTTATCATATTATTTAAATAAATTATTTTTATTAAAAAAAAAAAATTCTGTTTGCCCACCTTTCTTCTCTCAGTCATAATGGAAATCGAATGGCCACTGTTTTTTGTTTTTTCCTCCTCCTTTTGGAACAGCCAGCCAACCAATGTTCAATTTCATTAGTAAGGCCAGTACAGGCTTTTTTCTTTTTTTTTTTTTTTAAGTAATTTTTTAACTTTTTAATTAAAATATGATGTAAAAAAAAATTAGTATATTTAGAATAATTTTTAAATTTTTGACGAAAAAATATGTAAAAAATAAATAAATAAAATTTACTTTTAATATAAATTATTAACTTCTAAAAAAAAAATTTAACTCCTAAACACCAAGTTTGACATCTACTAAATAATACAAAAAATCAAAAAGTCATTATTCTATTTAAGTTACATTATCTTATTTAAATCATATCACCTCTCTAACACATCATATCAAACTCAATCCAAATCCAATCTATATAAACCAATAAATTAAAAATACACTTTTTTTAAAACATCTCCAACCTTACTTAAAATGTACCTAATAGTCAACGACAATGCTACGTAATTCAAATTTTATAGCTCAAAAGTAATTCAAATGGTCAAAACCACATCGTTTTGAGTACAAAACAACATAAAAATGACTAAAACAATATCATTATAACCATTTAAATCATTTTTAAATCACAAAATTTAAATTACGCGACATTTTCCAATACTCAAATACACAAATCAATCCAAACCCTTTAAAGCAACCACCCTATGCTCAGTGGCCTCTGACATAGACCTATATTGGCCCACACCCATGTCCTCCTCAATCTTACGGACCACCCACCTCATATTACAGTTACAGATTTACCCTTTCTGTTATAATTCTAATTAACAATATTACTTATTCAAAAAAATTACTCATAAAACTAAATTAATGTACAACATTCATTATAATTTGTGAGTATAATTTATATTTCATTATTTTTAATTTACATCATACGTGTCATTTTTAGAGTAAGTTTAGAAATGGTAATAAGACAAGTTTGTCGTCCCCTCCTCTCGTCTCGTATCATATAAGGGATAGAATAAATAAAAAAATATGATATGATGAGTTAATTTTGTCAATTTAAAAATAAAAAAACTCATAAAATAGTAATTGTATATAACATATATATATATATATTTGATAAATAAAACCAAGGCGAGGGAGCAAACCCATATCTATCCCACTTTTTCGTTGGGGTCAGAAAAATCCACGCAAGGTGAGAGATGAATGAGCAGAGTAGGACGGGAAAAAATTGTTATTCTTAAATTTTAGAATAATTTTTAAAGTATATGAGTTTTGTGAATTCTAAATAACTTACCCATCCTATAAATCTAATTTAATATAATATGAATCATATTTAAAATAAATTTAATTTTTATATTTTATTTTAAAATATTTTTAACATACTTTTTGTAAGTGTAAAATATTGCTTTAAAGAAAACCAAGGCCTCTATGATAAGGCCAAGTTTATGTTTATTGTCACAAGTTGTCCTTTTATGTTTGTTGTCACAAGTTATCCTTTTTCAATTAATCAAATCTAGGTGATGATATATCAATGGGTGTCACCTTTTTAACAACAAAACTCAAAAATAAGTCCACATGCATGAATTACAAAACTCAAATAGAATGGGGAAAATATGGATCAAAGGAGGCATTATGACTACTTTTGACAAAAGGTTTTATTTGATTGAAGGAAACTCTATATGTATACGTGGGCATTCACCTCAACCAATAAATAAGAGGCTTATGAATAATTACATAGGCGGTCATGTCAATATGACATTCTTCAAAGTAATTATGTCCCCAAAATTTATGTTAGATTGTATGATTAGGTTGGGATTAGGTTAGGTGGAAATTACAAATAAAAATAAAATTTGGTAGAGTTATGAGTATAAAAATATTGAGTAAGTCTTCGTTTGGCATATTAGGTTTTTTTATTTTTCGGCTATTTTAGTCGTAAAAAGAAAAAATAAATTTTTTAACTCAATAAAATAAAATATCATATCCAAACCATAATTATTTTATTTTTTCTCTTACAAAAGTCAAAAAAGTTAAAAAATCTATCCTAAATGAGACTTTTTGACCCCAAACTAAAACAGTCAAAAAAACTAAAAAGCCAAAAAGTAAACCCACATCCCAAACTAACCCTAATAGGATTATCAGTGTAACAATATTAAGTTAGACATATATAAAATAAATTATATTTATTTGTACATTAATATTATGATATTAATTAATTGAGATTACATTTGTAAAATTATATAAAAATTCTTATTATAAACTGGGGCAAAATAAATATTTCCCCCTCCAATCTTATGGGATTAAATTAACAATCCACCTCTCACATTAGCAATTGAGTATTAATAGTCCACAGTCTTGTCACTTTTTCTTCAAGCAAACACAACCCACATAATTACTAATATAGTCCCAGACGAGTCCGGATCTTCTGCCGTACTTTCCTACGGCGCGTCCCTGCCGTGGTAAAAAACGACGTCGTTTTTGATCAAATTTTTTTTTTTTTTTTTTTTTTTTTTCTCTCCTTCTTTGCTTTTGAGCCTCCTTTTCTTCTATCTTAGCTCTCAAATCAGAAAGACGAAGATGGACGACGATGGCGATGATGGCGCAACGACAACGGCCATCCCCACCCTCGCCCACTCTTTCCCAACCCCTTCCGGTGCCATCGCCGCCGAGGTGCCACCGCCATCCATACCCTTTTGTGTCTAGGCTACTCTATTACACATCCTCCTTGCAAAGAAGAGGTAGCATCAGATTTCTTCCCCAGATCTGGACGGTTCTATGATGCTAATAGATTTTATGAAGAACACCAGGCCCATTTCTTGGAGATTTTGTTGTTTTATTTTTTGTTCACTGTGTTTAAGGGAAGAAGAGGGGGCAATTTGAGGGAAGCACAAGAGAAATAAGAGAAGACCCATTTTGTGTGTGTTTGTGTTCTGGGAAAATTGAAGGACTGTTCTAGTCAAAGTTGACATCTAAATTCAATAATTTTTTTGTTAATCTGAGCAATTTGTGATTTCTGACTCTGAGCAATTTGTGATGTTGTGATTTTTGGTTCTGTTTTTTTTTTTTTTAATATTTTATATTTTATGTATATATATATATATATATAATTAGATTTATACAAAACTCAATGTTTCAAAAAGTCCTCAGATTCCATAAGCATGTCAAAAAATGGTTATTAACTTTTTAACATGTATAGTTTTGGTTGCAAAATGGTCTAAATATTATTTTGTTTGTCTGTGTATCAGATTCAAGGTCCATGGTTAGCTTTGAAGATGTTAATGGGGGAAAAGAACTGACCGACCGTTCTTCCACTTGTTCGATCAAGAAGACAGTGTAGTAGATGATGAATTAGATGAATACTTTCATCAACCTGAAAAGAACAGGGGATTCCGTGTGTGGCCTCTGTTGGTCTCTCTGAGAGGGGTTAGGTTCAAAAACGAAAGAGAGGCTGAAAAGCAAAAGAAGACGAGAGAAGAAGGGAGAAAAAAAAAAAAAAAAAAAAAAATCCAAAACGACGTCGTTTTGGACCGCCGTAGGAAGGACCGTAGGAAAATACGGCAGACGATCTGGACTCCTATGACCCACTGGAGTTTAGGACCACCAATATTCAATGTGTCAGCCGGTGTTATTTATAGATTTTTTTTTTTTTTTTTTTTTTTTGATAACCGAGTGTCCGGGCCAGCTTACGCGCACCTCGACTAATCTCGGGACCCTGAAGTTAACGACCGGGCAAACCTCCAGTAACCCGCCAGTAGCACAGCAGGGAGTGGGATTCGAACCTGAGACCTGGTGTTATTTATAGATAACAATAATAATTAGTATGAAAAGTATAGACAAGGCGTAGAGTTTAAAAAAAAAAAAAAAAAAAAAAATTTCCAATGATTAGTGAATTTTTCGTGTTGACAATCCTTATTATTATTATTTTATTTTAATTAATTTTGAATCTCACAAATTTAATATAATTACATTGATATTTTTTTTTCAATTTTAGTCAATGTAACTCTTAAAAGCTCATTTTCATTAGTAATTGGTTAATTATATGGATAAAAAAAATATTTTTTATACTAAAATATATATTTTATTTTATTTATCCTTATATTTTCACACATCTCCACTAATTCTAGTCATTTTAATTTCATAAAATAATTATCAATGTAATTATACTATTTTATAGTGCTTATTGTGCTTTTACTCGACCTCAGCAAATGCTCAGACTAATTTACCCTCTGTTTTTCGTCATTTCTATTCTATTATTTTATCGAACCCTTGAATTAGTTTTCCATCATTTTACTCACAAACAAAAAATAAAAATAAAAATTGCCAATCAACACTTTTTCTAGATTGTTCCATTAGCAGATGGAAAGTGGTTGGACCACGAGGCCTCACTGTCATTCCACGTAGCTTTCCATGGTATTGCAGACAAAAACACAAAACAAAAAAAGATAGACAAGGAAAAATGGAATTTTTTTTAAAAGTTTTATTTTTTCATATAACTTTATTTAAGATCTATTAACACGTGAATTAACCATTTCAGCATAGAATCAATAGGACTCAATGGGAAGAAGTTACACAAATTCATGTCTAAAAAACAACTAAATGGGAAGGAGGTATCAAAAAATGGAGCTCTTCCTTTGAATTTGCTCAACTCTAAACTAGGTTTAAAATGTTCTAAGGCCAAAATCCTAGTTGAATAAATTAACTTTGAGAATTAGTTACACAAACTAGGCCAACTATCTTATCCAAAAAAGATTTATTTAAAAATAAATAAACAAAAATTTATAAAAAAAAAAAAAAGAAACAAAGGAAAGGGAGAAAATAAAAAATAAAACTTTGGATTTATGGTGGAGCAAGCATCTAGGGGAGAGTATGCATATTTTTTGAATTAATGATTTCATGACCATTCATTTTTAATTAGTAGTTAGGAAAAAAATATGTATAATTGAAAAGCTTTGCAAGATTAAGACAAGATAATAAACTTTTACATCAAATTGGTATTATTTTTTAACATAACATTGAAATATTATTTTCCCTTTTAAGTTTACAAATTTTACCTTAGTTTTTTGTTTTAACCCAATTATAGTTTTTTGTTTTAACCCAATTATAAAGTTATTTAGCAGCATTTTTTTTTAAACATTTGAAACCATTTTAGATAATAAAGAATAAGGTAAATTACACTGACCTCTCTTAAAGTTTGAAGAAAATATAATAAGTCTCACAAATTTAGTATAATTACACTAGTCCCCTAAAGTTTTAAATAACACTTGGTTTTAATTTTTTTTTTTTTGAAAATTCAATGGTCGTATGAATGAAAAAATAATATTATTATCTTTTTATATTAAAATATATATTTTACTTTTTGTCTCTCTATATTTTTGTACTATCTGTATTAGTTTTGATATCTTTCTATAAAAATAAAAATAAAAAAGAATGATATAATTATATTAAAATTATAAAATTTACTATGATCTCTTTAGGCAAAGAGGTTAAAAGCAGCTTTTTAGTTTTTAACATCTTTTAGATCATATCACTTCTTTTTTTTTACACTTTTTTTTCAAAAAGTCAAAAAAAAAAAACTAAAAAATTAATTTTTAACCAACTTTCTAAAACAACTCATATCTATATATTATATAAGGAAAATGAGATTTTTAATGAGAAGCCTTCTAGGAGCTCTAAACCCTCATTCTAAAATTATTAAATTTTCAATTTACAAAATAAATTAAAAAACAAATTATTGACTAATATATTTAGGGGAATTTTTTTAAGGTCTCTAGTATTAAGATTTCATAGGATAAAAGACATACAATATTTTCATAGTGATTAGAATTCGTCAATATTTTTCCAAAGAAATTTCAAAACACAAACAATTTTCTCTGAGTTGAAATTTCTCTAGTTTGCTTATAAACTTCTCTGTATTTTGACCAATTTTCTCCGATTTGCTTATGTTAGAAATTGGACGCCCATGTGACATGGCCCTTTGAGTTTTTTGAACCTGAACCTCTTGAACCTTATCCATGTAAGTTTGAATTTAATCCAAACTTATTTGGATAACCATTCAGGATATCTATATCTATCATATCAATAGATATGGATAGATAGATAGATAGATAGATAGATATTGGTTATATATCAGATTATATGGTTAATCTAATATATTGAATCAGATACGTATATCAGATACGTTATAGGGTTTTTACACATAACCTTTTTTCCCAGACTCTCCTCTCGCTCTGACTCTCTCCCAAAAACAACGATCAAAGCCATTTGTACTGTGGTTTGTGTGGGTGATATTATCACCCCATTGCTGGGTTGATTGACCAGATTTAGGAAGCACGTGATTTACCCACGAGATTCTTCGCTAAAAGGTATGATCTAAACATTTAATCCGCTGCGTTATAATGCTTTATGATTTACATTGATATCAGAGCCTATATGGGTATTTCCGTGCTTATTTGTATGCAATAAAATATGTGTATAATTTTATACAAATATACATACACATTATATGCATGAAAATTAGTTTGAGAATGTAATACATCTCATTTTTATGTCCATGAAATATCATTTTTGAGACTATAAATGTATTTATTGTGAAAAATGGAATCCAGAAGTACCGAAATCGGACCAGAAAATATCGTGGAAGGTGGCGCGTGGGCCTCACGCGCCACCTGACACCGTGAGCCGCTGCCACGCACTTCCACACGCGCCTCTACGCGCCAGACGCCCTGCCGACGCGCCCTCAGGCGCCCTTACGCACGCATCAGCGGCGCTATCCACGCGCGCGCCATCCGCGTCACGCACGGGCGCCGCGTGCTGGAGCCGCACGCTGAGCCACGCCGTTTTCCTTCGCCGGCTTGGCTGGCTTGGCTGCTGATGCATAAGGCACTGTTTATTTTGTTTTTTAATTCTGTATCGTGTTAAATGGTCATTATTAATTCATTACATATTTGTTTTATACATGGTTTATACTGTTAGACTCAGAATTAATTTTTCTATATTCTGTAAAATTTTGAAAATTTTACAAAAATAAAAAATATTTTTTCTGTGTTAATAATTCATTTTTTATGCTTTAAAATGATTTTGATATTGCATAAATAATTTTCTAGGGTTGAAATTTTTATTGTGGACTTCTGAAATGTTTTACTATTTACTGGTATAATTGTTTCAGTTTATCAGTTTCTGGATTTTTTATTTCTAATTTTATGTGTGTTTATTAGTTATTTAAAATTCCAGAAAATTTCAGAAATATTCCAAAAAATTTCAAAATGATATACATTTTAATTATGGCATAATCTGAATATTGTTTCAATTTATTAGTTTCTGGATTTTTTATTTCTAATTTTATGTGTGTTTATTAGTTATTTGAAATTCCAGAAAAATACCAGAAAATTTCAGAAAATTTCAGAAGTGATATACTTTCTGTTATGGCATAATTTGAATATTAAATACAGCATGTTGTTGTTTTTTGCCTAGAATTTCTAAATTGTTGTAATTAGAATAGCATGATTAATTGTTTTTTATTTTAATTCCGTTATTAAATGTAACATAGCATGTATTGATTGTGAATCTACATTATGATACTGTTGTATGGAATTAGAATTTTTTATCATACTTTTAGACATGCCATAATCAGTGGGAGGTTATTCGGTTGAGAGAAATCTTTGTAGATTAACTCCCGAAAACTAATATTTTGCGCATAAATTAAATTAAATTTTGGATAATTGTCACCTGCGGTGCAAGAGATGATTACGAGCATAGCAGATTTTCGATCTTGTGACTTGTGTAATATTGTCACTATTTAATTTAGATTTTTGCGGCAAAATTATATTATGCTAATCAAATTAATCCCAATGGCAATTTCTCACTAAATTGATTTAGCTTATGGAAGTTAATTTGGTTGACCTAGACTTAGTAGAGATATTCAAAAGTGAACAATGTAATCCCATTCTTTAGATGAGCAAAAGTCTTGGAGACTTTAGGTCAAACTTTAATTGAGCCAAAGTAAGAAAACATGACTCAAAGTCGCCGTATTTTTGTTGCCTTGTTTGGCATAATAAAAACTAATGTGTGCGCTATGGTTAGCGGCACGCTACGTAGTTTTGGTTGGCGCGTTTTGAGGTTATGAAATTAGTAAGCCCTCAATAGATCTGTATATGATCTTGACTATTGAGCTGCGCGAATTGACTTTGTAAATTTGACTTGTAAATAATGTTACATCATTGGATGAAGTAACATTCAAAAGTCACATTATCCAAGGAATGCGAGCTTAAATAAATTAGTCATTAAGTGTAAAACGAGTAGCCAGTATGAGCAATGTTTTGCTCTCTACCCAATTATTGGGAGTGGATGGAGCAAAATTTCATGCACTATAATAGTGTGCGTTGAAATATCACGCTAAGTGAAAAGATTAGCGCTTAGAAGCTGCAAAAATCTATTAACACTAGGTGAAAAGATTAGCGCTTAGTGGCTGCAAAATCTATTAGCATTACCAACTTGTCTAAATCTGGACACTTATTGTTTCCACACTTGAGTGTGAAACATGAGGAGGGGCTTCTTTGTTTGATTCCTTAGCTAAGCTAACGTTTTTGAATAACGTTTACCACTAAGCGCAAACGTTGCAGCATAGTAATGAAAAGGTCAAGGCCGACAAGGTTGTTATGACTCTAAGAATTTGAAGCATCGCTTGTGAGAGTATTGTGTTGAATTAGACTCTTTAGCCTAATTCTCGCTTAAGTTACTTCAAGAGCTGTCACAAATTGATAGCTTATTCTCTCCTTCTTGTGGATAGTAGAATTAATTGCAAGTAACTATGAAGCGAGAAATAGATATGGCAAGAGGAGTATCGTCATCTTTCAACTAGATGCATTGAAGTGTATGGAGAATAAAATTGACTTGAAGATGCAGGGAATTAGCACTTACTAGTTAAATTTGCGACTTAGGCGCACTTGATATCTCCATGACATCATTTTATGATCTAGTGAATATGAATTAGTCCTGAGTCATTACCTAGTTGGGCCTAAACCTTTTAAACTTATCTTCGAGAACTCACACATTAAAATGATTGGAATTAGTTTATGACATTGGTCATGAATCGGTGGCTTATTATACTTAATCACATTAATGAGATGATGACACGATGGTTTGAGTAGGCCTTCTTGGGCCCACTCGCTTGTGACATCCTGCTCTCATATAAATGTGTAACTTTGTTCGCAATGGGTGCGCACAAGAAAGTAGGAAAGCCGTAGAAAGTCATTTGTAATGGCGCATTTAGTCCACTATGTTTTTTGTGACTAGATATGTGTAAGGATATGATAGCTAGGCCTCAATCTCGACACATTTATAGATTACGATACGCATCTGAGTCAAGACTATTTGATCTCCCATAAGTCAAAAGTTTTGAGATGATTTTTTGACATTGCACATATGAGGTTGAGATCAATTAGATAACAGCTTTTTGTGTTTTTAGTTTTGATCAAGGTGGCGAGTATCTATTTGAGTTATTTTAGAAAACTCTGTGAAGAGAAATGGATGCTTAGAAAATTGATTATTCCTAATACTCAACAACACAATGGTGTAGTAGAGATAAGGAATTACGTATTGTTAATGTTAGGTGGGTAATGGCGCAAAATGTTTCCCAATTGGGAATTACACTAGTTTGTTGCCTATATCCCTAACTAAGTGCCCTCCATATCAGATTTTACACTCCATTTGAGTAATGGGTTAGCGGAGAGCCATCTATAGGCGATCTGTAACCGTTAAGCAGCTTATCTTTATTTTACTTCTCATAAGGTTGCGAAGTTAAGACCTAGGGTTCTATAGCGCATTATTGTATGCTGTCTTGTAAACACATAGGGTTGTGTGGCGCATTATTGTATGCGGTCATGTAAACCCTCCGGGTCATGTGCATATAGGTAAGCAGCTCTGTGGTAGTGTAACTAAGTCACATAAAGTTTTCTTAGTAAAGGTGACGTGTATAGAGTTTTGGAACTCTATAAGATAAAGAATTCTAAGCATAGCGCTTTTATGTACCCTAGTTGAGAATTGAAAAAAATTTTCAATATCCTAGGGACAGTGAGAGCGATGTGCCTACTAATGGATTACTCCATTAAAGAAAAATACACTACATTCTTAGTTGCGTGGTAGCGAATATGAAAATTTTCTATGTCATCACTGGGTGATTGAGAAGGAAACATTCATAATTACTCCGCAAGATGATAAAGAGCCTAGGATAATGTCAAAGGCTCTAGTCCTCTGTTTTTAGAGAGTGGATTAATGTTGCGCAATTTAAGACAAAGTCTTTGAGGATTAACCATTTCTATAATTTGGTTGACTTTCTATTATAACGCAAAGCTGTTCTAAAGTTATGCGTAATTTGGATAGTCATTTTTGAGGCATAAGGCTCGCTAGATATCGAAAAGTCGCACCATCGAGAAAAGTGTAGACCATGAGGAGACTTCCTCCTGGGGAGTGAGGTTATTTCGACTTAGGCTATGATTGACAGAAGTTCGAAACATTGATTTGTGGACATTGTGACCCAACTTCTCGTTGGAGAATTGAATAAGTAGATCCGTAGGGATTTACCTTCTGCTTTTATGGTGAAAAGTTAGGAGCGCAAAAAGGTTGCTAGTTCCAATAAATTTTTTACAGCCTAAAACAGTTATCCCAATAGTGGTTCTTAGATTTCGTCAAGCCATGATAGGCTAACGATGATCGATGAAGACCACTGAGGCATGATCAATGGTCCAAAAGAAGTTTTTCCTTACTTAGTCATTATGAGCCAGAAATTTATAGGGTTGTCGCCACCTAGGGTGGGGCAGTCCTCTATTTTAGATATGATGGACATGGGTGATGTAATTTATATGTTTGGATGTACGATCCTTAGGGATTGTTTTGGGAGAATTCCTATTTTGTCTTCGATGACTTACATAAGGAATATCCTAGAATGATTCTAGATGCAAAATTACAAACCCATTGACTTACCTATCGGTAAAAGCCAGAGCCTTAGCTATTAAGTGTATCCTCGGATTGTCTTTGGGAGAAACAGATGACCTCTATTTCTTAATCTTTTTCTTTGTTGTGGAAGCCTAAAGTACGCTATGTGGGCGTATTCGGCATGATAAGTGTTATCTTTGGTAAATGGTCAACTGAGTTGTTTAGATATTGACCTTGCTCATTGGACTGTGGATAGAATTCTTTACTAGTAATATATTAATTTGCTCATTATAAAATTCAATGCGCTAGTTGGGCGCATCTGCGTTAGTTGGGCGCATCTAGAATGAACGCAAATTGGTCACCAAAATATCTTTAGAGAGGTTATTGTGCAAGAGGTAGTGATCTTGAATCACTTCATATGAGGCGCACATGGTGGATTCCGTTGTATATACTTATCGCAAGAGGTGCTGATAAGGGTTATGTTTGGAATCTAGAATTGCGCAAGCTGTGGTCAATTTTTTAAAAATCGATCACTTATTTTGAGATGATGGGATGTTGACACTATTATGGTTTGTGTCATAATGATTAGCAATGATGATGTCAGCAGGCAAGATTGGCTCACTCACACGAACAATCGCCCTTGGCGCTTGAGAGCGAGCGAGGATGAGACTAGTGATTTATTTTTATTTGAAGCCAAGAGAGGCTTAAAATTATCCACTATGCATGTCGCCTTGGTTACAACCAAGATGAGGTCGTGTTAAGGACCAAACATGGATGTTAGTACCCACTTTCCATGTTGTACCTGTTATGATTAGCCAGATGCGATATCTCATTTGGTGCCTAAAAAGCGAGCAGATAGAGAATTTGGGTTAGGCGCTAGAAAGCGACTAGACTAATATCTATACGGTGTATCGAGTATGACGTCACTCTTTTGGAAGAGTTACTCCACCGTAAAATGTATTCATACTATATGTGCTTGGCGACTGAGTAATGAGGTGAGAGAATGGATCCCTGTTTCCTCACCGTGTGAGTCTTACGTGTCATTATTGATATGACTTTCGTTTTTGTACCCTTTTGTGACTTTTGACTATGTCATAAGGTAAGGGGTTGATGTTCTGCTACTTTGGTATGTTGCCTGCGGTCATGTATGATTCGGCCTTAAGGGACATCACTGGGAAAGCGGTCAATCCTAAACTAAATGGCATGAGGGCAAGGGAAAGATCATCTAGTATTACACCACTGATGTATATTCACTGCCGGCAACTCACATCACTCTATATGAGAAGCGGATTAAGTGTGAATATATTGCAAGAATTGAGAGGATCAAACATACTCTTTTTGAGGGATTAGAGATATTTTTTGAACCGATGTAATTAGATGGGTCTGGGGTATATGAGACACTATTTCTGTTTTTTTTGGGTTGATGTCTCTATGCCGGCTCATTTTGAGTTTCTAATATAGAGCTCTCACATGCAAGTGTTCTCAGCATTCGCATGGTGCATTGGCTAGTATAAGATTGTTCATTTTTTGGGGAGATTGAGATAGAGATGTGGCAGTGTCATGCTAACTCATGTGCGAGTGGGAGATGTTAGAAATTGGGCGCCCATATGGCATGGCCCTTTGAGTTTTTTGAACCTAAACCTCTTGAACCTTATCCATGTAAGTTTGAATTTAATCCAAACTTATTTGGATAACCATTCAGGATATCTATATCTATCATATCAATAGATATGGATAGATAGATAGATATTGGTTATATATCAGATTATATGGTTAATCTAATATGGGGTTTTTACCCATAACCTTTTTTCCCAGACTCTCCTCTCTCTCTGACTCTCTGCCAAAAACAACGATCAAAGCCATTTGCACTGTGGTTTGTGTGGGTGATATTCACTATTGTAATATCACCCCATTGCTGGGTTGATTGACCAGATTCAGGAAGCACGTAATTTACCCACGAGATTCTTCGCTAAAAGGTATGATCTAAACATTTAATCCGCTGCATTATAATGCTTTATGATTTACAGCTTACAATTTTCTCTTATTTGTTTACAAGTTTATCTGCGTTCAACAACAACAACCATCTAGCTTTAAGTAAATCCAAGTCCAATCTACCTCTGTACTCTACATATATGGATGACAAGAAAAAAATGGAAATAGAATCAGAATAAGTTCCTCAAGAATCCACAATCAATTCTCATATTATATTCTTCTCAAATCCAAATCCCCCAACATTTGTGGATATATACACACACACACACTATCTCTCTCTCTCTCATACATACACACACACACAGATTCCAATTGCGTGTAAAGTGAATCAATCACTGTCTGAATTTGCTAAGAGGAATATGAATATGATTTTTACATTACACTACCTTTTCGGTTACCTAATACCAATAAAATCAACGCGACTTCCATTTACCTTCCATTCCCATTTGTAAAGAGAGAGAGAGTGTGTGAAGTTTGAGTTTTAGAGAGAGAGACAGTAGGTAAAATCATACGTGGAAGCACAAAACTTCAGTTCAAAAGATAGAGAAATCAAATCAATACATCAAAACAATCTCTTCTTAGTTATCGAGGTCTTTGTTAGAAGATCATAGCTTGGGAATCAGCGATAAATGCAATACATGAAGGAGGAGACTACGGTGGGAAGATGAAGAGAGAGATGAGAGAGTATGTGTCATATATGGGTGTGGGTGAGGGACCTTAGGCTATAAAAATAAATATTATGGATTTCTTTCATTACTAAAAGTTAAAGAGGGGATGTTAGATTAAATATTTCATATATTTAATTAATTATTAATTATTAATTATTTTAGAAATAATAATTATTCCTTAATTTATGGATTTTAAATGGAAAGATAACGAAATATTCCATAATCTCCCCCATCATAATCTCTCTTACCAATTTTCAAAAAATTAAAACATTTCTTCCTACGCTTTCTCTTCCTTCCCCAAACTATCTCTCTGATAAAAAAAGCATACCTGCCTTACACAGTTCTCATATTTTTTTTAAATGTCATATGCAACTTGCTTATCCTTATAGAGGTTATATCATGCAAAGAACATCACACCATTTTTATTATTTTTTCTAAGATTGTTAAAGGTTAGTCAATATTTAATTTTTTTTCTTACTCATTACATTTTTATTTTTCAACAATACTATTTATCCATTCTTTAACTCCACATCACATTCAATCTCTTTTTTTCACTTGAAGATCTATACTCTATATATGCGCAAATGTAGTGGGTGTACTCTTAGGCCTCCAAATATTTATTCTTAATTTCCTAAAATTTTAAAAAATTATGTGGCACTTAAGTTTCAAACTCACTCTTCTCCCATCACTTCCATTTAAAATAATTTTTTTTAATAATTTAATAATATATGCTCTTAGAATAATAGTTATCCAAATACAAATTTATCAACAAGAAAAACTTAAAGAAGAAAAAGTTATCACAAAATTCAAAAATATTTGAATTGAAAATCTATATAAAGATAATGTGAAGCCCCCGAAATATGTATTTACCTTTAAGACCCTAATGATGAATTATTTTTTTAAAGCCCCTCGGTTATTGGAATAAATTTGAATCTTGTCGGTTAGCATTACTATTTTATATTATTTATTTTTATCAAAATAGGAATTACACTAGCCGGATTAGGTTCCCTAACCTAATTTAATTTAATTCTACGTAAGTAGGGTCCCAATACAAGAAATTGACTCCAAGCCCTCACACTTTATTTAAATTCAAAATAAACCACAAAAACTAGTACATGTACCCTAATATTATTAGTACCATCAATCTTGTAGTATATATATGTATACATCTTGAAGAGTGTACCCTAGGACATAAAATAATAAAGAATTTGCCCTCCACACTTCCCTATGGCTGGCCCTTCCTTGGAGAGTGTGAGAAATCTATTTCCAAGACACACCATCATGAGATATTCTAGGAAATCCAAACCTAGTGACCTAGACCTAGGTTGCAAATCTCAAGACTAGTTACCTTTCAACTAAAAATCAACTAATCGATGCCAAAACCTATGATTTAGCACCTTAGTTACTCCTATCCCTTTTGACACCAACCAAAATCCTAACTTTCCATCCAATTCCAACTAAAAGACTTTTATGTCCTTTTACCCCAATTTGCCTATATATACCACACCCTCCCTAGCTTGCAAACATACACACAACACACTCACTCACACACATTTTGGTTAGAGAGAGAGAGAGGAGAGCAAGGAAGAGAAGTCTAGAGGAGGAGAGGGAAGAAGAAGAGAGTTTCTTGTGCAAAGCTAGAAGGTAAGCCACCAACACAACCTTCTCTTCATTCTCTTTTTAATGCATGTTCTTTTTAAAGATTTTAAGTGATGTTTCAGATCTGTTATTATCATGTTCTTATGTTAAAAATATCAAGATTTGAGTATTGTTTCCATCTCTCTTGTGTTTTATCGCTTTTGGCACAAAACCGTCTTCTTTTGTACCAATCTCTCAACTTTTCAAAGGCACTCTTTCAAACAGATTTTCTAAGTTAAACATGTAATAGTTAGCATATTTTCTTCACAAAAGGAATGAAACTTTCCCCTGGTGGAACCCTCTTTTTCATAAATCTTCTTAATTTGGGCATTCTACCTTAGAACCTATTTTTGCAGCCGACTTTCAAAAATTCCAGAAAAATGTACAAAAATATTCTGGAACTCTATTTTATGTCAAAACCTTCCTCAAGGAGTTAGCTTTCAACTAAAATTGGTTTCATCGAAAAAAATAAAGCGGTTTGAAAGAAAATCAAGTTTTCGTAACGGTCGACGGATTTGGACAGATTCTGGACAGCGCTGGACTATTTTCTAAATAACTTAAAATCTGGAAAAGCAAACCCATTTCCGAAAAATGTTCTAGAAACTAGATCAAATTCTCTACGAACCATAGGAAGACCGAGTTCGGTGGATGATCTAAAGTAGTCCTTTCGTATTAATCTTCACGTGATGTTAAATCTAGAAATTTGTTATGTATGGATGTTTTGTGCCCTTGTATTCATGAAAATGTTTAATGGCTTATGATCATATCTTGGCAAGATGTTGTATGTGCATGTTATGTTATTTATCTTTCTTATCTTGAGGATGCATGCTTATGTGGATATTATTATATTGTTTAGTTGGACTAACCTTGACTTAAAACACTTAATTCAACAGGAAACCTAATTGGGTGGGTATTGGGTTTTCGAGTACTTGAATAATGAAAAGATGAGAATATGTGATATATGGTTTGTTGGGATGCGTTCCATATTTTGAAGTTAAAGTCTTGCGCAAGTGGTTTTCAGAACCCTTGAACGGAGCGGTTGTATTCGGACCCTAGGTGGTTTGGTGTGAGGAGGGATTCGGGCAAGGCCCTATTTTACCGTCTCTTTTGAGGCCCTGAGGTTGGCGCTACGCGGTATATAACCGTTGGTAGGCATCCAAGGTTAGTTCTACAACAAAGCAGCAAAAGATGGGGCATACCGAATAATCCGCGTCCGATTCTTGTGGTTGGGAGGACGAAATCTCTTTGGGGGATTTCTAGATTACTGACATCTAACCTAACCATTTATTTATTTATTTATTTATTGGAGTATCATGCTTTACTACTTGATGTTATATTTTGTGATTGTGTATTGGACTGGGAAAAAGTGGTGGGGTGTGTGTGTGTGTTTACTGGGCATTCAAAGCTCACGGCATATCATGCCAGGTGACGAAGCGGAATTCTTAGCTGGAGACGACGAGCCCGAAACCTTCGAGGATTTTTGGCTATCTTAGGAATAATAGAAATGTCCTTCTTGTTATTTTGTAAGAACTCATGTAGAGTTTAAACTTTCTATTGAAATGTAATGTAATGGAACAATCTTTTGAATTAAGCATAATTGTGGTTGTTATGTATTTATAATCCATGTATGAACCTTATCGTTGCTTATGAGACCTTGTGTCAATACCTCTTAAGATCTGTTAAAAGGGTAGTACGCTGCCTAAGAAAGCTGGACTTAGAAGGGAGACTATTTTGACTCCTCCGGTGATCTGGGATCTTACTTGCTTATTGACCATAGGACTCATTAGTGACTCTCCCTTGACTGCAACCAATGGTGTAGAATCGGGGCGTCACAGATAATCTATATTTATCAACAAAATTCAAAATAAAAATAATTTAAATTTGAATTTGAATATATAATAAAGATAATCTATATTTATCTATCCAATCTCACATCTCTCTCCTCCTATATAAACATCTATATTTCAATTGATTATAAACACAAACAAAACTATTATGTTGCTCTTTCTATTTCTCTTTCTCTTTCTCCATATCTCTTTCTCTATAGATATATAATTTTATATTGTTATAGGTATAGCTAAAATGTTTTACACATTTGCATTCCCCATTCTCTCTCTCTCTCTCTCTCTCTCTCTCTCTCTCTCTCTCTCTAATTTTATATTGTTATAGGTTTGGTTGAAATGCTCCACACATTTATATTTTTTGTCTAAATTTTAATTTTTTTAAGGTGACATCATAAATATAATACCAAATTTGACGTCTAGAGAGTTTTTGAATTTCTTTTTATTGCATCAATGTTGAATATTATGTACCAAAATTCCAAAAAAAAAATGTGTAAGAAAATTATTTATGTGTGTCATTCTCATAATGACTTTTCCACCAAACTAAAAAACTCTTTTCTATTTGAGAATTTCAAAATAATTTACCTTGGTCTATGCCTTCGTTTGGCAATTTGGGTTGGGTTGGATTAGATTTGGGACTATTTCAGTCACAAAAAGACAAAATAAGATTTTTATTCTAATAAGATAACATGTTACATCCAACTCATAATCATTGCATTCTTTTTCTTACAAAAAGTCAAAAAAGTTAAAAATCCTATCCCAAATTTTATCTTTTGAGAATATTTTGGTGATGGGTTCATATAGTTTGTACGTTTTAATGTAATATTTAATTTTGCTCTTTTACATTTGATATCAAATTTATTTTTTTAAGAAGAAACTTGAATAATTGAGTCTTTTATTTTGTTTTGTTTGTGGGTTGACAGCAGTATAATATTATTTTTATCATAACAAAACATAATTCTCAATTATATGATACTTATTAATGTTTCACTATAGTTATTTTTTATTTATTTATTTGTTTAATTGAATTACTTTTTATGTTTTTGGTTATCAAAATCTCATCAAAAATAAACAATAAAAGACAATCAATGCGAATGATATTAAACCTAAAACTATAACATATCATATATTTTATAATTATATATACGGTCATTGCACAGATTACCACTAATTTTATCTAAACGAGATGTTAGTGTAATGTATCCTAAAATAATTTGGTAACCTTTATTTCAAAAGATGCATGAATGGGCTACGCATAGGGTTATTCGAATTGCACAACCCACCCAACCTGATCCGATCGGCATATAAATTAGTGGTTTCACAGACACAATGCGGGTGGATGCAGTTTGAAATATTGCATGATTGCTGGTTGCGGGGGGCTTACGTGTTTAATTCGCACCCACAAGAACCCGCTCATACTTAGACTTTTCTCTATTTTTTTTAAAACCTGGACTATTGTTATTTTATTATTCCATTTTGGATAAATGTGAAAGTTAAGAAATAATTACTTTAAGCTTAGGATTTTAAATGATTTTACTTTAATTGTATTGTTTGATAGTAGATGGTGAATGATATTGATGATCTAATTTAAGATTTTGAAAGATGTGCTTATGTTAGTTTATGATTTGATTTAAAAATTTAAGATTTTAAATGATTTGTTTGAGTTATAAATTGATTTTGTTATATTTTTAATTTTATAAGTTTTAATTTATTAATTATTAATGTTTGAACATTTTAGAAAATGAGGAGAAAATGATCCAAAATAAATGTTTACAAAATGAAAAAAAAAAAAAGGCTCCAAAATAAAAAAATAAAAAATTTTAAAAAATTCAATCCGTAAACTGCTCGCTACCGTCCGCACATTTCAAACCTTATCTCCACAAACTACAATCCATATTACAGGCAATAATAAGTTAATTTTTTTCCAAATTCTATATATATATATATGGATGAATCTAAATCAAGTACAAACCGTCTAAAACCAAATCGCGGCCATCCTAAAGAATAGATAAAAGTCTGGACACATCGAGGGTTGTACTATACATACGTGGTTTTGTAATGGTCAATTTTTTAGTGTTGACTTTTAAATTTTTAATTTTATTGGTTTGTATTTTTATTTATCACGTCTGTCATTTTTTCCCAGTCCGATTTGTATCCTATTAATCTGTCATATCAAATATTTTATTAGTAATTAAAAATATTAAATGTATAAAAAATTAAAAAAAAATATGCACAAATTAAATTTAATAAAATTAATCTTTATTAATGAAATTATTAATAAAAATATTTGATTTTAGCTCAATTTTATTTTTTTAATTTACCAAATATCATATTTTATTATTATATTTATTTTACTAGTTAAACACAAATAGTAGACCAAAAAAAAAAAAATGTTATCTTCAATCAAAAATAAAAACAAAATCTATATCAGTCAAAAAATCATATTTTATATATTTTTTAATAAATTGAATAGAATTACGGAAGAGATTTAAAAATGACATGACACTCCTTAATGAAAATAATATTAAAATGTGTAACAAATTTTTTACTAAATGGGCTATCTATATTAATTTCATGTTATACAAATCCAACACTAACTCGGCCCGTTTAATATTAGTGTCATTGAGTCTTTTTTTTTTAATCGAAAAATAGTCAATTCTAACCAGCTAACTTCACATATGATTTGAATTGTATTATGTATCATTTCAAAAAATTTCACCCTTAGTCGTAATATTTTAATTCTGTTATATTAAAAAATAAGAAATATACATTATATCTATAAATATATTTAATAAACATAATCAGAACGAGCGGGATGGGGAGAGAAAAACTCATTCTCACCTCACTTTCTGAGATAAGAAAAATTCTTACAAGACACAAGATTCAGGCAAAGCAGATTATTAAAAAAGGAAATATTTGAGATCCTTAGTAAAATCTTCACAATTTTACTCCAATAATGTAGAATGATAAGTATTAATTTTGGTTTGTCATATATTTAATTATGTAAAATTTTATTTTTTTATCATATTCTTAGAAGTGATAAAATGGAAAAACTAGCACAACTGTAGAAAAAAATTATATCATCCCTATCATTCACAAGCTTTTCCATCACCCTTTAATTTATCATTCGATATTCAGGACCTTTCAATCAAGCAACGCCACCAGTCACAAGGCCCTCAATCGAGCACTGCCACCTGTATTACATATATATATATATATTAAGGGTAAATTAGACTGACGCTCCCGCGATTTAATCTAACAACAATGATTCATCCCACTAAAAATACCATCACTAATAGTACTAATGTATTAAAAAAAAAATACAATTCTAAGACCAAAACATCACATCATTTCTGGCGAGATCCACTGCCACCTAATTAGTGGGAGCACTAATTAATGCTCCCAAGCATTTTTCTTTAATCTAATTACATCTTATTTTTTTGATGTTGTAGAAATTACATTTTCATTTATGTGGTTAATATTCTCATTTTATAAGCTCATTGCTTATGTCCATTCGTAGAGCCAAGAAATTACATTAGAGAGGCACTTATTAATTATAATATTAAAATTTTTTATAAAAATATTTCACATAAATTTTTACCATTAACTTCAAGAAAGATTAAAAAAAAATAATCAGTATCTTTGGTTAGTTTTTCTAAATTCAGTTTTCTGAAAACTAAATTTTTTATTTTTTGTATTTTTGTATTTTTTTTTTTAGTGAATATTTTTAAAATTTTAAACAATTTTTTTTTTAATTTTTTAGATGCACATTACTTAGATATGTATTCAAATAGTAAAATATTTATGAAAAAATATTTTAAAAAATTAATAAATACATAAAAATACGAAAAATATATTGAATTTTCATATTATTTTTATATTTTTTGGTATTTAGTGTATTTTTAAAGTTTTTTTCACAAATATTATACTTTTTAGGTATATTTATGTTAGGTGTATCTAAAAATTTTAAAAAAAAAATTGCTTAAAATATTAAAAAAATTTATTGAAAACATTAAAATACGGAAAATAAAAATGTAGACTTTTTTGAAAACTAGAACCAAATAAGCTAAATATTATTTGTAATTAATATATCATGGACAATATTAAAAAAAGTCATGGATATAAAGTTTTAAAATAAATTATATAATGATAAAGTAATTTTTTATACAAAATATGCGTAAAAATTCAATATAATAGTTATATCACGTCATCATTAATATGTGATATTACCAACTAATAGTAAATAAACATATGAAAAATGAACGCTACATATCAAATGTAACTAACAATTCAATAAATTTTATATTTTCATTGAAATTAATTATATTTGCATTATATTAGAATTTTCATAAATAATAATATTGTAATCACTTTTTTTTTCAATGAAAATAATCATTATTATTCTTATTATTTTAAAAATGTTATTGACATTTAAAATAATATTTATATAAATTTTTTTATTTAAAATATTTTCTTTATGTTTGCTTTGAAAAAAAAAAAATTTCCAAAACCCAGAGGCCCGTGACCCCGCTGAGGCCTTTGTTAGCCCTATCCCTGCTTATGCCTCTGTTTAGGAAGATGGGATGAGTTGGGTTGAAGGACATTTTAGCCAAAAAAAAAAAAGACAAAGTGAGTTTTTTTAACCTAATAATACAACATTACATCCAACCCATAATCATTACATTCTTTCTCTCAAAAAAAGTCAAAAAAATCAAAAAATCTTTCTCAAACGAGACTTTTTAACCCCAGTCTAAAATAGTCAAAAAGTCAAAAAGCCAACCTACTTCCCAAACAAACCCATATATAAAATGTAACAACTCTTAAGATTCATTTGGAAAGTGAGTTGGCTTTTTAGTTATTTTAGCCTAGAGCTAAAAAGTCTCGTTTGAGAATTTTTTTTTTTTTTTTTTTGAATTTTTATGAGAGAAAGAATGTAATAATTATGGGTTGAATATGATGTTTTGTCTTATTAGGCTAAAAAATCTATTTTGTCTTTTTGTGACTAAAATAACCCCAAATCCAATCCAACCCTTTTTCCCAAACGAAGCCTAAGTAGAAAAATAAAAAAAAAATTATATTGAAAAAAAAAAAAGTAAAGCAAAAGGGGTTTTTTTTTTTTAAGGTCCCTAGTATTATGATTTTATAGCATAAAGGACACTCAATATTTTTATAATGTCTAAGGTTCCTCAACAATATTTTCATAATGTCTAAGGTCACTCAACCTTGATCCAGAGAAATTTTAGTCCAGAGAAAATTAGTCCAGAGAAATTCTGGTCTAAAGAAATTTTAAATTTCTCTGGACTAAATTTCTCTGGAAAGTCTCTAGTCCAATTATTCTTAGAATTTCTCTGGCCCAATTCTTCCAGGAATTTCTCAGCATTTCTTTAATGCATTGGCTAAGTCCAGAGAAATTTTGAATTTCTCTGGTCCAATTCTTGTCAGAATTTTCCTGGCCCAATCCTTCTTAGAATTTCTCTAATGCATTAACTGACTGTTCTGACCATATGCAATCACATGCTCTTATGGACATTAGGTAGTACTTTGTTCTCTTTACTATATCATTAAGAAAATTTCCAGATCTGCTGCTACATTTAGTATACAAAATGCCCATGATTTTGTTTGGTATTAATTAGTACTCTTTCTCTCTTGATTTTTCAATTGAATCAGTGAAATTTAATTCAGTGAATCGGAATGAGAATGCTCTGAATCATAATGTGAATACTCTGATTCTACATCACAGAGAAAATCTCACCAGAGAATTTCTCTGGATTCAACCTAGATAAATTTGCCTCTCCACTCCAGAGAAATTTACTCATTCCTAGAGAAAATTCCCTCCAACCAGAGAAATTCACTCGAACCCTCACATACAGTTCCAACAGAAGCAAATTAAACAATAATACTTATTGCAACAAAAATGAAATTAGTCTTTGAGAAGGAATTTTAATTTTTGCTTCAGTAAAAAAACCAGAGAATTTATCTAGTTTCAACCCAAAGAAAATTCAGCTTTCTTTTACCTAGAGACTGTAAATTTGATCTTGAAGTTTCAATTCTGTGCATGAATGTAGGTATTTTTCTTCAAGTAGTAACTCTATGGCACCCTCAAACTCAATATAATCATCACCAGCACCATCATCCTCCTCATCAAGACCACCAGTAATCCCTTCATTGAGCCGAGTATTCTCCGGCAACTCACCATAAGCTTTCAACAACCTAGCTTCATCAGGCATATACTTGAGAATGACATCAGCCTTATCGTCCTGATAATCTCTAAGTCCGACGAGTATGATGTCTCCGGCGGCGATCCAGACCTTCTTGTGCATCTTGCCACGGGTGTAACACATGGTTCAGTCGATGCACATGGCTTCCCAACGACCGTTTCCAAGCATTCGCTGAACCTGAGCGTACTCTTGGCCGTCTTCTTTGAAGACGAGTTCGCGTTTCTCATCGTCTGCTTCGTTCTTACCTCTCTTTCGATTCGTTTCTCTCTTTCTAGATTCTCTCTCTAAAAAGTGCAAAGTGTTTTTGATAGGTAGAATGGAGAGACAAATCATCGAATTGGTTGATGGAGGTTTGAAGGACGAGGGATATCAAATTTCTTTGTAGGGACCTTAGACATCAAAAAATAATTTTGTGGATCTCTTCCATTACGAAAAGTGGGAGAGGGACCTAAACCAATTTTTCCCAAAAGAAAAGAAAAAAAACCCCAGAGAAAATAAAACAAAGCAAGAAAAGAAAGAGTGCAGGAGTTTAATGTTTGCATTCCATTTAAATAATTGCAGTGACAAGGATTAGTATAGTTTTTCAAACGTCACGGGTGATATAACCCAAACTTTAAGATGTAAGTATAATTTACCCCTATATTAATTAATAAAAAAAATACTGTGTACCTATAATTTGTAGTCTGAAAATTACTCATTTTAAATTATATTATATAAATTAAAATTAATATAATATGACACACAAACAGAATAAATATAATTCATTGATTATAAACACCCTTTTGTGTAATTTTTTAAGTTATCACATAATTAAAAGGGAAAATATATATATAATAAATAAATTTTTATTAAAATTAATCATAAAATTAAATACATAATATAAATGAATAAATAATATTTTATAAAATTTATTAGTGATTTTTCTTTTCTTTTTTTTTACAGGAAAATCTTCCAACTCACTCATAGGTCCAAGGCATCGTCTTTGCAGAGATCACCAAGGTGTCCTATTATTCGTTCTAAGTAAGAGACTGTATAACCTGAGAACTTGCCCTGACCTTCCAAGACAAATTCCACATAAATCAAGATAGAGATCACTAAGGTGTCCTTACCAAGGTACCTGAGAATTTGCCCATACCTCTTGAGACAAGTTCCGCATAAATCAGGATAGTGATTACCAAGCAAAACTAGCCTGGGTTAAGGCTATTGAGACTTGTGTCTTAGGCCTCAAAAAATTGGCCCAAAATAGGGCTCTCAAATTTAAAAAAGTATTATTATTATATTATAAATATAAATAGGCCCAAATTATTTTTTTATTATTTTTTTGAGAGCCAATCTAAAAGACTCAAAAATATTATGTTAGGCCCATATTTGTTTATCGGTTTTGATTAGTGCCTCGAAATTACTAATGCCCCGAATTTCCATATAAGACAAAAAAAAAACAAAACAAAACAAAACAAAACAGTTATCCAAAATGGGAATTAGGGGCATTAGGGGCACCTTTTTTAATGCCACAAAACATTTTCCTTTGTTTATAAGTCTGGTTAAGTCTAATTGAAATTAAAATATATACGAAATGTTAGTGGCCCTTGAATAAAAAAAACTACATACACATACAAAGTGTTGGTGTCCCAAAATAGGCCCCCTTTTTTTTTTAACTTTATTTATCAGATTTTAGTGGAATAAATAATTAATTTAATCTCAATCACACTCATACACAATATATTCAATAAGCAACAATGCAACCACACTCACAAATAATATATTTAATAAAAAAAATAATTAATTCAATACATATCCAATACATTTTAAAGGCAATAGGATAATTATCTAGTTGTGGACCAATAATGAGGCCTCAAAAGACTTAAAAGTGTCTCGTCAATTTACAACATCCATACCTAAATGAATCTGCCTAAATATATGAAAAAGAGAGATCCTTCCGAGAGCAAAGTCGCTTTTTGAAGACTTTTTTTTTTCTATGATCAATGAAGTGTGTGATCATCCTTCTTTTTTTTCTTTCTTTCTTTCTTTCTTTTTTTCTTTTTCATTTTCTTTTTCTTTTCTTTTTTTTTCTTTTTTTTTTTTGGGTTGTTGCGTGATCATCATCACTTTCTCATCACCCTATAAATTATAATTAAAACAAATTCTACTAATTCAGATTAAATTAAAATTTATCAAAAATTAAAAATTAAATTGATATAATATGAGCTTTAGATAAAATAATTTAAATTTGTAATGGTATTATTGCTAAATTTATTTATTTATTTATTATTTTTTTTATCATACGATAAGATGTTAAGAGATTAATAAATTAAATTATAATGAAAGAATCGCAATCGCTCTATTGGCTCGAATGTTAAACCTTACTTTTTCACCGTCTCACAAGATAATTATAAAATTCAACATAAAATAAAATTAAAAATAAAAATAAAAGTATCAAATATTGTGAAAACAACTTTTTGAACATAATCAAGCATTTTATTTTTTAAATAATAAAATTCAAGGCTGTCATATTATTATTAATAAAAATTACATATAAATTATCTGGCTTTATAATACTATTCATATGGACCCTATGTGGGAAGAAATAACTCACCGTTTTTCGTTAACATAAATAAATAAATAAATAAACAAGTCTGTTTGAAATAATTTTTTCAATTTTTTTTTATAAATAAATTTACTAAAATACTATTTCACCCTCAATATTTTTAGAAATACAACCTTGTCTATTACGGTAATTTTTCAAAGAAAAAAAATTAAATTCTAAAACAAAAAATTATAAACAATTGTCAAAATATTATATAAAAAAAATTAGTAATTTTGTGTAGCAAGAGAATTCTAAGATTTATTATTTATTAGTTAAGGTCTTTCAATATTTTCATAGAAAAAATTCGACTTAAAGAAATTTTATCCGATTCAGAGAAATTTCACCTGACATAGAGAAATTTTGGCCCCAATTTAGAGAAATTTTGAAATTTCTCTAGTATGATCAAAGAGAAATTTCAATATTTTAATGTGAAAATTGAAATTTTTTTGAGTTGGGCGAAATTGCTCTAAATCAGGAAAAATTAGTCGAATTTTCTCCGTATAAATGTAAAGTGACCTTAACTATTATGAAAATATTGTATATCTTTTATATTATAAAATCTTTATATTAAGGACCTTAAAAAAAATTCTCTTATTATATATCGATAATTTTTTAATTTTTTTATTATTTGTCTTTATTATTATTTTTAATAATTATTTTTGAAACAAATAATCCATTCTCTTACCCGCTAAGATTCTCTCACTCTACCTATGACCATCTCCACTGGTTACTCAAACAAATCATCGAATTTGAATTTAGTAAAAAATGACTATTTTTCCTTCTCTAACGATTTCATCAAATAGATATCAAATTTAGAATTTCACTTTTCTTTTATCAAACTGAGAACCAATATGCCTTTGATAAAATCAGTGTTCATAGTTGTTTGATTTTCACTACCGAATGTCCCCCAAATGTCTCTCCAGATGACCACCTTAAGGCAAAAATTTATGAAAAATTTACACTAACCAGTCAACCAACTGGACATCCACCCAGTCATTTGCTCAATCAACCGATGTTCTAATGAAATTTTAAAAATCTCCATTGAAGCATTTGATATCAAATAAAACTTTTACTCAAATTTTTAATCAAACTTAATGAAAAATTTAATATACAGTTAGATATGCTCTAACCAAATCACTCAGTCGCCATTTGGCATTGACTTTTTTAGCTTGGGACTAAAAAGTTCGTTTGGTTTGACTTTTTTGATTTTTTTTAACTTTTGTGATATAAAAAGTAAAATAATTATGATTTGAATATAACATTTTATTTTATTGACTTACTTTTTTTTATTTTATCTTTTGTGCTTTTTTAAGCCAAAGTTCACTCTCTCGCTAAATTATGGTTTATGTCTTCTTACTCCGCACAAACACATCTCTCTCTCTCTCTCTCTCTCTCTCTCTCTCTCTCTCTCACATTACCACACATCACCTGATATTTTCCTCTACCTCCCTCAACCAATTCTTTGGCGACGCGCCACCGTCAACTGCTGTCATGGCCATACTAGTGGTAGAAGTCCTCGACGCCTGTGATCTCATGCCTAAAGACGACCAAGGCTCAGCGAGCCCATTTGTGGAAATTGAATTCGACGAAGAAAGACACAGAACCCAAACAAAACTCAGAGATCTCAACCCTAATGGAACGAAAAGCTCGTTTTCATCATCAACGACCCACGAGACCTTCCCAACAAGACCATTGAAGTAGTTCTCTACAACGATCGTAAAGGCAATGGCCACCATAACAACTTCCTTGGCCGCGTCAGGCTCTCCGGCGCCTCTGTGCCCCCACCGGAGCTCGCAGCCGCGCAGAAGCCACAGTACTACTAGCTCGACAAAGCAATATTTTTTTGCATATTAAAGGGTGTTGAGAGAATAGGGAAAGAAAAGAAGATTTCTTCACTATATTCATCTCATAAGTAAGAAGCCTATTTATACATTAATTACAACCCAAAATAGGAAAGAGAAAATAAGGACATAATATCTCACTGATTATGCTCTATCACACTAATTATGTTCTATCACGGCTATACAATATATACTAAAATATATACTATATCAACACTTCTTCTCAAGTTGGAAAGTAGATGTCAATCATTCCCAACTTGTCACATATCGAGTCAATAGCACCTTTGGAAAGTGCTTTGGTAAAGATATCTGCAAGTTGACATTGAAGGAACAAAAGGAGTGGAGATTTCTTTGGACTCTACTTTGGCTTGCACGAAGTAACAATCAACTTCAATGTGTTTAGTTCTCTCGTGAAAGACAGGATTGCTAGCAATATAAATGCCGGCTTGATTGTCACAGTACAGAGGAGTTGGGCTTTTGTAGGAAAACCAAACTCTTGTAAAAAAGTCCTCAACCATGTGATTTCACAAGTAGTATGGGCCATTGCCCGATATTCGGCTTCAACACTAGACCGAGAAACTACAGACTATTTCTTACTTCTCCAAGTCACAAGGTTACCTCCAATGAAGGTACAGAAACCAGTAGTAGATTTTTTTTCAGATGGTAACCCTGCCCAATCAGCATCAATATATCCCTCAATACGAAGATGTCTAGAAGGTTGATAAAGAAGTCCATGCCCTGGAGCATTTTTGAGATATTTCAAGATGCAAATGACAGCATCTAGATGAGGAATCCGAGGAGTAGTCATGAATTGACTAACAATGCTAACAGCATACGAGATATCAGAACAAGTAATAGTTAGGTAAATAAGTTTACCTACTGTAATAACCTTCACCACTGATTACCGATTAATTACCGATTGCTGCTAAACTAAGACTGATTATGATTGATAACCGAAGTAATTGAAATACTGAACTGACTAACTGAAATCTGAAACTGATTGATTGACTGTATCTGTTTAAATGCATTTTCTATCTGCTGATTGTTAATTAATCTGTTCATGTTTTACGTTTAAATTGCAAATTGAAGGTCTTATCGGCGGCCGAATCTGAAACCGATTAGTGTTTTGTGATCATTAGAATTTATGTGATTTAGTATGATTAAATTGGATTAAAATAAGCTAGATTGCATTGTTGGACTTATTCACCAAATTGCCATCCTAGTAGCCCATTATCTTGAACTTATTGGAGCCTTATTACATTACAACAAAACACATTTCATCAGCCCTTTTGTTGAGCTCAACCGACCAAGAGAGAGAGAGTGAGAGAATTTAGTTCAATTTGTCAATTTGCTTGGAGAATTGAAGGAATTGGAGGTTGATCTCCATATCTTAGCTTCTACACTTGACCTACTAGACTTAAGGTAGGACTTCATCTTCTTATTGTTGTCTTTGAGTTGGTTCTTGCATTGTTCATGTCAAATTGAGGAGCTAAGTCATGTTTTAGTTCTAACATGTTGAGTTAAAGCTTAATTGTTGCATACATGTACATATATTGAAGTTTTGAGGTTGTAGTTCATAATTCCTCACATGCATGTTCATAATTTTACAATGGATCTTGATTTTATCTTGTTTTCGAAAAGAATTGGCTCATTAGAGCAAGAGTTGAAGCTTTGAATTGGTTAAATCCATGCATGTTTGCATGTTCTTCATGTTCTTGAAATTTGGTTCAAAATTGTATTTAATTGAACTACCTTTGGGTTTCGATTTCTCAAATTGATCTTTAAAACATGTTGTTCTATGAGTTTACAAATGTTTTCCAGAAAATTAGCCCAAAAGGATCGAATTTGATGCATTTGAACTTGTTTTGAGCTTGGAAGTTCAAATATGGGAATTCCAGATTTTGGACTCCTGCTCGAGCGGGGAAAGTGGCGCTCGAGCGGGAAATTTGTGCTCCTAGTACTTTGCACTATTTTAAGGTCCGCTCGAACGGGGAAACCTGCACTCAAGCGGGACCTTGTGCCTTACGCTCGAGTGGCTATCGAGCGCCCAATCGAGCGTGATTTTTGAGCATCCAGTACTTTTGACTATTTTGCATGTCCGCTCGAGCGTGGGAAGTGACGCTCGAGCGGGAACTGTTGTCTGCATGTCCGCTCGAGCGGGAACTCTATTTTTTGAAAATTCTGAGAATGCTTTTAAATTACATCTTTGCATCCTTATTCCATCCTAGGCATTCTTAGGCCTAGCTTAAGGCTTCTTAATGAGGACATAGATGTAGAACACACCGAGGCAATTAGGGACTAGTTATTATCTTTCCCAACTGTGTAGCTTAGAGTGTGTTCGTTCTGTAAACTGTGTAGGGTTGGCGACTGGAGACGCGCTCTAGCTTTACTGTAGCCTAGAACTCTGTGAGTAACAACTATGTAAAGATATGTTCAAATGATTATCTTTTGAACAATTGAACTGTACTATTTTTGAACTACTACTGTTTACTGAATGAATGTATGTCCTATATTCTGAACTGTATTCTGGCATCCTTAGCAACTACTGTTACTGACTGTTACTGCTACAGAGATCTCTGTCGGTTCCCTTGTTGAAACCACTACTGTTTACTGATTGATGGTCATCATTGACTGTTTGGTCTTTCGAGACCTACTGTTTACTGTTATGCTAATGGATGTACCACATATGACTGTTTACTGTACTGAACAACTGATATACTAATTGAAATGAACTGTTTTCATTACCGTAAGGATATTCATTCTAAACCCCTTTACGCTTTATGTTATTCACTGAGCTTTAACTCATTGCTCATATATATATGTAGGTGTACAGGTACCAGACCGCGGCTAGGAGCGTCGGGGTAAACTCCAGTTTTGTCAAGCCAACTACTGTACCTCACTGCGAGGTCCCGAGCCTGTCAAGCTATGGCTTAGGGGTGTTTTATTTTCCCCCGTCTGTCCCTATAACTGTTTAGGTTACTGTACTATTATTATAGGGGTTATGTCCCTGTACTGAGTGATTGTACATATATGTATAGACTGTTTGGTTATGAATGTGCATTTGAATGAAAAATCTTTTTGCATACAGACTGTCACAGTTCATTGGACATTGTTTACTTACTGTATTGGCTTCCGCTATGCCCCTATACTCTGTTTTACTGTATTACTGTTAAGTAGGCTTTCGGTAATCTCGGATTACTGGCCGGTTATGGTGCTAAACCCATAGGGGCGGGTTTGGGTCGTGACACCTACAAGACTTCTATACATATCTAGATCATCAATAAGATCACCTATGTCGTGTAATAATTTCACGTTCACATCCATGGGAGTAAAAATCGGTTTGGAGCCAAGATAACCTGTTTCTTTCAAAATATCAAGAGTATATTTCCTTTGAGATAAACTGATACCCACTTTTGACCTAGCTACCTTAATACCAAGGAAATAACAAAGCTGACCTAAATCCTTGGTAAGAAATCTAGAGCCAAGATGATGAATAAGAGTTTGGATACCTTTCTTGTCACTCCCTGTGATGACAATATCATCAACATAGACAACTAATATAATAATGCCAATGCTTGTCCTTTTAAAGAAGACAGAGTGATTTGCTTGGCTGTAGGTCATGTCATGTGTAACAACCGCCTTATTGAATTTGTCAAATCAAGCTTATGGAGACTGTTTGAGTCCATAAATAGATTTTCTGAGATGACAAACACAGTCCCCCGAGGACTTAAACCTGGGTAGCTAAGCCATATAAACAGTCTCGACAAGATCGCCATAAAGAAATGCATTTTTGACATCAAGTTGATGAATAGGCCAACTAAGAGAGGCTGCAAGAGAGATATTAATACGAACAGAATTCAACTTGGCAACCGAAGAGAAAGTTTCGATGTAATCAATGCCATAGGTTTGGGTAAGTCCTTTAGCAATCAAATGGGCTTTCAAACGATCAACAGTACCATCAAGATTTTGCTTGACAGTAAACACCCAACGATAACCAACCACCTGTGCAGCAATGGGTGCAGGAATAAAATCCTAAGCATGATTCGACTTCAGAGCCCGCATTTCTTCCTCCATGGCTATTTTCCAACCAGGATAAGAAAGAGCCTCTCTGTAAGACTTAGGAATAGTAGTAGAGGATACAGATAGAGAAAAAGCCTTAAAAGAATTAGACAAATGATCAAGAAAGATGAAGTTTGATATAGGATGTGCAGTATATGTGCACTTACCTTTGCAAAGAGCAACATGAAGATCAATATCAGAGTTAAGATGGAGAAGAGGTGGATCTATAGACGTTAAGGCTGATAGAGGAAGGGATGGAATAGACTCCACATTCTCATGGATAGGAGCAACAGAGACACTCCACGAGCAACGTCGAGAGACACTCCGTGGCCGACGAGGGATGTAGACTTGAGAGATAGGAGGAAGAGCAGGAACAACAGTAGAGATAATGGGTTCAATAGAAAAAGCTTCCTCTAACTGACCATCCGTAAAAGAATAGTATGGACTCTCTTCAAAGAAGGTGACATCAGCACTACTGAATTATTTTTGCAAAGTAGGACTGTAGCACCTATACCATTTTTTAGTACGAGAATAACCAAGAAAAATGCATTTGTGTGCACGAGGATCAAGTTTGTTATGGTTGGGACTAAGATTATGAACAAAACAAATGCAGCCAAACATTTTTGGGGGTAGTGAAAAAATATTTTTATCAGGAAACATTATCTGAAAAGGTGATTTTCCATACAAAATACGAGAGGGCATTCTATTTAAAAGATATGTTGCAGTCAAGACGGCATCACCCCAAAAGTGTTTAGGGACATTCATTTGAATCATGAGAGAGCGAGCAATAGCAAGAACATGTCTATTCTTCCTTTCAGCAATTCCATGTTGTTGAGGAGTATCAACGCAAGATGTTTGATGAATGATACCTTTCGACTCAAAGAATTGTTGAAAGGTGCCAAGACCATATTTGAAAGCATTATCAATCTGAAGGGCAAGAAGTTTAGCATTAAATTGATTGGTTATTTCAGCATAGAATGATTGAAAAACAGTGAATAATTGAGATCGTTCTTTAAGCACATATAACCAAGTCAAACGAGAATGATCATCAATAAAAGTGACAAAATAACATGCACCAAATAAGCCAGTAGTTCTAGAAGGTCCCCAAACATCTGAGTGAACAAGTTAAAAAAGATGTAAACAAAGTACATCCGGTCAAAGCTTAAAAGAAGCACGACGATGTTTACTAAGTTCACAAGTATCACAATTAAACTGAGAGACAGAAGGTAAAGAAAGAATTAAATGATGTAAATTGAGTAAGGATGGGTGCCCAAAATGACAATGCCACTTGTACAGGGAAGCAGTATATTGGAGAGCTACATGAGTCGAGTTTGAAAATGGTTGAAAATAGAAGAGTCCATCCTTCTCAAATCTCCCACCAATCGTACTCGTCGTCTTTAGATCCTGAAAAACACAATGAATGGGATAAAAAGTTACTGAGCAGCAAAAAGAATGGGTAAGCTTGCGCACAGATAATAAATTGAAAGGAAAGTGAGGCAAATATAACATAAACAAAAAAGTAAGAGTAGGAGTTTAAACAGTATCAATTCCGGTAATCGGCGTTTTAGTACCATTAGCAATAGTAACAAAAGAGAGAGAGGTAACATGAGAGAAATTGGAAAGAAGTGACAAATCCTATCATATGATTAGAGGCCCTTGAATCGATGACCTAAGGAATAGTAGATGATGAGAGAAAACAGGCATTACCTGAGGCCACCAGATTGGCTGCGGATGAGGGGGCATGGACACTTTGAAGCAAACAATCATATTCAGATTTAATCCTAACAACTTGATCATCAGAAGTGGCAGTAGGGTGTACATCATCGACAGAAGCCTGATTAGCCCGAGCGAGCTTACCATGAAGTTTCCAACAGAACTCAACAGTGTGGTTATTTCGACCACAATGAGTACAAGGCTTGGTGCCACACCCACCGTGGCCACCACAACGACCACTGTTGGTACTACAAGCACCACAGCTAGCATCATAACCCTGGAGAGGGCCAATAGGAGTGTCAAAGCTCCCAACAGGGGCAACCAAAGCAGAACGATCATCCTTCGTAGAGCCAAGAGGATAAATAAAAGCACGTCGAACTCGAGCAAAAGTCTCACTGACAGTAGGGATATCTTTCCTAGAAAGAATCTGAGAACTAATGGCAACATATTCCAGATTAAGTCCAAAGAGAAATTTAGCAATCTGGAATTCCTCTCGGTGTTGCTGCTGAGTCTTCAAATCAGTGGTCAACGGCGGATAGATATTGAGTTCATCCCAGATACCCTTAAGGATAAAAAAAAGTACTCGTCAACTGAACGATCAACTTGCTGAAGAGAAAACATGTCCTGATAGAGTTGGTAGATGCGAGAAAGATTTTGTGCAGAGGAATATAACTCCTTAAGAGTATCCCAAACATCTTTAGAGGATTCCTGACAAGAAACATTAGTGAAAACCTCTGGTGCCAAACTATTTCATAACCAGGTCATGATTTATGCATCTTCTTGCTCCCATTAAACAACTTTGGTTGCGTCATAGGGTTTGGTGGCCATAAGATAAGAGGCTTTGCCACGTGCCTTTAAAAAAAACAACGATAGCACGAGACCGTTGAAGGTAATTAGAACCCTTCAAGGTGGTATTAGTCATGGATCCGAAAAAGAAAGTCTTTAAAGATATCTTTGTTAACTGTAAAGTCACCCACAGTAGTGGAAAGTCACAGAGGAAAAATATAATAAAATAAAAACAATGAGGCTGTGGAGATGAGGCTATGAAGAAAAATTTAGTCCCAAATTTTCTGCTCTGACACCATGTCGAGAAAGTTGGGAAGGAAAAGAAGATTTCTTCACTCTATTCATCTCATAAGTAAGAAGCTATTTATACATCAATTACAAGCCAAAATAAGAAATAGAAAATAAGGACACAATATCCCACTAACTATGCTCTATCACACTAATTATGTTCTATCACAGCTATACAATATATACTAAAATATATACTATATCAAAAAAGGGAGATATAGCGCTCAATGTGTCACGACCCAAACTTGCCCCTATAGATTTAGCATCGTAACCGACCAGTAATTCTTGGATTACCAAAGGCCTCTTAATATAATAATATATAATTAAGGGCTGCAGAAGTAAATATATAAAATATACAGTCTATCGAGCTGTGAAGACATACATAGAACAGATAATCTTAAACTTTTATAAACATATGAGTGACGTCAAAAAACATAATATTTACATGTCACTTCATATACATAAAAACAGAAAAAACTTGTTCATGAAGCAAAAGAAACCAAGTCTTATATTTTCATAATATTACAGCCACTAAACTTGACTTTAACCTGAACCTCCTTGGGAAGCACAAAGGTTAGCTGACAAAAATTGAGACGCTAGGTCCTCAACTCTGAGCCTGGTCACGTGCCTGATCACCTACATATATAATATAAATAGTAAGCGCAAGCCCAGTGAATAATAACAGAGTAAAGGGGTAGATGAATGATATCCCATAATTAAGTTCGTACATAGGATAGATTCATATTCGTATTCTTCTTTGAGTCATTGACAGAAATCAGAATTCATACTTGATCATACATGGTTTATCCGTTGGCGCTAACAGATCATATGCAGAGCATCACAGATTATACTTGTCAGTTCCATAGAGGAACCTCCGGCCGGGTACAGATAACTTGTCAATTCTATAAAGAAACCTCCGGATTGGGAACGAATAACTTGTCAATTCCATCTAGAAACCTCCAGCCGGGTATAGATAACTTGTCAGTTCCATAAAGGAACCTCCGGTCCGAGAACAGATAGCATACTTGAATCACAAAATAAATACCACAAATATGTGTCAGAGTTAGATAATCATTCATATTACAAAACATAGCATTTAATAGAACAGATCTTATTCCATATATAGAAAATAATTTAACTTGAACATAACTTTGCTAAGTTATTACTCACAGATAACAGATGGCTCTAAGTAAACGGACAGAGTAGGCAATTTAGATCCATATGGTGCGTGACCTGCACGGATACAGAACGAATACGTACTGAATTACACACCCAGAATTATTAACTTAGTTCTTTCTTGCCTTGGTATGTTTCTACTTCTTTATCTTCATTAAGGTGTCTTAATCTTGGCCTAGGAATGCCTAGGATGCAATGAGGATGCCAAAATGCACTAGAAAACACTTGACAAAATTTGTTGAAAATAGGGTCTTCGCTCGAGCGTAACTTCCTATGCTCGAACGTACATGCAAAATGTAAGTGGTCACTTGAGCGCAAGATCTGTCGCTCGAGCGGTCTGTAAACTTTTGCAAAAGTACTGATTGCTTGATTTTTCCGCTTGACACTCGCTCGACACTCGTTTGAGCATGAGAAATGCCCTCGCTCGAGTGCAACTTTTGTCACTCAAGCGTCTTGCAAAACATAAGAACTTCTGAGAGCATGCATTTCACACTCGAGCAGACTTCTGGTCACTCGAACGGAAGTGCACGCACTTAGAGTGGTCACTCAAGTGTAGATTCCTTCGCTCGAGCGGAGGGTACGAATTCTGGGTTTTCCAAATTTGCCTTCAAACTTCCAAACTCAATTTCAAAGCATCAAAACACATTCTATTAGGCTCAAAACTTGAGAAAACATATATAAACTCATAATATATCATGAATTGAAACCATTTCACAAAATCAAGCCCAAAAGCATTGACAATTATCCAAAATCAAACTTGAAATTCAATATATAAATCATGCATGAATTGATATGTTTTCTATTCTTCCAAAACATGATCAATTAAGATAAAAATGTATGAAATGTGATAAAATCTCAAACAAAGCTATAATCAATGCATGCATGTGAGGATTCTTTGTAAACATCTTCAAAACTTCATGAATTGTGCATGCATGTGCATGTGCATCTTCACCTTCAATTAACAGTTTAAACGAAACAAACTGAACAGATAATCAAATAATCAAACAGATAGAATGCACAATAACACACTTATACTCAGTCAATTCAGTTCCAGTTTCCAGTCAGTCATTTCAGTAATTCAATCAGTTCATTTACTTTCCATAATCGGTCTTAATTTAGCAGTAATCGATATTAATCAGTGATTAGTAACGAGGGTTATTTCAGTCTCCACTCCTTAAAAAGAGTTTAGTCCTTTAAACTCGAGTTACCTTCATTCTGGAAGAAAACAGGGTTCAATGGGAATAGTTCAGGATATCTTTTAGCCATGTCATCTTCCCTTTTCCAAGTGGCATACACACCACCATGGTTTTGCCGATCAACTTTCACTAACGGGATCTCCTTGTTTCTCAGTTTCTTGATCCGTTTGTTCACAATCTGTATAGGCCGCTCCTCGTAAGTGTAGTCGTCACTCAACACTATCCAAGTAGGCTCAATTACATGGAATGGATCCCGGAGATAATCTCTCAACATGGAGATGTGGAAGACGTTGTGCATATGCTCCATTTCAGGAGGGAGCGCAACTTGATACGCCACCGGATTGATTTTCTCAATAACCTCATACGGCCCGACATATCTCGGCGCTAACTTGCCTTTGACTCCAAAACGAGTCTGGCCTTTCATTGGTGTCACTTTCACAAACACGTGATCACCCACTTCATATTCTCGGTCTCGTCTTCTAACATCCACATAACTTTTCTGTCGGCTCTGTAAAGTTTTCAGTCTCTGTTGAATCAGTTTCGCTTTTCAATTGTTTCATACACAATCTCGGGCCCAAGTAAAGGCCCATCTCCAACTTCTGCCCAGCAAAGCGGAGATCTACATTTCCTGCCATACAATGCCTCGAAAGGCGCCATACCAATACTTGAGTGATAACTATTGTTGTAGGCGAATTCAGCCAATGGCAAATGGCTTTCCCAGTTCCCTTGAAAATCAAGGACAGACATTCTCAATAAATCCTCCAGAGTCTGGATGGTCCTTTCTGACTGGCCATCTGTCTGAGGATGGTAGGCACTACTCAGTCTCAATTCAGTACCCAATGTAGTCTGTAGGCTTTGCCAAAACCTCGATGTAAACTTCGAATCCCTGTCAAAAACAATGGACACAGGCACTCCATGCAGTCTAACAATTTCATCAATATAGAGTATAGCCAATTTGTCCGCATTATAAATTGTCTTAACAGGTAAGAAGTGAGCAGATTTGGTCAGTCTATCAACAATAACCCAAATTGAATCCATACCTTTTCTGGAGCGAGGCAATCCAACGATAAAATCCATCATGATATACTCTCATTTCCACTCCGATATGGGTAAGGGTTACAGTAAGCCTGCGGGTCGCTGATGTTCCGCTTTAACTTGTTGGCAATGAAGACATTTCGATACAAAATCAGCAATTTCTTTCTTCATTCCCAGCCACCAGAAATTCAATTTCAAATCTTGATACATTTTCGTATTCCCCGGATGGATGGAAAATTTTGAGTTGTGGCCCTCTTGCAGAACTTTTCTTTTCAGTTCAGTATCATTCGGTACACACAGTCTTTCCTGAAATTTCAGTACATTGTTTTCAAATTTGAAGCCCAGTCTCGGTTTAGATTCTCTTTCTTCGATGATCTTCCTCAAGAGGTCATCCTGTTGCTGTTCTTCTTTAATTTCTTCGATCAGTGCCGGTTGTGCAGAAATAGCAGCTATTGTTCCACCTTGTTCTCGCAAAACAATTTCAATTTCAGATTTTTCAAGGTCACACAGCAGCTCTCTCTGCCCGGTAAGTAAACAAGCTAAGTTCCCAATCGATTTCCGACTCAAAGCATCGGCAACGGTGTTGGCTTTTCCCGGATGATACAGAATCTGTAGGTCATAGTCTTTGATCAGTTCTAGCCATCTCCGTTGTCTCATGTTCAGTTCTTTCTGGGTGAAGAAGTACTTCAGACTTTTGTGGTCAGTATATACTTCACATATTGCCCCATACAAATAGTGACGCTAGATTTTCAGTGCAAACACTACTGCCGCCAGTTCCAGATCGTGGGTTGGGTAGTTCTTTTCATGAGGCCTCAATTGTCGGGAAGCATAGGCAATTACTCTCCCATTCTGCATTAAAACACATCCCAAACCCTTATGAAAAGCATCACTAAACACAGTATAACCATCCGTACCTGAAGGTAGGGTAAGAACCGGTGCAGTTACGAGTCAAGTTTTCAACTCTTGGAATGCTGATTCCCTTTGGTCAGTCCAGTCAAATGATATCCCCTTTTGTGTCAGTTGAGTCAATGGTAAGGCAATCTTGGAGAAATCTTTGACGAATCTTCTGTAATATCCAGCCAAACCCAAGAAGCTTCGGACTTCTGTCACATTTGTTGGTCTAGACCAGTTCACTACAGCTTCAATTTTCTGCGGATCAACAGAAATCCCATCTTTGCTAATAACATGTCCCAAAAACATAACATGGTCAAGCCAAAATTCACATTTAGACAGTTTAGCATAAAGTTTCTATTCTCTTAAGGTCTGTAGAGCAAGTCTCAGATGATGTTCATGTTCCTTTCTAGTTTTAGAATAAATCAAGATGTCATCAATGAATACAACAATAAAGTCATCAAGGTACGGTTTAAAGATTCTATTCATGAAGTCCATAAACGCTGCAGGTGCATTAGTAACTCCAAAAGGCATAACTAGAAATTCGTAATGTCCATATCTCGTTCTAAAAGCAGTTTTATCAATGTCCTTTGGTTTAACTTTCAGTTGATGGTACCCCGACCTGAGATCAATCTTGGAAAACACTTGAGCACCCTGTAACTGATCAAATAAATCATCACTACGCGGTAATGGATACTTGTTTTTCACAGTTACCTTGTTTAGTTCACGGTAATCAATACACAGTCTCAGTGAGCCATCTTTCTTCTTTACAAACAAAACCGGTGCGCCCCACGGCGAAGTACTAGGCCTGATGAACTTCTTGTCTAACAGTTCTTGCAGTTGCACTTTCAGTTCTTTCAGTTCTTTCAGTTCAGTTGGAGTCATTCTGTAAGGAGTTTTCGATATGGGCTGTGTACCCGGAATCACATCCACAGTTAATTCAATTTCCCTGTCAATCAAATCCCTGGCAGATCATCTGGAAATACATCTGGAAATTCTCTGACTATAGGAATACAGTTCACATCAGTTTTAACATTATCATGAGTAGACACAGTCAGTACAGAACACAGATATCCCTTACACCCCTTTCAAATCAATTTAACAGCTTTCACAGAAGAAATCAAATATGGAGGAGGTACTACTCCAACCCCGTTAAACACAAATTCGGGTAAACCAGGTGGACGGAAAACAACTTGTTTTGTCACACAGTCAACAGTGGCATGATATTTTTGTAACCAGTCTATCCCCAATATTACATCAAAGTGATCAATGTTCAATGGCAGTAAATCAATAAACAGATGCATATCCCCAACAATAATTTCACAAGCAGGATACATATATGCACATGTCATGGATCCCCCAACAGGTGATGATACAGCTAACAGATAGTTCATGGATTTTAAGGGTCTATTCAATTTCCGTAAAAAAGCATGCGATACATACGAGTGTGTAGACCCCGAATCAATCAGTACATATGCATTTTGAGCATAAATAGAAAGAATACCTGACACTACGGTCTCGGTATTTTGCACGTCTCCCGGTACTAGGGCGAAGACTCGGCCCTACCTCATAGGCTCTTTCCCGGTAGCTTTGGGGTTCGGTTTTGGTGTCACGGTTGATGCTGCGGCGCTGCCTGCAGCTTTACTATTGCTCGGAGCAGTGGAAGGGCAATCTTTTACCATGTGGCCCACCTTGCCACACCTGCAACAAGCACCCGAGATTTTATAACAAACCCCTTTATGATTCTTACCACATTCGGAACAGAGCGGTATGGAACCACTCCCTTGGCTAGGGCTATTTGTTGACCCCGTATTCTGTTTCTTGCTCAATGGGTTATGCTTGCCCTTTTTGAATTTAAAATTCTGCCTTTTACCACGCCATTCAGATGCTGGTGTTTCAGTTTTCAGTGCCTCGATGTTTGCTTCAACCATCAAGGCTCGGTCAAGGACATTCACATAAGTCGGTAATTTCAGTACATTTATTATATCCAGTATTGCAACATTCAGGCCGCCTTCAAATCTTCTGGCCTTCTTATAATCGATGTCCACCATGTGTGGTGCATATCTAGCAAGCCCGGTGAACTTCGTTTCATATTCAGCAACAGACATTGTGCCCTGTTTTAACTGTTCAAATTCAGTGACCTTCTTGTCCCTGACACACTAAGGGAAGTACTTTTCAAAGAAGGCTACTTTGAATTGAGCCCAAGTCATAGCAGTATTGTCGTCACGAGTAAGCATCCACCACCTTCTAGCCTCTTCTTGCAAAGTGAAGGTGGCTAATAGTACCTTATGTGCCTTCGAGCACGGAAACACTTCAAACAGTTTCTTAGTCTCCAGAACCCATGCTTCAGCCTTCAATGGTTCAAGGCCTCCCTGAAAGGATGGCGGTTTCAGTTTGCTGAACTTCTGGGTAAGAGCAATTATATCCCTATCATTAGCGTTAACATTCTGTTCATTCACATTCTGGTCCGGCTGTACCGGAGGAGGAGGTAGGGGCTGTTGGTTCTGTTGTTAATCTAACCTTGCAGTTAACAGTTCCATCATCCTTTCCATTCTGGCCATTCTGGCCTCGGTTGACGAGGATTCAGATTCATTTGCAGTGTTTGCATTATCCATTACACTATAAGCAGTTATAACAGTTTCAATCATAAACAGTTACATACTTAAACAGTTTATCACATAAACAGTCATGTGTTTAAGCAGATCAACATGTCAACACATATTCAATCACCACACACTTATCATGACTATGAATGCCCTAATCGCTTTTCTAGGACACCCTATAGCTCATTTGGACACGTGTGTGCTGTATAACTCGTGGTTAAGTATCGCTCTAATACCACTCTGTCACGACCCAAACCCGCCCCTATGGGTTTAGTACCGTAACCGGCCAGTAATTCGAGATTACCGAAGGCCTACCGAACAGTTATACAGTAAAACAGAGTACAGGGGCTTGGCGGAAGCCAATACAGTAAATAAACTATGTCCAATGAGCTGTGACAGTCTGTATGCCAAAAGATTTTTCATACATACATGCATACACAATACAGAACAGTACATACATCATTTACAAACATACAGTGCAGGGACTTAACCCCTATTAAACGGAACAGTTACAGTCTATACAGTATTATAAAAACAGTCCAAGACAGACGGGGAAATAAAAACACCCCTAAGCCTAAGCTTGACAGGCTTGGAACCTCACGGTAAGGCACGGTGGTTGGCTTGACAAAACTGGAGTTTACCTCGACGCTCCTGGCTGCGGTCTGGTGCCTGTACACCTACATATATATATGAGCAGTGAGCTAAAGCCCAGTGAATAACATAAAACGTAAAGGGGTTTAGAATGAATGTCCTTACAGTAATGAAAACAGTTCAAGTCAATCAGTATATCAGTAGTTCAGTACAGTAAACAGTCATATGTGGTACATCCATTAGCATAACAGTAACAGTAGGTATTAAAAGACCGAACAGTAATGATGGCCATCGGTCAGTAAACAGTAGTGGTTCCGACGAGGGAACCGACAGAGATCTGTGTGACAGTAACAGTAAACAGTAGGTGCTAAGAATGCCACAGTACAGTTCGGAAATAAAGGACATACATTCATTCAGTAATCAATATCAGTTCAGTAAACAGTTCAGTTCAGTGTTCAGAAAAATAATCATTTGAACATATCTTTACACAATTGTTACTCACAGAGCTCTGGGCTACAGTAGGCTAGAGCGTCATCTCGAAATGCCAACCCTATACAGTTAACAGATTGAACACACACTAAGTTACACAGTTGGGAAAGATAATAACTTAATCCCTAATTTGCCTCGGTGTGGTTCTACATCTATATTCTCTTTAAAATGCCTTAAATATGCCCTAGGAATGCCTAGGATGGAAAAAGGATGCAAAGATGCACTTTGGAACACTTTACAAAATTTTCTGAAAACAGGGGTCTCGCTCGAGCGTGGCTTTCTACGCTCGACCGGACATGTAGACAAAGGAGCTCCGCTCGAGCGTGGATTCCTTCGCTCGAGCGGACTGCGTGCTACAGTACAAATGCTGGATGCTCAGATTTTACGCCCGATGGACGTTCGACCCTCGCTCGAGCGTAAGACACAGGTCCTCGCTCGAACGTAGGTTTCCTCGCTCGAGCAGACTGTGAACTCATGCAAAATACTGGATGCTCGCATTTCACGCTCGAGCGTAACTTTTCTCGCTCGAGCGGAAGGCAGAATCACAGAGTGTACGCTCGAGCGTGGACTTCCTCGCTCGAGCGTAGGCTCAAAATCTGGAAATTCCAGATTTGAGTACCAAACTCAAAATCTAGTTTAAAAGCCAAATTTTTGATCCTCTTGGGCTAAAAACCTGGAAAAACACTTGTAGACACATAACATTATGTATTTCAAAGATCAATTTGGTAAATCAAAGCCCAAGGGTGTCTAATTCAAACCCAATTTCAAGTAAATCTTCATGAACATGAAGAACATGCAAACATGCATGAATTTAAATCATTTTACATCTTCAAAACATGCTCTAATGAGCTCATTCTTGTTAAAACAAGTTGAAACATAGACTTAAGCTTATTTATGAACATGCATGTGGCAATTTGCCATGAAATTAACTCAAAATTCAACAACACACATGCATGTATGAAATAAGTTCTAATTCAACATCATAAGACTAGAACATGCCTTAGCTCTAGAATTAAGCATGAAGCATGCAAGAACTATCTTAAATACAACAATGGAGAGTTGATTCTCCTACCTTAGGTCTTCAAACACAAGACTAGAGGCTCAATAGACAAGCTACACTTCAATTTCTCTCAATTCCCAAGCAAGACCAAGCAATTCAACAAGATGAAGCCAATCTCCTTCTCTCACTCTCCACTTCGGCAAAAACAAGGGAAATGGGGCCGAAGAAAATGTTTGTTTGATCATGTGTACAAGGCTCCAACAAGTTCAAGCTAGTGGGCCACTAAGTGGCAAAATAGTAATTAAGGCAACTCTTGTAATTGGTTCATTTTAATCTAATTTAATCATACCAAATCACATTTTGATCAAATACACCATAAAATCATATAAATTCTAATGGTTCCAATCATTAATCAATTTTGGATTCGGCCGCCGATAAGGCCTTCAATTAACAGTTTAAACGAAACAAACTGAACAGATAATCAAATAATCAAACAGATAGAATGCACAATAACAAACTTATACTCAGTCAATTCAGTTCCAATTTCCAGTCAGTCATTTCAGTAATTCAATCAGTTCATTTACTTTCCATAATCGGTCTTAATTTAGCAGTAATTGGTATTAATCAGTGATTAGTAACGAGGTTTATTACAAAAATAAATTAAAACAAAAGATAATATTTTAGGGCCTTTTGTGTAGATACATATGTAACTCTAGGTTGCCTAATACAATATAAAATCAAAACAAAACCCTACCTTCTTATGTGAGTTAGCAGCAGCCATGAGGGAGAATTAACAAAAGAGAGAGAGATAAGGAAACGAGAGAAGGAAAGAGACGGCAAAGGAATTGTTGGGTTTGTAGGTGTGTGTTTTCTTATTCCTTATATTTATTGGTGGATTGCCTATGCTGTGAAGGAGTTAAAGAGAGAGGTATTAGTATTTAATAATGGATTTTCTTGTGTAAATGGGTTGCTAGGAAGTTTTGGGTTGCAATGATGGGTGGAAATTCTTGATCTAAAAAAACATAAACTTTAAATTTTGAGGAATCATATCAAACGAATGAATTTTGAACTGAAATTTTCTGCAGTAGATCAATTACATATTGAATTGCATATTTGAATTTTTTCATAATTTTTGGGAGTTAAAATCTTTATAAATTAAGGTATTCAAATCTGTCCAGGAAACCAGTCCGAAACAGTAACTTTGGAAGTGTTGTTCTCTTTAGGTATAAATCCAAAAATTATCAAATCAGTATCATTAGAACCAGTTACGAGTCTAGTTTCTTGCATTTTTGACCTTGCGTTGATTGCTCATGTATACTAAGAGAACCGTCAATTTCTTTAAAGTGCTTCAGAAAACAACCTATTTGGATATAATAAATTGTAGATAATTATTTTGATAAGAAAATCAAGTGAAACCAATTGGGTTTGGAACTTAGGATATATTAGTTGATATCTGGAGGGTTTTAGAATTTTTCGAACAACGTGGAGTGGGTTTTTAATTTTCAAAGTTAGCGAATAGATTGGAAAAACTCTCTTTTATCTTAAAGTCACTTTTAGTTAAGTTTCGATCAGAACCTATGTCTTGGGTGATTTTAAACCTTGAAGAACATGAACTTAGGTAATATTTAAGAGTAATGGTGAGTTGGATTGAGCCGTGTTAGTATGCTTTAGTTTGGGGTTACTTAGTTCGTATTCTTTAGTATTTTTAAATTAGTAGTGATGTGTAGTTTTCATATTGGTTCAAGGCACTAGTTGGACTTTCATACTCTATTCGAGGATTATATTATTTCGTTTCCAGGTGAGTAGTTTCATGCTATGTATTTTTATAAATGTTCCCCTACCTTGAACTGTTGGAAAAATAAATTGTTGTTTCAGGACTAAACTGTTTTGATAAATTATTATATTATTAATGGAATCAAATTATTTCTGAAACATGTGTGAACTTGGCATACTGCAAACTATTTGTTTTGGTCTCGTGTTTATAATAATGAACTACCATGTTTTGCGAAATTGATGCGTATTGATTATTGGGACCATATGTGTATTTAGTACAGGGAAATTATTCCACTGTGTGTGGTGACTCTAGCCACTAGGGAACAGATCCGGGTTGGACCGTGATGACTTTAGTGCTCAACGATTGTAAGGAAAAGACCTACATTAAATTAGGTGACCTTCAATCGGATCGTCTTTGAGAAAAGGCCCGAGTTGTCACCCTGAGGATGACTCCTAGTTCGATATTGGATCCAACGGGGCTTATAGCCTTGAGAACTGTGTGGCATATTATTTGTTTTTTTCTTGGTACCCCAGAAAATTATTGGTGTTCATGTTATAATCTGTTTTAAGTGGAAAATGTCGTTTATCATGTTCTTGCGAGACATGAGTATTTTAAGTGCTGAATTGTGGAACCTTCTTTTTGAAACAGATTGTATTTACCAAACTGTATGCCAATCTAGTTTCTGTGATATATATCTTATTTTGGAATTGAACCCTGTTTTCGAAACTGTATTTACTATCTATGTTGCTACTCACTAAGCTATCAGCTGACTTAGTTGTTTACCATTTCCAAGTGTTAGAAGGACTTAGAGTGGACTCATAGCATAGCGGGGACTCAATTGCATGGACCTCTAGGGCATTTATTTAATTGTTTTAGGTTGCTTTGTCGAATTTTGTGCATACATTGTGGTTGAGTTTTATTTAGAATTATTTTATTTTGTGGGCAGTTTGTGTCCCATTTAGTATATATATATTTTTAGAAAGTTGGTTATGACTTGTTTTTCATTTGTGGTATGTCACTGGATTGGGTGTTGATTTATTTATTTCTGGGCTATCATCACATTTATTCTTTATGGTTTTGGGTTCATGTTTAGGCTTACGTGTGCCTTGGGCTAAGTCCCTGTGGGCCCACGGCCGGTCATGCCCGGATTTGGGGTGTGACAATAACTAAAATTACAACAACAATTTTGGGTTTGGTGATGGTTTTGGTGAGTACTATAAGGGAGAGAAGAAGAAGAAGAAGAAAGAGAATAAAGTAAGAACTTTTTTCTCGGTCAAAACTGGCGATGGCAGCGGCGGTGGCAGTAGTGCACCAGCTTCGATACCGGTGCCACCACTGCAAAACCGGTCAATTTTGAAGAGAGAGCCGATTTTTCTAAGGCGAGTCCAGTAAAGACGGTGATGCATATGCAGCAATTTTCGGGGATGAGGCCGACGTCGGAATTCGGGTTGGTGGAGACGCGGCCGCTTCTAGTAACCAGAATGGGATGCCACAGCGGCGACAAGACATTTACTACCTACGATCTCGTGGAGCAGATGCAGTTCCTCTGTGAATGTCGTGAAAGCCAGAGATCTTCCATCGATGGACATTATAGGTAGTTTAGACCCATATGTGGAAGTCAAGCACGGAAACTACAAAGGCGTTACTAAACACTTGGAGAAGAACCAAAACCCAGTCTGGAACCAAGTTTTTGCCTTCTCCAAAGTGAATTTACAGTCGAATATAATCGAAATCATTGTCAAAGACGTTCCTCTTCGTGTGGGTCATGTTTCTGGAAAAGATGATTTTGTGGGTCATGTTTCATTCGAAATTGTAGACGTTCCTCTTCGTGTGCCGCCCGATAGTCCATTAGCTCCTTAATGGTACCAATTGGAGAACAAAAAGGGTAAAAAAATTTACAGTGAGATTATGCTGGAGGTCTGGCTCAAAACTCAGGCTGACGTGGCCTTTCCCGAGGCTTGGCACTCCGATGCTCATGGAATTAGCTAGCATAGTCTCGTGCTTTGTTATGGTCTCGTGCTCTCATCACATGTCTTTAGGAAGGCTAAATCGGTTTTCACATAAAATTTTAATAATAATGTTAGAGGTATTTATAATTTTATGGTGTTACTCTATGTACTAATTAATATATTAATTAATGTATCAATATTAGTTATGATATTATTATTAATTTCATGTATTATATAAATTATAAATATTAAAAATATTTTAAATTATGTTATATTATCAATTAATACATTAATTAGTATATTAATTTATACATATAATATTATTCATAATTTTATCCAAAATTTGTCGTCGTCATAATTATGCTATCATCATAATTATTCTTGTCTTGTTAAAGCCGTTGTTGTTGATTTCTCTTCTATTTCAGATAGGTATTATGATAGGGAGCTTTGGTAGAGCTCTAAACACAGCTCCATTGATGTGGTTGGATTTAAAATATATATATATATATATATATTATTGTGAGATTCACACAATTAAAACTCTTTTATAACTTTTATTTTAGAGTTTTTAAATATTTTTATTTAGATAAAGATATCGGGCGGTGTGGTGCCACCTTCTCTAATTAAAAATAATAATAGACTTCTTAAAAAAATAATAATATTAATCTTGTGATGATTGTATTATTTTATTTTATTACATATTATTTATCAATTCTTATGTATAAGCTTGATAAGAGATTATTTTAGGAAGATAATTAAAAATTAATTTTTTAGTTTTTTTATATTTTTTAAAATATGTGTAAAAAATATGAGAGAGAATATGATATAAAATAAGTTAAAAATTGAAAGATCATTTTTAACCATCTTCTTAAAATATGATAATGTGTTAATGGTAATATTATTTATCAATTCTTGTGTATAAGTTTGACACTAGCCCATAATACTACCAAATTCGACGAATTGAAGGAGCTTTTTTCTTCAACCAACAAGAAATGTTCTTCAAACCAGAAAGTGAGCACATCAAAGCCCTATTTCCCTTGTGAAAATGATATATATACTCCCCAAAAACCATTCACGTCCTCCTTGATCAATTTAGCCAAAATTCACCATGTAATCACACAAATATACATATAAATTTTTTTATAAAACATTCTTGTGTCGGGTGATTCAAAATTTTAAAAATATTATTATCACATTATTTAAAATAAATTATTTTTATAAAGAAAAAAAAAATCTGTTTGCCCATCTTTTTTCTCTCAATCATAATGGAAATTCAATGGCAACTGTTTTTTTTATTTTATTATTATTATTATTATTTTTTATTTTTTCTACTTTTTGAACAACCAGCCAATGCTCATTCCTTCATTCCTAAGAGTCAAACACGCATATCAATCCAAACCCTTGAATGCAACCACCCTATGCTCTCAGTGGTCTCTGACGTAGACCTACATTGGCCCACACCCATGTTCTCCTCAATCTTACGGGCCGAGTGCAGATCTTCTGCAATGGTTCCTATTTAAAACGACGTAGTTTTGTTTAATTTTTTTTTTTTGAATTGTTTGGGTTCCCGCTCTTTTCTCTTATCTTCTCTTTCATTTGTTTTGTTCCATATAAGCAAACAGAGAGAGAGAGAGAAATTGAGAGACGAAAGCGGAGGCGGAGGGACGCGACGGTAAAAGAGAAACGCAGAGGATAGTGGGTGACGGTGACGGTGACTCCAGTGGCAACGTAAGATTGCGGCGGTGACGAGGTTCGTTTCATCATTCTCATTTGTTCCTGTTATATATATATATGTTTGTTGTTGATTTGTTAAATGGATTGTAATGGTTTGTGACGAACCCATCCTATATAATAATTGGCATTCAATTAATTAAGAAAATTTGAGTTTTAATTATTCATTATTTTGAATTAATTTAAGATTTATGAGAATTATGGAGTCTGATTTGTATATGATTTGATTAATGATTTATTTTAGAATTAGAAATTGAAAGCTTAAATGGCTTAAGTGAAATTGATGAGTTGAATCGGTTTAATTTCGAGTATTAGATCATATAAAAGTTTAAATAAATATTTGATTCAGTTTAGTAAAATTAAGATATTTGATCAATTAGGTCCGAATTGGAGTTAAGTAAGTTATAAGAATTGAGAATTAAGATTATTATGAATTGAATTTACTTATGTGGTGTCTAATTTGACTATGCAATTTATTGACAAAAATTTTGAGTCTGATCAGAAATTGAAAGCTTAAATAATTTAAGAAACCAAAATTGATGATGGAAATAAGTTTAATTTGATATTTGAAACTTTTTGGGAGTCTAACTAAAAATTTAATTTAGATTGGTAAAATTAAATATAATTAATTGGGCTTTAATGGAAGTTAAATTAGACTAATTAAATTATGTGAAATTTGTGATTAGTTATGATTAATTAAATTATATGATAATCAAGATAAATTAAGATTGAGTATTACTTAATTAAGCTAATTTTAATTATAAACTAAATTGTGAAATTGTCTAGAATTTGAGGGAGTATGTGGGTGGGGGTGGGGGTGGGGGTGGGGGTGTGTTAAGAAATTCTATGGATGTGTGCATGTTAAGTGTTGTGAAATCCTACAAGAGTGTGTGTGCGTGGACGTGTAATGAGGTCAAAAGGGATGAGAGTAATGTGTGTAATGTGATGAATTGAAGGGTGTAATATATTATTGAGTTCAAGAACTCTAAATCGGAGTGTAAAAATGGCTCACAGTTCGTGGGCAGCTCGAAACTCGCCTGCGGCCCGGGGCGGACCCGACTTGTTTAGGCCCGTTTGGGCCTAAAACTCTGGGCTAGGGCTTGGGCCATCATTGTGAAGCCTGGTCCAGCCCATCCGCCAGCTTAAGGTCTACTCAAAGCTCGGCCCAAGGCCCAATGCTTTTTTAGTGGAAAATAATAAAATTTTAATAGAAAAAATTTAAAAAAAAATTGTTCAAGCCCGCCCAACGCCCGAATAATCCCTTGGCTTAGGCCTAATTTTTTGACTCGTGAGCCAGCCTGACTCGGCTCAAATTTTGAAGGGAGCCTATAAGGCCGGACATGGGCCGGGCCAAGCCAAATTGACACCCTAACTCTAAAAAGAGGGATAGAAAAGTAGTGGGGGAGAGAGAGAGAGAGAGAGAGAGAGAGAGAGAGAGCTTCTGATGGAACTCAAATTAAGAGAAGAAGAATAAAGAAGAAAAGAAGGAGACACAAGAATTTCTGAAGAGATTTAATCATTCAACAATTCTAGGTATGATTTCTATCTCCAATCTTATAGTAAATCCTCCCAACATCTCAAATCAAGAAGAAATAGAATCCAAATGTATGTAATTTTAAATATAATGAAAAGAAAATAATTAAGGTCAAGGACTAAGAAATTAATTTAGAAAATTTATCAATTGAGTTTAATTTGTGTTATTTTTCATGAATTTGGACTTCATCTTTACATGCATCAATGAATTTTTAAGAATTTGATCATTCAAGGTTATGTTTTGAAGAACAAAGAGAAGACAATTTGAATTTGGGTTTGATATGAAGAAAATTGATTAAATCTAAATTAGGATAAGTTAGAGAGCAAAATTATGATTTGATTTTGATTTTAATTTCATACATGCAAATGTTTTGCTAAGGAATTTACAAATTTAATTTCATGTTTTGAAGGAAAACAGAAAAGACTTTGAAATCAATTTTATATAATTAAAAAAAAAGAAATTGGTAAGAAAATAAAGAATTAGAGTTAAGTTCAAGTTTATGAAAGTTAATTTAGAAATTAATTATTTTCAATTTGATTTTTGTAGTCTTGCATGACATTAAATTCCATTGTTACATGCATGAGTAAATCCTATAAGTCTTGAGTTTTAATTACACATGCATCATAGATTTTTAAAACATTTGAAGGATTAATTTCATGTTTTGGTATAAGAAGAACAAGTTTTGGAAAATTATGAATTCATGAACATTTTGAGCTTAATCTTGAATTAAAGGAATTTTGGTGTAAATGGTTTGATTTTGATCCTAATTTCACACATGCAAATATTTTCTAAGAGTTTCATAGCTTTAATTTCATGTTTTGAATAGTAAGAAAAAGAATTTAGAAAATCTTATATGCATGAGATTTAAGTTTTGATAATTGGTGAGGTTTTAAGTACTAATTTCTAAATGGTCATGTATTTGTGTTTTCAAAAGTATTTTTACGTTTTTAAGTAAACCATGAAAGATCTCAAGTTTTGAAAATGAAATTTGGAAACTAAATCTTCAATTTTGAACATTCAGAAAAATTACAAACCGCTTGAGTGACCAAGTGTTAGCTCGAGCGCACTTTTGACCCATCTAGTATTTTTGCAAACAATATAGTCCGCTCGAGCAACCAAGTGGTGACTCAAGTCATCAGGCTATTTTCAGCATGACTTGAAAAATTATGCTTTGCTTATATTTCGATCTCATTTCTTTCCAAGCATTCTAGACATGATTTTTGGCTCAATGAAGATTAATAAGCTAATAATCAACATAAATTAGTTGGTTAAAGAATAAGTCATTGATTTAGTAGTAATTGATTAAGAAGCCAAGTAAGAAATCGGTCTATTTGGAAATGAAATATTTAGTAATGAAATAATATGTGAAATGAGAACTCGATTTATTTGAGAAAGAAAGAATAAGCGTAGTAGAACTTCAGATTTTTTAAACAGAAAAGACAAGAGAAGTTAAGTTTGATCAAGGAAGTGATATTGTGTTTCAATGTGTATCTGTTATGTGTTTGTATAGGTCACGTGCTACGATCCATCTGATTTGCCTCTAGAGCTATCTGTGAGTAACAACTTTGTAAAGATATGTTGATTATAAGTATTTTCTAACTAATATGATATACTCTGTTTTTAAAAATGCTAATTTCTTATTAGAATGAATGATTGTCCAATTTCTGAAATGTATTCGTGGCATCTTTAGCATTATGTGTATCTGTCATGTGTTATCTGTTATCTAGTATCAGGGATTCACGTGGGTTCCTTTATAGAACTATCTCTGAAGCTTACATGGCTATATGATACACGTGTGTCATCTTTAGTATTTTCTAATTCATGTGAATAGGTTTTTATGACCATCTACTCTGCATGTGGATCTTTATGACTATCTACTCTACACGTAGGTCTTTATGACTATCTACTTTGCACGTAGGTCTTCTGTGACTAATCTGTTCTGTTAGCTAATAGATATACCACTTATAACTATTTACAAATAAGAATATGTATATGATTCTGTTTCTGATCTAAATTCTGATTTTTGAATCTGTTATGGGACATCATTCGTTAAAAACCTTTACTCCGTTGTTATTCACTAGATTCCAACTCACTATTTATGTATATGTATGTCACAACCCAACTCTAGGGCTTAGGACTAGAATTGCGACTTACTAATTAATTCTAATCTTAATAAATTAAGTAGCGCATGCAGAGGCAGAATGGTAGTAAGAAAATAATTAAACATAAAATTAACTTTATTCTACTATTTCAATAAAAGAAAATGCATCCATAGAGCTTTTATTATTTTATTATTCAGTGGCAGACTATCAGTAAAAAAACAAAAGGGAAAGAAAGAAAAGAAAAACAAAATAACAAATTTGTATCAAATTCTTGTGCAGGTCCCACTACGCGAGGTTACAGGTCTTTGCTATGTCTCATTACTTGGAAGGGTAACAGCTATAAGTACACAACAGAGTGAGAAATATTATACCAAGAGTAAGGGGGACACAAAATAACCATGGATAGTTATTTAAGTTAAAACATTAACATAACTTAATTTGAATAACCAATTATTTAAGTGGCAGAAGCAGAAATTATGTAAATAAATAATCATAACCACAGTACAGAACATGACAGAGGTCATTGGAGTGACAATCAAAATAGAAGTCAATGGATCTATGACAAATAGAGAGCCACAAAATGACCAATTAGAAGCCACTGGTTTAGTTAAGTCCCCCAAGACATAGGACTCCCGTAGTGGTAATTACAGAAAATAATTGTTTATAAAATCATTATCAAATAATTTCTTAAATTTAAATAAACATATCCATGGATTTCAAATTAAGCAAATAGAGTTTAGAAAATAATCAACGTAATTGAAATAATAATATAATTTATAAAACACAAATTGCGTAAAATAAATTATAGTAACTCAAAATATACGTAAAATATATTATGGTGACTGTAAGTATAATATAACTCACCTTAAACTTGATCTTTAAGCTTTGTTTTCCTATTATTCACTTTTTATTTTTGTGATTCCTTCCGAACTTCTCTGTGCCTTACTATTTCTTGTTTTGCAGGCTACTCCTTCGTGCCTTACTATTTCTTGTTTAGCAAGCTACTTCTCACGTCCTTATATACACCATCAAAGTGATGACTCACACCTATTTAGTAATAATAACTTTCACATGTGGTATCTTAAGCATCCTCCAGCCAATTCCTCATTTATACTTTGATGATCTTATCCTATTACTATATATACATATTCACCACCCTATATGCTAGGGTAGTGACGTGCCATTGTTTTATATATATATATATATAGAATAATTAATCACATATTTAATAACCCAATGTCAAATTAGATTTATATATTTATTATTATTATTATTATTATTATTATTATTATTATTATTATTATTATTATTATTATTATTATTTTAAATTTGTTATTCCCGTGGTGTTAATTAAACATTTAAAGTGTCACAATGTATGTAGGTGATCAAGTGTGTAACCAGGCTTAGAAACGTCTACTTAAAATTTGTTTTTGTCAACCAATCTGTGTGCCTCCCATAGAGGTTCCAGATATTTCTTATGGTCAAGGCTATGTGAGTAAAGTTTAAGTTTTTGTTTTCTCGTTTGTTAAACAAGTTTTTGTTTATTCTATAATTAGGGCTAAGTCCCTTTTGTCTAGGCTATATATATAATGACATAAGGATGATGTGTATATATATATATCAAGTTTAAATTTTTCTGTCTCATATAAGTTTGCACAGCTCAATGGACAATGTATATTTAATATTTGCTTCCGCTAGCCCTTAATTTTGTAAATCTATTTAAGAGGCCTTCGGTAATCTTAAGATTACTAGCCAGTCATGACGCCAAACTTATAGGGGCGAGTTTAGGTCGTGACATAGTTGAAGAGAAATTACCGACTATAAGAGATGCGGCGACTTCTTGTTAATTTCTCTTTAGTAACCTCCACTTGTTGCGCATTTTATGTTTCTAATTATTGTACGAGGACAAACTAGATTTGTATCAGGAAAAAAAAATACTAAGGACAGATTTATTGTTCCAACATAACATATTTTGACTTGTAGTTTGATAAGGGTTTGTTGTGGATTTTTTGTTTCTGATTTTGATGACAAACAGAAGGAAAAAAAATCAGATTTATTATAGTAGAAAAAAAATCATATTATTTAGATTTATTGTTCCAATAGAACAATTTTGACTTGTAGTTTGATAAGGGTTTGTTGTGGATTTTTATTTTTTTTTCCAATTTTAATCACAAACAAGAAAAAAAAATCAGATTTATTGTAGTAGAAAAAAAAATCGCGGAGGACAGATTTATTGTTCCACCAAAATAGATTTTTTGAGGAAACAAAAACAAACAATGAGCCTCCCTCTCCTCTCTGAAACAAAAACAAAACTTTTTTCTGAAATAGAAAAAGGAGAAGAAATGGGGCATTTCTTGTACATTTATTGGGTTAGATTTGTTGTTTTTGAGGAGTACAAAATGAATGTCTAGGATGATTTCTAATGAGAATGGCATCAAGGCCTAAGGGTCTAAAATGGGGTTCTACACAATTTTGCTCATCCAACTCATTCTTTCATTTTTTTATGACGTGGTATAAATTACTGTATTCTAGGCTTGTACATGTGCAAGATCTTGATTATCAAAGAAAACAGTTAGCAGTTACATAATTTGTGCCTTTGAATTCCTTTTTCTCACTGCATACAGGACAAGTGTAATATATTCATCTTTCTTGTATAATATTCAGTAACAGTCGGTCACACTTGGTGCTCATTGATTCATTGTTTTAGACTATTGATTAATGGACCAACTCTTCAATAGTCTTTGATTAAAAAGACACTTTAAAGGTCATATATAAATTAAAATTCATTATTCAAATAAAAAAATGTAGAGGTACTATTTTTACTTATCGTTTACTTTTAGTTTGGGAAAGGCTTACATGGCTTACAATTAACTAATTAGGATGCTGATGTAGTAGGTGTCAATCTTTTTGTTTCAGCAAAAATCTGTTGTGGATTTATTGGGTTAGATTTGTTGTTGATTAAAGTGATATGAGGTTAGAAATAATGTTGATTCAAGCAAAAATTGATTTTTCTGTCATCTTTTTATAAAAATCTATTTTTTTCTATCATCCTTTTATTATTTGGATGCTATTGAATTGCAGGTGATGGAACAAGATAATGTTATTGATGATTGGAAGTTGAGATTTGGGATGTCATTTAATTGTGAACAAGCTAGATATGACTTTTACAATACCTATGGAGGAAAGGTGGACTTCAGTATGGCGTATGCAAATAAGAGCAAACATATCAAGGAAATAACTTTACGAACTTTTGTGTGTTACAAAGAGAGAAGTCAGGGTGTTTACAAGAGTTGCCAATGTGATAAAAGAGTAGACAATGTTTGTAATTTTTTCAAATGTTGTTGTAATTGACAAGACTTCAATATTGTTGTAAGTAACTATGTTCAATGTTGTGATTGAATAAAGTTTCAATGTTGTATTTGAATGGTTTAATTTAAAAATAGTGTTATTCATTAGGATCTTTTAATGGTTTGAGTGCAATTTTTAGCAATACCCATTAGCTTACTTGTATACCAAAAAATTCCCACTTGATTAACAAGTTTCGTAAACAATACAAGATTATAGTTGCAAGGTGACACATCATTCATTTTGATCCAAATTCATTGTGATCAAACAAATCACTATTCATGCCAACCAAGGAGCCACTTCAGTAATCCAACCAAATTTTTTCCTTCAATTTAAATTCATCATATTCTTGTGCCAACTCCAAGAACGACAATAGAGTAATATATCATACATTACATAGACATCCCCTTGCTATTCTTCATCCAAATCCTTATAGCTCCAACATGTTACTATAAAATAGACAATCTCCTTTATATTCCTCTTTTACTACTCATCACTGTTGTTTCCTTGTTTTTGTTTTTTTTTTTTTAGGACACTGTTGTTTCTTTTGTATTTGTTTTTGTTTATCTCTATGGCAATATGTTGATTGTCTTTTAAGCATTGGTCTCTTCCAATACATTCAATAGAGAGAGTGCCTGCAACATTTAAACATAAACAAAGGTTTAGGCCTCGTTTGGGAACCCTCCCATTTAGCCAAAAAGTCAAAAAGTTACTAAATTAGCCAAAAAGCCAACAATTCATACCAAAAAGTCAAAGATTCTCTTTTCTCTCTACTTTTTGTACATCTTTTCGTAAAAAGTCAAAAAAGTCATCCCAAACATACTAGTTTTTTTTAGCTCATATTTTAGCCAAATAACCAAAAAGTTACTAAATTAGCCTGTTCCCAAACGAGGCCTTAGAATTGGATTCAGCAAATACCAAAACACTAAATTTGCTCACATACAAAATTTAAACTCGTCTAAACTATTATTACCTCTTAAATGTTGAGTTCAAAGCGGAACTTGGGGCCATCGTAATGATGAAGGTCGCACATGGCAATATGTTGATTGTCTTTTAAGCATTGGTCTCTTCAAATACATTCAACACAGAAGGGTGCCTACAACATTTAAACATAAACATGTTGGAAAATTTGAATTAAAATTTACTCCAAAGGTTGTGTTTCTTGAGATGGAAGAGTGTGTCCTTTTGAAGGGTCACAACCTTTCTGAAGAGTCACAGAGGAATTTATAAATTCCATCTCCCTCACTTCAATTTGGATAGAGAATTCGTCATTTCTTCTTTATCTTTACATTTATTCTTCATATTTTCCTGAATCTAATTTTTCTATAAAGAGAGTGCATGCATAGTGAAATTCGCTAGACTTGCAATAGTAGTGCTGCTAGTGCAAGACATTGATCGTTGTATCCTGGGAGATAGACTTCCATTGAATCTTAAGCACCGGTGGGAGGATGAATCTGTCTTAAAGAAAAAGTGTCACACACTCGACTCGATCAGGTTTTATTGTAACAACCCTCGTACTGATTACTGTTAAACCACTGAATTATAGACTGAATACCATTAAACTGAACTGCTAATGACTGGTAAGGGAACTGGATGAACTACTGAACAAACTGAATGAAACTGAAACTGGAACTGAATAAGTTTGTCTATTGAATTGCGTGTTGCATCTGTTTGAGTGTATGACTATCTGTTTGCATTTTATGTTTAAACTGCTAAATGAAGGCCTTATCGGCGGCCGATTTAGAAACCGTTTGATGTTTTAGAATCAGTAGAATATTTCTGATTTTATGGTATATTCATCTAAAACGTGATTAGGAATGATTAAATTACAATAAAATGAGTTAATTGAGAATTTGAACTTATTTACGGTTTTGCCATTGAGTGGGACTTTTGTTTATTCTTACTAGAGCCTTAACACACTTAATCTAAGCATTTGATCAGCCTATTTCCTTAAGCTTAGCCGACCAACCATGGAGAGAGTGAGAGAGAGAGAGAATTGAATTCATTCTTGGTTGAATTGGCTAGAACTACTTGGAAATTGCTTGAAGGTTGAAGTGTGTATTGCATATTTGAGCTTGTTCATCTTGAATTGGGACTTAGGTAAGAATTACAACCATTCAATTGTTGAGTTATGCTGTCTCTTGCATCTTTCATGCCAAATCGTTGAATTGAGTTTGGTTTTAGTTCATCCATGGTGAATTAAGTTAGAATTAGTGCATGCATGTGTGAGTTAGTGAATTTGGAGTTAAATTCATGCTTGAGTGGTGCATGCATGTCCATGTTTATATTGTGGCCCATGTTTTCATCACATTCTTGAAGAAATGAGCTCTCTAGAGCAAGATTTAAAGCTGAAAATTGGTTTGAAGTTCATACTTTTCATGTTTGGAAAACATGCTTGAAAATGGGTTTGAAATGACTTTGATTGACCAACCCTTGGCCCTTGCATGTGCAAAATAGCTTTTGAAACTTGTTACACTTTGAGTTTGAAGTGTTTTTCCAGAATTTGGGGCCAAGAGGTTGAGTTTTGGATGGTTGAATACTTGGTTCGAACTTGGGAGACAAATCTGGAAATTCCAGATTTTGCTTCCTCGCTCGAGCAAGCACCTTTATTCAGGGCTCCGCTCGAGCGAGCATCGAGCGTGGTATCGCGCGTAAAAATTGAGCATCCAGTATTTTTACTGTTTCATCAGAGCGCTCGAGCGAAGGATTGTTCGCTCGAGCGAAGCCTTTGATTTTGCAACCTCGCTCGAGCGAAGGAAGGCTCGCTCGAGCGAGACCCCTGTTTTCAGCAACTTTTGAAAAGTGCCTTCCAACTGTATTTTTGCATCCTCATCGCATCCTAGGCATTCTTAGGCCTAGTTTAAAGCATCTTAATGAGGATTTAGACATAGAACCACACCGAGGGAATTTAGGGATTTAATTACCATCCTTTCCAACTGTAAAACTTAGTGTATGTTCTGTTGATTGACTGTTTAGGGTTGACTCTCGGGGACGCGCTCTAGCTACTGATAGCCCAATCACTGTGAGTAACAGATGTGTAAAGATATGTTCAAAATGGTTATCTTTTGAATACTGTTACTGAACTGTTTACTGAACTGATATTATTTATTGAATGAATGTATGTCCTATTTCCTGAACTGTATTGTGGCATCCTTAGCATCTACTGTCATTGACTGTTACAGAGCTCTGTCGGTTTCCTTGTGGAACCATACTGTTTACTGAATGATTGGCCATCATTATTGTTGGGTCTGCAAAGGCCCGGTCCTTTTGGACCTACTGTTTATAGGCTAATGGATGTACCACATATGACTGATTGATTAAAGTATTGATTGACTGAAACACTGAAAGATTGAAATACTGTATAATGAATTGATTTCATTACTATAAGGACATTCATTCATAACCTCTTTACACGTTATGTTATTCACTGGGCTTTAGCTCACTGTTTATATATATGTAGGTGCTCAGCCGCCCGACCGAAGCTAGGAGCGTGGGATTGGTCCCCAGTTTTGTCAGCCAGCCTTTTGTGCCTCACTGTGAGGTTCCGAGACGCCATGCCATGGCTCGGGGTGTTTTTGTGTCCCCACTAGTCTCCCACTGCTTTGTACTGTATTGTACTTTTGGTATAGACTGTTTGAATGTACTGTTATCGAGGGATTGAATCCCCGTACTGAATGTCTGTAATAATTGTGTATACTGTACTGGTAGTGAATGCATATATGTATGAAAAATGTTTTTGGCATACAGATTAACACAGCTCTATGGACACTAGTTTTTACTGTTTTGGCTTCCGCCAGGCCCTGAACTCTGTATTTACTGTATTGCTGATTGGCAGGCCTTTGGTAATCTCGGATTACTGGCCAGTTACGGTGCTAAACCCATAGGGCCGGGTTTGGGTCGTGACATTTATCTATTTATGTTAGTAAGTTTTGTTACGTTATTATGTCAATTTATTTCAATTTTGGTTTTGCTCCAAAACCGTTACATATTTTTAAATTATATTTTCCATATAGTTTGGTACTATTTTTCTAACAATCTTAAGATAGATTTAAACCTATTTATGGTTTTTGGGAAAATATAACTGATTTATTATTTGTATATGGTGAATTGCATGAGCCGGTGGCTCTTCAAATCTATTTTTACAAATTTCAATTTTTTTGGAAAGATAATACGTTACTGTTTTGTAGAAAAATGAAATACTTTTTTTCTTTGTTTTTTTTTATTTGGTTTGGTTTACATAAATTGTTGTTTCAGTCCAAACCACATTTGGTTCAGATAGAATTTGTTTATGTGTTTTCTAGAAACATTTATTTGTTGTCTTACTGTTTTGTATGATCTAATCTGATTTTATACAAGGTTCTGTTATTAGACAATAGAAACATAAATTTTGCTATCTAATTTTAACGGTTAAATTTATTTAGATACAATTCATTTCTTTTTCGGATTTGTTCGCATCAACATGTTTTTGGTATATTGCATATTTTATACATTATTCAGATGTTTCGAATATGAATCATCGTACTTGTATTTTGATGTCATATTGTTTAGTAATGATATTTTCTTATTAAAGGGATTATTCCAATCTTGGGAAACTTCTATGCAAAACCCCTTTTCTTGGAAAATCCAGTAGTAGAATTATGTTCAAGGCAAGGTTTTTTTGACGAGAATTTTTTCCAACAATTTTAAAACAAAAATTTGAATATATTAAAGATAGATTTCCAATCAATCTTTTGGTTATATTTTATAGAAAATGTTTCTAAATTTGGTACTGATTTTTCCAACAATCAATATGTTAGACCATCATATTTTCCCCCCTTCAATATATAAATTTATTGATTAATGATTGTTAATAGTTTATATGCAATTATTATTGTTGTATAACTGGAAACTTGCAGCGTGAATAGAACTTATCATGATAAATATTTGTTTCTATGATGTTAGTCATCATTCGAATATATGGTATTAAAAAAATAATTTGTTCAAATCAATTATTTTTGTGCATTGTTTATTTGGAGATGGAATGGTGCAACTTTGAATTTTACTGCATGATTACGGTATACTTTCGTGTACTATCAGTGTGAAGAGAGAGGAACAGATAAAGAAAACCAGAAAGAGACAAAGAGGTGCATGATGTGACCAGACATCAAATTGCATAAGTTAAACAGCCATCTCTCTCTCTTTCTTCACTCTGTTCTTTGTGGCATTTCGGAAAACTTTCTATAACACCAAATTTCTCTGTTTATGTGTCTTGTGTTAATTGTCTTACATCTGTACTTTGCTTGGTATTTTCCATGATGGCAATGATAGTCTATATAGAAAACTTTTTATATATAAAAGTTTTTTATTTTTTAATTTAGTTTATTTATTAGAAAGTTGGTTTTTTGGTTAAATCAGAACAATCTGGAAACAGTTTTCTGTTTTGTTTATATAAACTATGCTGGAACAGTTTATTTAAAACTGTTTTTTTTAAACGGTGCTGGAAAGGGTTGTTTTTCAAAAAAAAAATTTATATTTATTTTCTTATTCTAGAAATTGTTAAACTGGTTTTGAACAGTTTATTTTTCTAGTTTTTCCAATTCTGAAATTTAAACTGTTTTTCTGTATTTCCACTTCTAGAAATTTTTGTTTAAATTTGTTTTCTGATTTTCAGTTCTGGAATTGTTTTTAGAAACTATTTTTAACAGTTTTGACTGCTTTTCAGTGCTAGAAATTTTAATTTATTTGTGGCCATGCCTAAATATGAGAGTTGATAATTAATGTTTACAATTCTTTGTGATATGATATCATTGATTGATATATTTGATATATCGATTTGGTATGTAGTGTATTATAAATGGATGTCAATTATTTATCAAAGTATTGATAAAATTGTAAACTTATGTGTTTTGACATAAGAGGAATTATAACTATTCTTTGGAATAATGACTATGAAATTGGTGTGGTGATCGATAACTCCGTAATAAAATATTATATGAGTTAAAATATTTCATGGGTGAAAGGCACTTTAGTAATTGTCGACGTATTCACCAATACTGGATAAGATAAATAAGATGTAAATGGAATTATACATTGATATTTATATTCCATGTTGAGATTGGAATTAAGGGTTGCAGTAAACAAAAAGAAATAATGCATGGCTAAAGTAATGTTATTTGACAAAATGTTGTGGCCACAACCGGTATTAGCCATGTTTCCTTTGTTCTGCAAAAGAAAGTTATGAAATTTAATTGTATTTTAGACAAATTAGTATTGTGATTATATTCACAAAGCAATTTACATCTTGTTATTTCGTTCAAGTATGTCAATTAATGATATATTCTAATTTATCTCAGAATTGTGGGAGTGTATTAATATTTTTGTATAATTATACATCAATAAGAGAAATTAAGTTTCCTTAGAATGCTTAAAATGTGGAGGTGCTTGGAGGATTTTACCAAAGCAATGGTTCCGATAATAGTTCACAAAGAATCTCAATTCTTTTTATAGGACAAAGGTGGAGTAAAAGCAAAAATGGTTTCATTTACTCCTAAGGAACAACTCTATGTTTATTATTTAAATTTGAAAATGGGAGTGACATAGGGTAACGGTAAGTCTCGATGTAATCAAAGACTTAATATCGTAGGACATTTGCTTTCAGTTGTGAATATTGTCTAAGGATAATATAGTGGATTCACTAACTACTCAATGATATATAATTGAGAATGTCAAACGAAAATAGTGGCTGCTAAACAAAAAATTTGACTAGAGAGCAAATGAAGAAAAGTTCATCAAGGGGAATGTGACCTTACTTGGATCACTGAAGATCTCAAGAACTAAGTTCAAAAGAATAACTAAGTTATGCGTGGCTCGCTAGAAATCACTAAAGGAGTCTATCTCTTATCCATTCTTATGATGAGAGTGATATCTGCAATATTTGTTGTATATAGAGGACTTAGGGTAAGCAATGCTTTTAATGATCACTTATATCTTGAAAACCCTAGAGGGGTATCTTTCAAGAGAAGTATTTAAGAAACTCGAAATAAGGATTACCTATATGAATGTGAAGGGGCTGCTTCTATGAAAATTGATAAGGCTAAATTTTCTAAAACACTCATGAAACACCAGGACATGCCCAAGGCCAAAACGGGCATAACCGTGAGAACTAAGTTGTGTCTGGAGATATTCTATGTGAATTCTATTGTCTTGGCTTACACAAATTGCTAAATAGTTCAAGGCATCACATCTACTGATTAGCCAATAAGTCCAATAGGCTTTCACTAGGGAAGGTTCAAAGCCAAAAGGTACCTAGCCCGATATAGGGTATTTCCTTAATGTACTCTCTCTTTGTTTGCATGTTATTGCATGTCCTTTCCATAAATTTCATTTTTGTGGGGGATTGTTAGAAAATTTGAATTAAAATTTACTCCAATGGTTGTGTCTCTTGAGATGGAAGAGTGTGTCCTTTTGAAGGGTCACAACCTTTCTGAAGAGTCATGGAGGAATCTATAAATTCCATCTCACTCATTTCAATTTGGATAGAGAATTCGTCATTTCTTCTTCATCTTTGCATTTATTCTTCATATTTTCCCAAGTCTAATTTTTTCTATAAAGAGAGTGCATGCACAGCGAAATTTTCTCACCTAATCTCTACTAGTTGATGCTTCAATTTCTCTTTCTTATATGTATACATATATGATTTCTTGGGTTTGATAATCCCAACTTGAAGCTTGAACCCATGAAGGCTACTTTTCCCATTGTCAAATTCCCAATCAATCTCAACTCCACTACCTATGATGATCAAGATGTTCCCATGCCGTCCCATGATGACAAACAAAGGGTCATCAATGAGATAGACTTCTTCGCTGAAGTTGAACACCACTACTCCAAGGCGACAGCCTCCGCAAGCGATGAAAATGACTTACCCGGACCTGCCCAATTAGATTTCAATGTCAAGTCAGTTACCCATTTCAATTCTTCTATTTTTTTTGTTCGTCATATATATCAAATTTCTTTTTATATGTTTTTTTTAGATTAATTACATTTGTAGTCTATGTTATTTGAGTCAAATTTTAATTTTGTTGATCCTTACACTTTAAATTTTATTTTTAAGTTGGTGTTTCGTTCAAGCTAAAAGCTAAAATCAATAATTTTGGAGTATTTGTAAAAAAAAATAACGAAAATTTAAACCCAAAGTTTGGGAATTTCAGAAGTCCTGTGACTAGCTTTGTTAGTCCCATTCTTCCATTTGGGGCTTCAAGTTCATCCTTCAATGAGATAGATTACAAATTCACTTGTTTGTCTTCCAACAAGATATCTCTATTTTCTGAAATTTTTCTTTTCAAAATATTGTTTAGTTCTAATTCAAGATTGTGCACTTTACTAAGTTGAGAATGGTCTCCTCAGGTTGTAAGTTTTGGAGGAAGAAATATTGATCCAATGGCATGGGAGCACAAAAAAATCCCGGGAATCACGTTTTCCTACTCAGGTATGTCAAGTGGATTTTAATGAATTGTAACATTTTTGCCATTTTCACCTTATAAATAACAAAAAATTATCCTATATATATATATGTACCTAATTGACAAATAAAGTTGTTGTGTAGGTTGTTAAACCTATGTTTTGTTAGAAAAATAGTACCAAACTATATGGAAAATATAATTTAAAAATATGTAAACGGTTTTTAGGCAAAACCAAAACTAAAATAAGTCGACATAATAACATAACAAAACTTACAATACATAAATAGATAAAACCTGATTGAGTCGAGTGTGTGACACTCTTTTCTTAAGACAGATTCGTCCTCCCACTGGTGCTCAGGATTCAATGGACGTCTATCTCCCAAAATACAACGATCAATGTCTTGCACTAGCGGCACTACTATTACAAGCCTAGGGTCCTTTCTTGGTTTAGGAGGTAGGGCTATATAATCTAGGGTCTTGTTGTAATCAAATACACAATTTGAATATATAGATTATTCATTCAGAATTCTTATATGATATCAGAGCTGCATGCAAAACCCTAATCTTCTTGGTTGTTTCTCGGTTCGAAATCTGAGTATGGTTCATGATTCAAATAACTCTTCTCTGTTGTTTACCATCTCTGTTCTCTAAAGTCACGAGAGTATTAGCAGTGTTTCTTGCCTCTGCTTTCGTCGTGATCAGCTAATGCTCTCGCTGAAGTCGCGACCTAGTCTTCTCTCACTTTTTGAACTCGCTTGGTTGCGATTTCCCTCTCTCAAGTGCCATCTGTTCGTCTCTCCCTCTGGTTCGGCAAGATCGAAGAGAAGTCTGCCCTTGTTCCTCTCGATCGGCTTGTTGGCTACTTTAATTCAGAGTTGACTTCGACTCTCTCTCTCTCTCTCTCTCTCTCTCTCTCTCTGCTTGAGTAGTGTTTTGAGTTTAATACATTTATTCCAGGTTTATTTTAGCAATGGCAACGGGACAAGTTTTTCGTCTTCTACTCTCGCCTCGTATCATATAGGGAACATAACAAATCAAGAAAATGGCATGGTGAGTTAATTATGTCAATTTAAAAATAGAAAAACTCATAAAGAAGTAATATTATATAATATATATATATATTATATATATTTAATAAATAAAATCAAGGCAATGGAGCAAAACCCATATCTATCCCACTTCTTCGTTGGGGTCGAAAAAATCAAAGCAGGGCAAGAGATGAACGGGCAGAGTAAGGCATAAAAAAATTGTTATCCTTAAATTTAAATTTTTTTTTTTTAAGATATATAGGTTTTGTCAATTCTAAATAACTTACCCATATTATAGATCTAATTTAATATAATATAAGTCATATCTAAAATAAATTTTATTTTTAAAATATTTTTAACATACCTTTTGTAAGTGTAGAATGTTGATTTAAAGGAAAACAAGGCCTCTATGACAAGGCCAAGTTTATCTTTCTTGTCACAAGTTGTCTTCTTTAAATTAATCAAATCTAGGTAATGATAAATCGATAGATGTCATCTTTTTAACAACAAAACAAAAATAAGCCCACATGCATGAATTCCAAAACTCAATAGAATGGGGAAAATATGGATCAAAGGAGATATAATGACTACTTTTGACAAAACGTTTTATTTGATTGAAGGAAACTCTATATATATTTAACAAATAATTACATAGGGGTCATGTCAATATAACACTCTTCAAAGTAATTATGTCTCCAAAATTTATGTTTGATTCTATGATAAGTTTTTTTTTTTTAATGAATAAGTCATAAAACTATGATTAGGTTGGAATTAGGTTAAGTGGAATTATAAATAATAAATAAAAATTAAAAAAAAAAGATAGAGTTATGAGTATAAAAATATTGAGTAATAGAATTATTAGTGTAACAATATTAAGGGTTATTTTGAGAAAATGGTTAAAAATTAATTTTTTAACCTTTTTTTATTTTTTTATTTTTTTTAAAAAAATATGTAAAAAAATGTGAGAGATAATGTGATCTAAAATCGGTTAAAAGTTGGAAGGCATTTTCGCAAAATATGAAAAATAAACTATATTTATTTATGTATTAGTATTTTGATGTTAATTAAGATTACATTTACAAAATTATACTATAAAAGTTCTTATTGTAAACTGAGGTAAACTGGGGCAAAATATTTTTTTCCCCTCCAATCTTATGGTTTTAAATTAACAATCCACCTCAGTATAATGGTCTCATCACATTTTCTTCAACTAGACGCTAAACTTTGTTGTTTTTGTTGTTGTTTTTTTTTTTTTGGGGGGGGGGGGGGGTTTACCCACATAATAATTACCAATCTAGTCCCAGGGTCTGTGACCCACTGGAGGTTAGGACCACCAACATTCAATGTGTCATCCAGTGTTATTTATAGACATAGATAACAATAATAATTAGTACGGGAAGTATAGACAACGTGTAGAGTTTAAAATTTAAACACCAAAAAAAAAAAAAATTCCGATGATTAGTGAATTTTTCCTGTTGACAATTCATTGTTATTATTATTTTATTAATCAAAAAAAATCAAAAAATTAAAAATCACAAAAGGACAACAGGATAAAAAAAAAATTCCATCTCAAAGCTAAAAAGTCAAAAAAGTCCTATATCAAAAAAGTCAAAAAACTAACTAAAAATGTCATTGCCAAACGACCCTTTAATATAATTATATTGATTTTTTTAAAAAAAATTTAAATTTGCATAACGCTTAAACTTATTTTTTTCAATAATTGATTAATTATATGAATAACCACAGAAATATATATTTCATTTTATTTATCCTTATATTTAACCATTTCAGCATAGTGTCAATAGGACTCAGTGGGAAGGAGGTACACAAATTCATGTCTGAAAAAAAAAAAAAACTAATGGGAAGGAGGTGCCAAAAAATGGAACTCTTCCTTTGAATTTGCTCAACTCTAAACTAGGTTTAAAATGTTCTAAAGCCAAAACCCTAGTTGAATAACTTTGAGAATTAGTTGCACAAACTAGACCAAATATCTTATCCGAAAAAGATTTTTAAAAAAATAAAGAAAAAAAAAAAAAAAAAAAAAAAAAAAAAAAACTTTGGATTTATGGTGGAGCAAGCATCTAGGGGAGAGAATGCATATTTTTTGAATTAATGATTTCATGATCATTCATTTTTAATTAGTAGTTAGGAAAAAAATACGTATAAATGAGAAGCTTTGCAAGATTAAAAGATAAGATAATAAACTTTTACATCAAATTGATATTATTTTTTAACAAAACACTGAAATATTATTTTCCCTTTTAAATTTACAAATTTTACCTTAGTTTTTTGTTTTAACCCAATTATAAAGTTACTTAGCAACATTTTTTTTTTAAAACTTAAACCATTTTAGATAATAAAAAATAGGACAAATTACACTGGTCTTCCTTAAAATTTGAAAAAACAAAAAAAAACATAATAAGGTCTCGTTTGGCAAGTGACTTTTTTAGCCAAAAAGTTAAAAAATCACTAAAAAAAACCAAAAAATTAACAATTCATACCAAAAAGTCAAATATTCTATTTTCTCTCTACTTTTTGTACATCTTTTCGTAAAAAGTCAAAAAGTCATCCCAAATATACTAATTTTTTTTACATCACATTTTAACCAAAAAATCAAAAAGTTACTAAAAAACCATGTTCCCAAACGAGGTCTAAATCTCACAAGTTTAATATAATAGTGGTGCTACATGCACCAATTAATATACACAATAGTATGCTAACTAGTATTATGATATTATTATTGACCATATTTATTATACAAGTTATAACTACCCAAAACCATACAAATGAAGTCACATCATCTGTTAGCAAACTAATATATACATTAATTGACACATATAGCATTATTCTTAATACAATTACACTAGATTTCCTTAAAATTTTAAATAACACTTGGTTTCATTTTTATTAAAAATTTATTGATCGTATAAATGAAAAAATAATATTATTATCATTTCATATTAAAATATATATTTTATTTTTTATATCTCTATGTTTTCATATTATTTATATTAATTCTGATATTTTTCTATAAAAAAAATTTATAATTATATTAAAATTAAAAAACTTCCTTTATTTTATCTAGACGTAAGGAGATGGTAGTGTAATGTATCCAAAAAAAACATTTGATTACATTTATTTCAAAAAGATGCATGAATGGACACGTCCCATTAAATGAGGGTTGTGTTGTACTATACACGTTGAACATTTGCGGTTTTGTAATGGTCAATTTTTGAATGTTGACTTTTTTTATTTTTTATTTTGTTGGTTTGTATTTTCATTTATCACGTCTGTGTCATTTTTTTTGGGGAAAAAATACTAATAAGTCTTATAGAAATGTTAGGGATCATGAAAATTTTTTCATGAAAATGATCATGAAAGATTAATGATCCTTAGATTACCTTGATTAGTGTGTGGTGTTTTATTCAAAGTGTAATTCAAAGGTCACAAATCTTTCATGATCATTTTCATGAAAGACTTTTCATGATATCTAGTATTGCTGTAAATCTTAAGTTTAGATAGTTTGAATCATATAATCTTGTAATTTATTTGGTAGACTAGAAGGTTCCAAATTAATATTATTTACACTTAAATCCACGAATGTAATGCTTAGATTGGCTGTTTAGAGGGGGTAAATTGGGTGTTTAAATAATGTTGTAGTTACCAAAACACCCAAAAGTAAACTATAGCAATTTTTTCCTTTTCCCTTCATTGCAAACAAAATGGAAGCTTAAAAATTGGAATTTCAAAGTTTCTTCGTAGATGTTGCAGTGCTAATCCTCATTTTGTGTGAGTTAGACAATGGATTTGGCAACGTTGTACCTAGCATTCTTTATTCCCCAAATGACATTACAAAACCCCTTCAAAATCCTAGAAAATCCAAAAACCCCTTCTAGCAAATTTACAAAGGTAAAACGACGTGGGCACTAAGACATCTAGGAATGTGAGTAATGTTGTCGACGTAACATTAGCGATTTCACATCAATTCATCGGCGGCAACATTGATCATGTATTGATGCGATAATAACAGGTATGGGTGTCTTCGATATTACTTTGATTTTTGTAAAATAATACGACATCAAGGTCGATGTTCGAAATAGGATGTTTAAATGGTGCGTAATGTGGGGCTTTAGGTGATGTTAACATCGTGGTTTTCGAGATTACTAGTGACACCAAATGTGATGTTGTGTATGTACGTAATGTGACAAACGCATGGTGTTTTAGTTAATGTTTCTATGATTAGTTGGGTCTCGTGTAATGTTATTATTTTCGCAGGTGTGGAGGTTACCAATGATTGCAAATGTAATGATGTGCATGTATATAATGTAACCAATGCATTGTTTTTATATAACGTTGTTATGATTGTTTGGATCTCTTGCAATGTTAGTATTGTTGGGGGCTGGTGGGAGGATAACATTAATAATGTAATACCAAGTAGGTAACATCAACAATTCCTACAATCACTCCACAAAATTCCTAAAAAAATGAAAATATTAAACCATACCTTACGCACATACACCCAAATCCCAAAAAAAAAACATCAAAACCAAATCTCAAATAAGGGCAAACAAGTAAACTCTAATATTACTAAATCAAATCAATAATACATACTACAAATAAAAAGGACTAATTGGTTTATAAAAAATAAAAAACAAAACATGTAGGACTAACATTTCCTTAAATGAGATTTATGAGTAATTTTTCTCTTTTTTTTTTTCCAGTCCGATTTGTATTGTATTAATTTGTCATATCAAATATTTTATTATTAATTAAAAATATTAAATGTATAAAAAAATTTAAAAAAAATATGCATAAATTAAATTTAATAAAACTAATCTCTATTAAATGAAATTATTAATAAAAATATATAATTTTAGCTCAATTTTATTTTTTGGATTATTTTTTGATAAATTCTCTTTTTAAGTGTTTTATTTCATTTAACCCATATTCTTTTTCCATTAAGTCTTGTTTAATATAATATAACCAAATCATTCTTTCTAATTTTTTGAACATGTTTCTATTTTGAGACTAATACATAACAATAGGCCCTCATTTTATGGAGAAAAGCTCTCTCTCATTCGAAAAAGAAAATCTTTCCCTTATTTTATATAGAAAATCTCTCTCTTATTCTAAGGAGAAAATCTCTCTCGCATCTCATTGAGAAAATCTCAAATTATGAATTTTGAACCTTTTTATAATTTGAAAATTTTAAAAATAACGCAACAAAAAATCAAAATTAAAATCAAAATACAATATGAATGTTCACAGTAAACAACAAATATACAATCAACTTTTGAAAAAAGAAAACACATACTAAAGTACAATGTGAATATTCACAATAAACAACAAACATACAACTAACTTTCGAAAAAATAAAATTCATACCAAAATACAATATAAATGTTCACAATTTATAATGAACATACAACTAGCCTTAAAAAAATAACTCATATTAATGTAAACATTTGCACTGCAACGTGAAAACATAAAACAAAATTAAAAAAAGTAAAAATTGATTATTTCAATTGTTCAATGATAACAAAAATGATTATTCAACTAACAAGCATAGTAACAAAAATAACAAACATACAATTAACTTTTGAAAAAAAATAAAACTTGTACTAAAATGCAATATGAATGTTCACAATTTACAAATAATATACAACTAGTTTAAAAAAATAATCTCATATCAATGTGAATATTCACACTGCAACGTGAAAATATAAAATAAAATTGAAAAAAGTAAAATCGACTATTTCAATTGTTCAATGGCAACAAAAATTATTGTTCAATGGTAACAAAAATCATTGTTCAACCAACAAGCATAGTAAAAAAAATAATAAAATACAACTAACTTTCGAAAAAAATTCAAAAAAAGAAAAATCATATCAAAATTCAATGTGAATGTTCATAATTTTACAATTAATATACAACTAACCTTAGAAAAATTAATTTCATACCAATATGAACATTCACATTGTAATATGAAACAAAATTGAAAGAAAAAAAATTACGATTTCAATTGTTTAGTGGTAACAAAAAATGATTGTTCGAACAACAAGTATGGTAACAAATAACCAGTAATATGTGAATATTTACATATTGCAAAATATATAATTATGTCAATATCTATATTTCAACACTTATTTCTCAAGCTTTCAAATAATGTAAAATGTGAACATTCATACCGATTGATAAAAAAAAAATGGAAACAATGACAACAATAGAATTAGAAATCTAAAAAAAAAAAAATTGAAATCACTTAAAAACAAAAACAAAAAAATCCACCCATATCCTCATCATTATCATTAACAATCTATACAATTTCACTATTCAACCAATCCAAATCAAACCAAATCCACATTTGAAAAACATGTTTGTAACAAATTGACTAAATATAAATAGAGTTTCGACTTCCAACAATATAGGAACATAGAGTTTCAAATACAAAGTAACAATGGACGAATACAAAATTTTGAATACAAAATGACAATAGAGGAACACAAAACTTCACCGCAACAATAGAGGAATATAATATTATTTCAACAACATGTATAAACTAGAGTTTCGAAACCCTATCAAATAGAGAGTTTCGAAACCCTAACACAATACAATAATATCACAAATGTGAATGAAACTAATCAAAAAGAAAAACATGAATAACGGTAAATAACAAAATAGAGGTAATAACAAAATGAAAATATGTATATCTTTTTTCTATATAATACATATCAATAATATGTATAAGGGTATAATAGTCCAACAAACAATATAAATCAAGAAAAAATATAAATATAAATATATGAGACTAATTAGGTTATAATTTTCATTGATAGATTTATTGGGTTAGAATAAAAAAAAAACCCCCCTTTTTTAATTTACCAAATATCATATTTTATTATTATATTTATTTTACTAGTTAAACTCAAATAGTAGACAAAAAAAAATATGTTATCTTTAATTAAAAATTTAAAAAAAAAATCTATATAGTCTTAAAATGATACTTTACATATATTTTAATAAATTAAATAGAGTTACATAAGATATTTAAAAATCACATACATCTCTTAATAAAAATAATATTAAAATGTGTAACAAATTTTTTTACTAAACGGGTTATCTATATTGATTTTATGTTACACAAATCTAACACTCACTCGACCCCTTTAACATTAGTGTTATTGAGTCATTTTTTTTTTTTTTGGGTCAAAAAATAGTCAATTTTAACCCGTTAATTTTGTGTACGATTCAAATCGTATTATTATATCATTTTAAAAAAATTCACCCAAAAATATATGTTAAACGTAATATTTTAATTCTATTATATTATAAAATAAAAAATACATATTATATATATAAATATATTTAATAAATATAATCGGAACGAGAAGGGATTTGGGAGAGAAAAATTCATTCTCACCTCACTTCTAACACGAGAAAAACTCCCAAGACATGAGATCTAGACAAAGCAGATTAGAAAAAAATATATATATTTGAGATCTTTAATAAAATCTCTACGACTTTGCTCTGATAATGTAGAATGATAGATATTAATTTTGATTTATTACACAATTACATAAAATTTTATTTTCTCATCACTTTATTAGAGGTGTAATTAAAGATGATAAAATGTAAAAAGTAACAAAACTCTAGAAACATATCATCCTCATCATTCACAAGCTTTTCCACCACCCTTTAATTTATCATTCAATATTCAAGACCTTCAATCGAGCAACGCCACCAGTAACAAGGCCCTCAATAGAGCACTGCCACCTGTATTACATATATGTTAATTAATAAAAAATACCATGTACCTATAATTGTAGTCTGAAGATTACTCATTTTAAATTGTATTACATAAATTTAAAATTAATATAATATAAGGCATTCAGAATAAATATAATTCATTGATTATAAACACTTGTTGTGTAATTTTTTAAAAGAAAATGTTTGGGTTTCTATTTGGGAATGACCCTCACACCTCTAAAATGATCATAGTCCTTCATGTATGTATAGGACCTACTCATATATATATATAAAATTCATATCATGAGTAGTTCAGATTTGGTAGAGATCTTGTGAAAGTTTTGTAGAGATGGAATCTCAATCATTGCCCATTTTTAAGTTACATAACATTAGTATTAAAAATTTTAATTAACAATTATGTTATAAACATAACAATTATCACATAATTAAAAGTAAAAAAATTATAATAAATAAAATTTTATTAAAATTAATTATAAAATTAAATACATATTACTAATAAATAAATAATATTTTATAAAATTTATTAATGATGTCTTTATAATAAAAAATATGTACCCGCACATATATTAAAGCCAATAGATAATTATCTAGTCGTCGATTAAGGAGGCCTCAAAGACTGAAAAGAGTCTTGTCAATTTACAACATTGACAATGCTACGTAGTTCAAATTTTATGGCTCAAAAGTAGCTCAAATAACCAAAACGACGTCGTTTTGAGTACAGAACAACACAAAAATAGCCAAAACGACGTCGTTTTGGTCATTTGAGCCACTTTTGAACCACAAAATTTGAGTTACGAGACATTTTCCTTACAACATATACCCATAGTATTTTATAAATAAATGAATCTGCGTAAATATTTGAAAAAGAGAGATCCTTCCAAGAGCAAAGTTGCTTTTTGAAAACTTTTTTTTTTCTAAGATCAATGAAGTGTGTGATCATCTTTTTCTTTTCTTTTTTTTTTTTTTTTGGCTCAATGAAGTGTGTGATCATCATCGCTTTCTCATCACCCTATAAGTTATAATTAAAAGAGTAATTCCTACTAATTTAGATTAAATTAAAATTTATTAAAAATTAAATTGATATAATGTGAGCTCTAGATAAATAATTAAAATTTGTAACGGTACTATCGTCAAATTTTTAATTTTTAATTTTTTTATCATACGACAAAATAGATGTTAAAAAGTTAATAAATTAAATTATAATGAAAGAATCACAATCACAATATCAACTAATTTCACTTTATCACTATCTCAGACTCCGTTTGGGAAGTGGGTTGGCTTTTTGACTTTTTGGCTTTTTTGACTATTTTAGCCTGGGCTTAAAAGTTTGGTTTGGGAAGGGCTTTTTGGTTTTTTGGCTTTTTTGACTTTTTTTGTGAGAGGAGAGTGTAATGATTATGGGTTGGATGTGATGTTTTGTTTTTTGTGGCTAAAAAAGCCTATTTTGTCTTTTGTGGCTAAAATAGCCAAAAAAGCCCCAATAAGTTCTTCCCAAACACCACCTAAGAGCGGATTACAAAATTCTATATAAAATAAAAATTAAAGTATCAAATATTTTGAAAACAACTTTTTGAACATAATCCTATTGATGAGCATTTTATTTTTTTAAATAATAAAATTTACTATTCATATGGGTCCTATTTTGAAAGAAATAAATAAGTACCATTTTCGTTAAAATAAATAAATAGGTCTATTTGAAATAATTTCTTTAAAAAAAATCTTTTAATAAATTTGTGAAAAGACTATTTCACCCTTAATATTTTTAGAAATACAACCTTGTCTAATTGTAATTTTTTAAAGAAAAAATGGAAGAAAAAAAAATAATTCTAAAACAAAAATTAAAGACAATTGTCAAAATATTATATATCGATAATTTTTTTAATTATTTTATTATTTGTCTTTATTATTATTTTGAATAATTATTTTGAAACAAATAATCCATTCTCTTTACCCGCTAAGATTCTCTCACTCTACACCTAACGACATCACTCCCTCTCTCTCTACCATTATAGTTTCTGTCTTCTTACGACACAAACACATATCTCCTACTTCTCTTTCTCTCTCTCTCTCTCTCTCTCTCTCTCTCTCATCTCCAGACATAACCTGATATTTTCCTCCACCTCCCTCAACCAATTCTCCGGCCACGCGCCACCGTCATGGCCAAACTAGTGGTGGAAGTCCTCGACGCCTGTGATCTCATGCCTAAAGACGGCCAAGGCTCAGCGAGCCCATTCGTGGAAATTGATTTCGACCAACAGAGACAAAGAACCCAAACAAAACCCAAAGATCTCAACCCCCAGTGGAACGAGAAGCTCGTTTTCCCCATCGACGACCCACGAGACCTTCCCAACAAGACCATCGAAGTAGTTGTTTACAACGACCGGAAAGGCGGTGGCCACCACAACTTTCTCGGCCGCGTCAGGCTCTCCGGCGCCTCCGTGCCCCCGCCGGAGCTCGGGGCCGCGCAGCAGCCGCAGCGCTACCCGCTCGACAAACGCGGTCTTTTTTCAAATATTAAAGGGGATATAGCGCTCAAAGTATACACAATTTATAGTCAGTTTGGTCCGCCGGAGACCCAGACCTCCGGCCAACCGCAACCCAAGCTCCACCGGCAAACCCAAGCTCCGCCGCCGCAACCACCACCAGTGCAAGACATCAATAACAACAATTTTGGGTTTGGTGATGGTTTTGGTGAGGACTACAGGGGAGAGATGAAGAACAAGAAGAAGAAAAAAGAGGAAGTGAGAACTTTTTTCTCGGTCGGAACTGGCGGTGGCGCGCCAGCTCCGGTGCCGGTGCCGCCACCTCAAAAACCGGCCAATTTCGAAGCGAGAGCCGATTTCGCTAAGGCGGGTCCGGCGGCGACGGTGATGCATATGCAGCAGTTTCCGGGGATGAGGCCGCCGCCGGAATTCGGGTTGGTGGAGACGCGGCCGCCGCTGGCGGCCAGAATGGGATACCGAGGCGGCGACAAGACGTCTACCACCTACGATCTCGTTGAGCAGATGCAGTTCCTCTACGTGAATGTCGTGAAAGCCAGAGATCTTCCAACGATGGACATTACAGGTAGTTTAGACCCGTATGTGGAAGTCAAGCTCGGAAACTACAAAGGCGTTACTAAACACTTGGAGAAGAACCAAAACCCGGTCTGGAATCAGGTTTTCGCCTTCTCCAAAACGAATTTACAGTGGAATGTGATCGAAGTCGTAGTCAAAGACAAGGATTTTGCAAAAGATGATTTTGTGGGTCGTGTTTCATTCGATGTCACCGACGTTCCTCTCCGCGTGCCGCCCGATAGTCCATTAGCTCCTCAATGGTACAAATTGGAGAACAAAAAGGGTGAAAAATTTTACGGTGAGATTATGCTGGCAGTCTGGCTCGGAACTCAGGCCGACGAGGCCTTTCCCGAGGCTTGGCACTCCGATGCTCATGGAATTAGCCAACAGAGCCTCTCGAATACCCGGTCGAAGGTCTATTTTTCTCCGAAATTGTACTATCTTCGCCTTCATGTCATCGCTGCTCAGGACTTGATCCCAATTGAAAAAGGCCGACCAATCGAAGCATTCGCGAGGGTAACACTGGGGAATCAGACTCGAACAACTCGTACTTCGCAAATGCGACATGTTAACCCGGAATGGAATGACGAGCTTATATTTGTAGCATCAGAGCCTTTTGATGAATTCATTATCATTAATGTTATGGACAAGGAACATGTTCTTGGAAGGTTGTTGATACCGGTTCGAGGCATACCGCAGAGAGGGGAGTTGTCGAAACTGCCCGATGCCCAGTGGTTCAACCTCAGTAAGCCTGCGTTTGCGGATGAAGAAGATGGGAAGAAGAAAGAAGCTAAATTCTCGAGCAAAATTCACCTTCGCCTTTGGCTTGATGTCGGTTACCATGTGCTCGACGAGTCCACGCATTTCAGCAGCGATCTACAACCGTCTTCGAAGCATTTGAGGAAACCGAGTATTGGGATTCTTGAAGTTGGGATATTGAGTGCCAGGAATTTGCTACCGATGAAAATGGGAGGCGATGGGGGGACTACTGATGCGTACTGCGTGGCGAAATATGGGAACAAATGGGTTCGAACGAGAACGCTGCTCAACACGCTCGCGCCTTGTTGGAACGAGCAGTATACTTGGGAAGTCTACGATTCGTGTACTGTCATAACTATTGGTGTTTTCGACAATTGGCACATCAATGGGAGTAAAGATGATGCAAAAGATCAGAGGATTGGGAAAGTGAGAGTTCGCCTATCAACATTAGAGACTGATAAGATTTATACCCATTATTACCCCTTGCTTGTTCTTCAACCGTCCGGGTTGAAGAAACACGGGGAGCTTCACTTGGCGCTCCGCTTCACTTGCACCGCTTGGGTCAACATGGTGGCGCAATATGGGAAGCCATTGCTTCCGAAAATGCATTATATCAATCCCATAAATGTTAGGCACATCGATTGGCTTCGCCACCAGGCGATGCAGATAGTGGCGGCTCGGCTAGCGAGAGCCGAGCCACCACTGAGGCGAGAGATTGTTGAGTACATGCTCGATGTGGATTACCACATGTGGAGCTTGAGGCGGAGCAAAGCCAATTTCAACCGCATAATTTCGACCCTTTCTGGGGTTTCAGCCGTTTGTTGGTGGTTCAACGATGTATGCACTTGGAAAAACCCGGTGACCACATGTCTTGTCCATGTCCTTTTCTTGATCCTAGTCTGCTACCCGGAATTGATCCTTCCCACAATTTTCCTCTACTTGTTCGTGATTGGGTTGTGGAACTACCGGTTTAGGCCAAGGCACCCGCCCCACATGGATGCACGACTATCGCATGCAGAAATCGGCCGTGCGCACCCAGACGAGCTCGATGAGGAATTCGATACATTCCCAACATCAAAGCCACCGGACATTGTGAGGATGAGATATGATCGAATGAGGAGTGTGGCGGGGAGAATTCAAACGGTGATTGGAGATTTGGCGACGCATGGGGAGAGAGCAATTTCCATACTCGGGTGGAGGGATCCGAGGGCCACGGCTATCTTCATTATCATCGCAATGGTTTTGGCTGTTGTCCTGTACGTTACTCCATTCCAAATCATAGCGGTGCTCATCGGGCTTTACATGCTTCGACATCCCCGGTTCAGAAGCAAGCTGCCATCAGTGCCTGTCAATTTCTTCAAGAGATTGCCAGCCAAGTCAGATATGCTTCTTCTATGACATGGAAATTATTTTGATATTATGTATTATATATTTTGTGTAAATCAAAAAGATGATTCCATAATAAAAACCCACAAGGTTCTTGAGCTATAGACAATAAGGAAAAGCAGCAGAGTATATGCTAAAGCCCACCCACAAAGCCAGAAGACAAAAGAAGAATCTCACTTTTCCTCACAAGAGGATATCCTATCTGTTTGTTCGATCATTTCCATGTAATAGATCCTCCACTCTTTAATTGGATTATTAATTACTTATTAATTGCACATTTTGTTAAATGAATTATGATATCAAAGTGAATTTTGAAGAGCACATAATCTAACCCCATATGAAGCGATCTGTGGAAATCAGATTCCGTACGCCTAGAAGGGTTGTATAGTTTGCTTCAACGCAGTTTTTAGAACAAAAGATTAGATTGAAAGCGAGAATAGCTGAAACAACTTGAAAGCAAGTTCATTACAGATATTCTTATAAGTTACTAGTTCAATAAATCAACAAACAGGCTCTGTTGAAAGAAGTAACCAAAAATTGAAGCTTACTAGAAGTGCCTCACAAAAATGAATCATTTTTTGCAGTCTTTATAAACAATCAATCCACTTGTTTAGGTAGGTAGAAACATGCGACGTTCATTAGGGTCTTGAACCCTAAATATAATAATATACACACACGTGAACATACATAAATAAACTGTGAGGGGGCAAAATATAGTCCACACTAGATGTTGATCTGATCCCAAGAATCCACCTTTCTAAAAGTCTATCCAAAGGTTCCCAAAGACACCCTTACAACTCATTGCTCTGCTGTGTTTCTTGTTTGTTGCTTCTTGTTTTTTCATGCAAAAAGGACAGGACTGCAATATAAATCCAACATCAAAATTCTATCTTTTAACATTTACTAATTCTGTAAAATTTGATAACCACTGGATCAACTTACTTATTATGTTTCACCCCAATTTACAACATTATTTACAACATCACAACATTAATATCAATGTTCCTATACAAATAATTATAGACGTTGAGTACTGTATATTCATATACAAGCATCTTTTCCTCCCAAATCAAAAGACTTAAATCTTCGGGGTTAACATGCTTCATTAAGTCAGTGTACAGACCAAAGATAATTTTTTATATACAAAAATAATAATAAATAAAAATCTCTTTGGCGAGGGCACACAGGACAGGGCAGTTCATCTCAAACCTTTTGCACCATCTCTTCTCCAATAATCCATCGGGTTAACTGGCTTGGATCCTCAGGCAAAATTTTACAAGTCTTGGGGACGATCCCGAGATCAGAACCAATTAGGTCATATTCCTTGAGTGCTGCTTCCATCTCTGCTGCTACAGCAGTGTCATCATCCATGCTGCCATCAATGGTGCCCATATGAAGCAAATCAGCATAGTACTTCTCTTTCTCAGCATCATGTTCAAAGGGTTCAATTGCAGGGCCCTGCACGTTCCATCAATTAACATGAGGAAAAAGTTGACACTATTGTAAGAGCAAAATGACTTGCAACATACATCTTCAGGAAAGCAGGGAAACGGTTTTCCAGAAAAGGGCTTTCGTAGAAATATTTTTTTATGGTTGGTTTCCATAGAATACACAACATTATTGTTATGAAGGAATTTGTCACATAGTACGTGTTCAAAAAATTCATGAAGTGTCGATAAAGTGTCAATAAAGTGTCGGATATCTAATGAATTTGATTTTTTAATTAAGACATGTTGAAGAAGTGTCGGACATGTCACACGCTTCCTCAATAGAAATGCCCATGCTTCTTAGTTTCTAACACGAGACTGAATTGAATTTTTGGAGGGCTGTTACATAGCACATTAAATTTTGGAGGGCACCCTTATACAAAGAGAGCTTTTCAAAATTCCATGGGTAGGGGGCCATTACATGGGGTTTAAAATTTTTTGAACAGTAACGTGTATAAAAGTGTGCTTTTTCAAATTTTTGAGAAGCCAAGAACAAAATCTCTAATTCTTCTGGCATTAGATAATTTCAAAGCTACAAATGTCGCGCACCATGGTTGTAAAACTAATAGCAACAATAATAATAATGAGGATCAGCCAAAAAATATTTATTTAAATACCTGACAGAGTTCAGCGTAATGCTTATATATCTCACTGTTCTCATCTTGATCACCAAGCAACGAACCACCATACCAACCATTGGCTTCATCTACTGAGGTCAGTGCCAGATATCTGGGATAGAATTTAAGCGCATTATATAACTACATTTCTAAAGGACCTGCCTTTTATTTCAAGACATGTTGCAAAAAAGATTCAAATATAGCAACATATCAAACATAAATATTTTGTCCAGCCATCTAGAGGTAATTATAGAAAAGGTAAAAACAATAAATAAACAACTTTTTTTGTCTATATGCAACCTCCTTATGTCTCAAAACCAGCAAAAATAAATTTAAAAAAAAAAATTGCAACATATTGATCAATATTGGATATTTTCAAGAATGTGATATCAAATTAGTATATCTATATTTAAACTCAGAACACATCACCAATAGGACTGCAAACGAACCGAGCTGTTCATGAACAAGCTCGGCTCCATTTGTTAAGGGCTCGGTTCAGCAAACGAGCCGAGCTCGAGCTCGAGCTCGAATATTAGGCTCGTTTAGTAAACAAGGCGAGCTAGAGCTCGTATAAGCTCAGCTCGTTTATCTTTATTTAAATTATATAATAAATATATTATTTATATATATTATTTAATATATAAATAATAATATAAATACATTATTTATATATTAAATAATATAAATAATATTAAAAAAAATTTATCGAGCCAAGCTCGAGTTTTATTAATATTAGTGAAAAGAGCCGAGCTCGAGCCCAGTTCTTTATCGAGCTAAGCTTGAGCTTAATAAACAAGCTCAATAAGTAAACAAGCCGAGCTCGAGCTCAGCAAAGCTCGGCTTGGCTCAGCTCGGTTCGGTTCGGTTCGGTTCGGTTCGTTTCGTTTCGTTTCGTTTGCAGCCCTAATCACCAATATATGAGACTCAGATATACAACACAAATTTCAGACAAAATTTGACATCATATCAATGAATGAGTGTTAGGATAGCACATGATATAATCACAATAAACTGCAAAATCACACACATGTAGTGGTTCAAATATCTATAAGTATTTCCACAGGCCAAAGGGAGCTATGGATGCAACATCTTTAGCTGTGGATTGTGCTACATAAACTCTTCTATTTCCCCCATTGGATATGACTAAGGTAAGGGCCAGAGATATGTGTCAAACACCCGTACCCAATTTAGATACTTAGATCCACTAGTTTTATATAGATAGATAGATAGATAGATAGATAACTTCTTTTTTTTGTTTTTTGATAACCGCGTGTCCGGACCAGCTTATGCGCACCTCAACTAATCCCGGGACCCTAAAGTTAACGATCACCCCAACCTTCAGCGGCCCTAAGGTTTGGGATGTTTGGCCTTCGTGAGATTCAACCCTGCGACCTCCTGGGTGGTAAGCCCTTTGGTTGCCTTCTCCTCCCACCAAGCCAAACCCCTTGGGATTAGATAGACAGATACTTGGAAAGATATCATATTCATAGAATATGATTCACAAATAATGGTTTTGAAGAGAAATACCTCTTAAAGACATCCTTTTCATTGACATCACCACCAGAAGAAAGCCACTTGAGGTCACACAAGCCATCTACTCTCTTATCATCTTGACACCTTCCATTTGCCGTTTCCTGTGAAGCCACCTTGGGTGCAGAGTTACTTTCCTCATACTTCCTCTGGCCAAAAAGCCAGTTTGGACTTTTGAGTTGTATTTCACTGGAAAAAATAAATAAATAAATTCAGTGTAATCATTATAACATATGCCTAAGTAATCAAATTCAGAAATACAGCAGCATAAAAGAAAATTCATTTCAGCACTGGGGTAGTTAATGAGAAAATTGAAGTCCCATATGTAACATTACTGGAGAGAACATAGACGTAGCTATCTTTCAATCTCATACAAACAAAACAATAAGCCAGCAGCCAAGAAATAAGTAAAGGAAAGTTTCTGACTCATTCTTGCTAAATAAATTCAAACTGTCACAGACCAGTGAAAGGTAATACACTAAGAATAAATATGTATGCATACTTTCTTTTGGTAAGTAAAAGCAACCACTGAAATGCCCCAACCCCCAAGAGGGTAAAACCCACGTAAGCACCAAATACATAAGCAGGACTGGAAAATATACGACAAGCTTAAATAACCCAAACGCAAGTCTGAAAAAAAAAAAGAAAACCCCAATACAAACTTCAAAAACAGAGGTATACTTCAGAAAATGGATCAGCATCCCCTCCCCTCCAAAGGTTCTCATACTCCACTTCAACCAAATAGGCAAATGCAGTGCTGCTCTTCTCATGAGCCAAACCCTTGCTCCCACAACCCCCTTTCAAGTCTAAAAACATCAAAGACTAATCCCCGGGACTCTTTACAAGCCCCACTTAAGACCACGTAAAAAGATATCACTTTAATTTGGTCAAATAAAAGTAATTGGTAGATTTGGTGTAATTATTATTTAGTTAGGATTCAAATAATTTCTAGTCTGGATACTTTGATTGTGTTTCCAAATATTGTATAGGGTTTAGTTTCGTACTTTGATTAGGGTAATTAGCCTATAATAGGTCTTTCATTGTATTAATCAGATTTGGTTCTAATAGTATTGTCAGTGTCTAATGCAGTGGCCTGTTGATTCTTTCCTCTCCCCACTACTATGTTCTACACCAGAAAGAAGATAAATGCAACATTAAAAGAAACACAAACCTCCAAGGATAAATTAATAACACCAACCATATCAAAGAACACAAGGAACAAGGAAGCAAAAACAATCAAAAGCAATTATCCAGAACTTAATGACAAATATGGATGCAAAACTAATAAACTACAGCAGAATCTTCTGCAATGATTTGTTGGTCTATGGCTACATTTTCCATCATGTTGAGGGAGTAGAATTAGATGCAGAAAAGAAAAGAAATGCAATGCTAAACCAAGAAGGATATTTGCATAGCTCAAGCAGATAATTACGCTGCATCAGGTGCCACTCCAGAATTCCAAGGTTTATGATCTGGTTCACTGAAAAGCCTTACATTATGTATTGAACTGCATGTTCTCTCTATCAACTTATCAAATGATGTCAGCTTCAACCGTGAGAAGTCCTCTCTGCAAGCCGAAATAGGGGCAAAAGTAGTTCTTGCTCCCACAAGCTTAGCTTCAGATAGGGAACTGTGAATTTAAATTAGTCAATGCATTCATATGTAATTAGATAAAAACATAAAAATTAAAATAAACATTCAGATCAGAGATCACCACTCAAAAAGAATTGGAAACAACAGTAGGTTCAGATTCAGAATTTAACACAATTTCAAAAACATTTGCAAATTTGAATTCTTGGATACATTCTATGGTTGAAAATAACAATGTGCCTGTTTGGTAGAGCTTTTTCCAGCTTATTTCAGCTTTTAGCTAAATTTAAGCTGTTTTATTGTGTTTGGTATAACTTAACAATACAGATTATAGCTTTTTATAAGTCAAAAATCAACTTTTCTTGAAGTGGCTGTGGGGGTGCTTAAGTGATTCAGCTTAACTGGCAAGCTGGAAAGGGAGGGATAAAATTACTTAAATGCCCCTCATCAACTTCAACTATTACCAAAAAAAACTAATATATAAACTTTAGACCAAACACTGTTCACTTCTTCAGAAAGAGAAGTGCTTGAGGGGCGATTTCCGGCGTCGATTTCTTGACCTAGCTCTCTCTCTCTCTCTCTCTCTCTCTCTCTCTGGCGTGAATCAGTGTTGCCATCTGTAGCAGAGGTTGATGAAGACGAAGAGCTTGCTCTTGGACCCTTATTCAAAACAAAAGAGAGACGAAAAAGCCAAATACCCTAAGCAAACCCACCCACAACATCCATGGCTTACAAATCCATTTCCAATTTCATCTCCTTTTTCACACCACCAAAACCAAAACCACCACCACCACCACCACCCAAAACCCCTCTCCTCTGCCTCTCTCTCTCCTCTTCTTCTTCGTCAAAAAACAGAGCTGGGTTTGTTCCACTAGTCGTGTCCAATGAGGGCTACAACATATCTTATTTATTAGGTTTGTTCCACTAGTCTCCTTTGCCTCTCTCAACAGCTTCAATTCCACTCACGAGCATCCTACGAAGCTCTCCTCTGAGCTGGCCTACGAAGCTCCCCTCCAATTCATCACCAAACTCATCACCTTCGCTTGCACCGCCGACTCAATCACCTACAGTCGCCGCTGTGCCTTCCATGTCTGCGATGGACTCTCTCTCTCTTCGGCGGCTAGGGTTTTCATTGTTTGTTTAATAAAATAATAATAATAATAATTGATACTAATTAATAATTTTAGTATTAATTGATACTAATTAATCCATTAATTGATAATAAATTAAATTAAAAAATATTAATAAATTAGTATATTTTGCAACAATTTTGTAATAATAAATTAAAAAAATATTAATTGGTATTTGTAACAATTTTCAATAAATTAAAAAAATATCAATTAATATTCATGTATTTACAAACTAAAATGAATATAATTTGAAAATTTTAATTGGTATTTCACCATTTTTTAAAACAGAAAAAAAAAAAAAAATAAGGAAAGAAGAGAATAAAAAAATAATTAAGAGAAGAAAAAATAAAAAAGAAAGAAAAGAAAAGAAAATAAGGAGAAAAATAAAATAAAATGAAGAAAAAGAAAGAAGAAAAAAAAAGGGCAAAAAGGGCATTACACAGCAAAAAGCTATTTTACAGCTTATTCAACCAAACACTACTCTGCTGATTAAATCCATAATCTCACAGCTGCACCAAACAGGTTAATAACTTATGTTCAAAGCTATAATCTATAATCTGTTAAGCCATAATCTATAATCACTTTCCCACAGCTCTACCAAACGGGCCCAATGTCTCATGATAGGCTTTTTCAAATCCTTCCTATTTCATTAAATATATAACATGTGTAAATGCACACGGACGCACTTTCGTCCCAGTATTTGCTAAATCTCCTGAAAAATTTACAGTACAACATACTAAAACACGCCATACCAATTGTTTTTAGTTAAACTAAAGGATAAAGCAATCTTCTTTTCTTTTTCTTTTTTTGGTGTGTCAGATCAGGATAAAACAGTAACTAGATACAATTAAAACTTGCAAAGCAATATACCCCTCCCACTACCCATTCTGATGGTCAAATTAGATAACTGAGGTTAACTTAACTACTTACAAGGAGAGATGAGAGAATAATACAAGGTGAGATGCCTCAAAAATTTGAAACACGTTGAGGTTTACCTGTTATCCGGGATAAAAAGGTCATCTCCGATCCCAGATACATGAAGATAATAATCAGAATCCAGCTCCCAAAGTGCAGGTTTCCCTTCCTGTGGTTGGAAGTAGCCTAAAAATCTGATAAACCCAGCAAACAAAGATTAAGTAATAAATTTGAAGCATCCTACATTTCCACAAAACTCTGTTACAACCAAGTGAGGAACCATGTGCTGGTGATTCAAATCAAAGGCTTCTTTCATCCCGTATACTGAGGATAGAGGAAACTCAGTACAGTTATAACACCACATGCTTGAACAACATTTATCTATACTAACATATAAAGCCAGAACATCTGTTTGGTGTGAACAAAAAAGTGAAGTTGTGTCAAGTCATAGAATTTAAAATTTTCAAAATTGTCATGTTCGAGTTTTTATTTATGAGAAGTTGTGGACGAAGAATGCAGTTAATAAACCAATTAGAGAGAGAGAGAGAGAGAGAGGAGACTATAGTGGAACAGTTGTAGCTAAATTTCAAATTTCAAATACAATGAGAAGGTTCAGTCAAAAATGGAGGTGGGACAGTTACGTAGCATATACCAACCACGTGCATTGTGTGTGACAACCCCTAGAAAGAATAATGGATCAAGGAGAAGAAACAGCAGGAATAGATGATTACAAATTAATCGCATCTTGCTTTTCACCGTCAGTATAAGCATTACTGTAGTATCGCTTGATAGACTTGAGAAATTCCCTAGACTGCGTTGTAGCTTTCCACTTGCCCTGCCTCTCAGGAAACACCTAGAGATCAAGACAAATGTATTGTTGAATAATATACGAATAGCACATGAAAACCAACATTTCTTGAAACACAGAAGCGGATGATAAGATTAATTTCTTGACATTATTGATGAATAAAATTAACCTAGATTAATGTGGGTACATACAGTATTGTGAGCGGCGGAGCCACCATATTGCTGGGCAAGAGCATCACCCATGCTCTGATACATCTCCATTAAAGCTGCAGCAATGGTACACTCAGCATCCAATTTGGGTGTGTCTGACAGACCCATTGCAAGAAGTTGGCGGCCTAAAGCTGCTAGGCCATAAGCATATTGTGCAACATTTGTACGATCCAAGCAGTCAATGCAATTGGTGCGCAAAACTCCACTTTGGAACCGTGGGGCTGAACCACCATAATTATCTTTGCTAATCTGTTCACTAGAATCAGACTGGGAGTCTTGTTTCATCAAAGAATTCAATGTATCATTACCACTTCCAATCATAGCAAGTTCCCCTGAATTGGCTCTCAGATCTCTAAGCGAAGCATCCCTGAAAGAAACAGCCATGAGCTATAAAATATTAAAACTATCCATGTAAAATCAGCCAGCAACAAAGAATATATTTTGCACACTGTCATCACCAATTGCCTTAGTTAAATGGAAAATGCTAACCACTGCCCAATAGGCTGTGGTTAGCATTGGTATGTGTGTAAAAAAAAAGTGTATCAAAATATGTGAAGATGGTATAAAAAAAGAAGATAAAAATACACTTCATCCTGTGGAGAATCAATGTCCTCTCTTTCATTTGACTTTTAAAAACGAAATAATAAAAAAAAAAATATCCAGACCATATACAGTGCGTAAAAACAAAAAAACAAAAATGCTATTTATCAGCTCAAATTTGTTCCAAAACCAAGTCCATAACAAGGGTTACACAGAAGTAGATCAACTATACTAATACAATTTATTATTAACATCATTTAATTCAGTCAAATATCACAGATAAAGGAAAATAATTTGAGATCACCTCAAGAAAAGATTTAATACATAAGATTGATATACACATAATGCCACCACACATGCACAAACAAACATAGAGAGAGGAAGAGGGAGGAAGAGAGGGAAAGTGAATTCCAAGTGCAAAAGGGTCGGAGCTTGTGTAAAATACTAAACATATACGAAGCAGTATCCAGATGCTGCGAAAATTTGATATATTTGGTAGTATGAGGAGGCCACCAAGTCTAATCTGTGGCTTGCAGAATAAAGCCTAGTCACTTTCAACAGCATTAAAACAAGCTGGTTGTAATGAAATTCACAAAAGGCAATAAATATAGTAGCTAAATATCACATAAGCATAACAGATCAAAACTACACAAGGTGCACAGCATAAGATTCAACACTCAAGGATTATATTCATATGTAAACCATGGAAAAATGTATTGAGAAACGTAAACACATTACGACAGAATCACAAAGATATAAACCATAATGCCCTCAATCTACAAGACTCTAGAGAGCCTCAAGAAACAAAAACAGCATGCAAAAGAAATTCAAGGTTGCTACTAGTCCAACAATGTCAAGATATGATACAAAACCTTGGGAATTTTTTAAGCCTATAAGTTAGAACCAAAACAATTAGTCCAATAACTAATCATGACCTTAAACATGTTACTAAAACGAAAATGCAGACAAATCTATCAAAGACAAATAAAATACCTCCCGGTGCTCGTTCGACTGAGTTGGGTAGCTCTCTTTTTAACTATGGTAGGCTTTCCACTATAATAAAACCCCGTCAAATCAAGTGCTTCACTTGCCACACCGCCCAAAACTGCCAAAACATTGGCAGACTTGCTTGAAAACAGAAGAGAAACAGAACAGTTAGCGCAAAGGTAAGCAAACTTTTATTGCATCACAAGCATCACAAGCATACCTCTTTGCAAACTTGTGGAAGTCCCAGTGGATGAATTTAAGATGATTTTCTTCTGACAGAATTTGGTTAAGATACCCAACTGCATTAGTAAACTCGCGTCTTAGCATCATTTCTCGAGGCCTTTTCTCAACAGTCTGCAAATTTAACATTCAAATGTAAGCAAATGGTTTCACAAATTACCAATATAAATTGGAGCTCAAACATCAAAGTACAAGACTGGGAAGCCTCAAGAAATGTATCTCTCATCCTAACATGTAGAATATCACAACAAATGGAATTAGTAGTAGTAATGAAAGAGTCAGAAATATGACCACGTGAGTTGACACTTTCTGATCTGTGTCGGAAAGAACAGGTTTTGGGCTGAAATGGAGAAGGTGGATCAAATGGAGCATTTACATCAAGCTGTTCCACCAGATCTAAGGGTTGAAACAAGAGATCCTCTATCCTCTTTTTCTTCATTATAGTCATGGAAATTCCGAGTGGGCTGATCAGAAAGGCACAGCAAGAAGGGGGATGATCATAGGCTTCAGGATTAGAGGTAGAGGCAGGGAAGAGGAGAAGATCTCTCAGCTTCTTTTTGCAGGCAATACCATCGTCTTTTCAGGCAGACGAGGAGAAATTGAGATACTTGTAATGTGTGTCCATATGCTTTGAGGCAGTGTCTGGCAGAGGTGAACAATGGAAAGAGTGAACTCATTCCAATAGAGGTGGTTCAGAATATTCAGGGAGTGGCTAACTCCTTGGGTCTTTGAATGAGAACTCTTCTTATGGTATATATATGAATCTTCAGCTTGGTTAAACTCATAAGGCTACAGCAGTTTGGGGTGGAGTAGTGGAATGGTTTGAGAAGAGACTTGCAGGATGGAAGCAACAAATATCTAAGGGAGGGAAAGTTCTGTTATAAAGAGTATGCTAGCTAGTCTTCCTAACTACTTTATGTCTATGTTTTTTATGCCTGCTTCAGTGAGTAGAGATTGGAAAAATTGCAAAGAAATTTCCTAAATCTCTTGTTGCATAGAACTTTTTTGTAAGGAGGATTGGAGTAGTATAAATTGCATCTTGCAAATTGGAAGGTGTGCATGCCTATTGAGAATGGTGGTTTGGGCCTTTGTGCCTTAATTACTATCAGCAATTTAATTAAGCATTGAGAAGAAAGCTGGCTATGGAGATATGTTATGAAGGAGGAACAGTTATGGAGAAGGGCGATTCATTGTAAGTTTGAAGTGGACTAAAGAGGATGGACTTCTATGGAGAGTCAAGAGCAGTATGGGGTGGGAGTATATAGAAAGCTATCAGAAAGAAACAGTTAGATTTTCTTAAGCATGTGAGGTGTGAGCTGGAGGATGGAAGCAAGATTCAATTTTTGCATGATTTTTGGTGTAGAGAAATCCCTCCATTGGTAGCATTTCTGTACCTCGCAAAACTCATAAGGATGCTTTGATATCAGATTACGAGTCTGTAGCTCTGGATGGTATGTGACCCTCTCATCATTAGATCAATATAAGATTATGAATTGGAGGCAATAGATGAGTTTCTCGAGCTTCTTCATGGGAAGTTCCATCAAACAGAATTGATAGGATGACGTGGAGGTGTAGAAATGGAATGTTTTTGATCAAATCTTATCATTACTTATTTTTTTGTGGGTTTCTTAAAATATCATCAGGAAGTTGGGGTCAAACAAAAGTGGCTTTCTTTGTTTGAACGGCTGCTTTGAACTCCATTCTCACCACTAGCAATTTGATAAAGAGAGGCTTCAGGATGTCCAATAAATGTCATATGTGATTGTAATGCGGAGGAGATTGTGGATCATTTTATTATTCATTTTAATGTTGCTAAGGAGTCATAAGACTTCTTTTTGTCCATTAATCAGGTACAATGGATGATGCCACATCCTAGGTGCAAATGTTGTTGGAGTGCTAGGGTAGCAGTTGCAAGTGGAATAGCAAAAAGAAAGCTTGGATGGTGGCAACCCCATGTCCTATGTGGTTCTTGTGGATATAAAGTAATCGATGCATATTTTGGGATAGAGTTAGGGGTTTGCAAGCTTAACATGAGTCTTTGCATAACTTTCCCATTCTTTTTTTCATTTTTTTTTTTTTTTTTTTTTTGATAAATAACCAAACTTTATTAGAAAAGCATCAAGAAGATGCAAAGAAATACAAAACTCAAAACCACCATGACACAAAGAATTAACAAATCAAATCCTCCACAAAATCTAAAAAAGCCAAAACATCAGGATTGACCGAATGTGTCACCCAACTATACAAAATCATAAGAAGGCGACTCTCTAACCAAGGGACCGAATGAGATACCCCTTGGAAGACACTCCTATTACGCTCCAACCACACCAACTATAGAATACAAGGAGAAGCGAGCATCCACGCCTTCCGACGCCTCCTTTCCACACGACCTCTAGCCCAGCTTTGTAGAACTACCTAAATTGAATGCGGCTGCACCCAAGCCAAGCCAAAGGTTGCAACAAGAAGCATCCACAGACGGGAAGCGACCGGGCAATGAACCAGCAAATGATCCACCGACTCCGCATCGCCACAACACAAGCAGCACCAATTGACCAAAATGTGGCCACGACAAATCAAGTTATCCAAGGTCAAGATACGTCCCAACATGGCCGTCCACACAAAAAAGGCCACCTTGGACGGCGCACCTGACACCCAAACACATCTCCAAGGAAATACAACGACCTCGTCATGAACGAGCACACCATAAAACGAGAAAACAGACAATCCCACACCAAAGAATCCTGCCCGACCTCCTCAATACGCAATGCATATAAAAAACGCAATAGCTCCATATCTTGCTTCCAATCCTATACATCGCGGCACAAATGCACATTCCAAACAATCGATTCTCCATGCCCAGATTGCACAACCCCTACCAACACCTCCATATCAGCGGCAATACCAAAAATCAAAGGAAACCGCACTTCTAAGGAAAGGTCCCCACACCACCTATCCTGCCAAAACCAAACTCTATCCCCCACTCCTACCTTCAGCTTAACCCTCCCCTAAAACACATCCCACCTCAACCAGATCCCTTTCCATAGACCAAGACCATGGGACTGCCCCACCAGCTCGGAACACCACCCTCCCGCCCTTCACCAAACTTGGCTACCATCACCCTCCTCCAAAGACGGGTGCTCTTCGCCGTAAAACGCCACAACCACTTGCCTAACAAAGCCACGTTAAACATAGCCAACCTCCGTATCCCCAAACCCCCATTCATTTTAGGGCAACAAATCCGGTCCCAAGCCACCAAATGAGAGGAAGTTTCCCCCCCTTTACCCTATAGGAAATCCCTCTGCAACTTCTCAATCCGTTGCGCCACTGACACTAGGATCACATGAACAGACATAAAGTAAGTCGGGATGCTGGATAAGACACTCTTAATCAAAGTGAGTTTACCACCTTTAGATAAGTACTGCCGCTTTCATCCTGCCAACCGTCGCTACACCCGATCCACCACCGCATCCCACACGCCCTTAGCCTAGAAAGACGTCCCCCAGAGGTAATCCCAGATAGGATACTGTCAAAGACGCCACTTTACACCCCAAGATAACTGCCAACTCTGGCGTCCGCGGCACCTCACCGACTACCACTGGAATCAATTCCGACTTAGCCAGGTTCACTCGAAGACCCAAGACTGCCTCAAAACACAACATACATCTCAAGTGGCCAAGCTGGGCGTCATTCGCTCCACAAAAAATAAGCACATCATCCACATAAAACAAATGGGATACTGTCAAAACTGCAAGAGCCACTCCCACGTCAAACCCCTGCAATAGACCTCCCTGCACCGCCCTAGACAACAACTGCCCTAACGCCTCTATCACCAAGATGAACAACAAAGGAGATAACAGATCCCTTCGTCGAAGCCCTCTGTAAGTAGGAAAAAAGCCCGCTGGGGACCCATTGACAAGGGCCGACATCCACACTGTGGAGATACAAAATTGAATCCATCTCCTCCATCGATCCCCAAAACCTAATCTGTGCAGCATATATAATGAAAACTTCCAATGGACATTATCATATGCCTTCTCAATATCAAGCTTACAAATAAGGCCCGCCTGCCCCTGCCGAATTCTAGAATCCACACATTCATTCGCCACTAGAACCGCATCTAGAATTTGGTGACCACCCACAAAAGCATTCTGAGAATCAGAAACCACCCATTCCAACACACCACGTAATCGATTCGCCAACACTTTTGCAAAAGCTTATACACACTACCTAAAAGACTAATAGGTCGAAAGTCCCGAATATCCTCAGCCCCACCCTTCTTGGGAATCAAGACAATAAATGTGGCATTAAGGCTACGCTCAAATTCCCCTATCTGATGAAACTGCTCAAACATGGCCATGACATCTGCCTTCACCAAACCCCAACACTGCTGAAAAAAGGCTAAGGAAAAACCGTTTGGACCCGACACCTTATCACCAGGCATACTCCGTAAAGCCTCAAACACTTCATCTTCTACAAAAGGCCGTTCCAACAACCAACTATCGTCCTGTGAAATAGCATCAAACAAAACACCATCTAGGCCCGGTCTCCACACTTCCCCCTCATCCCGAAATAAATGCTCATAAAAACCCACGATACCTACGCTAATCTCTTCGAAAGATGACAGCTCCGCACCATTCACTTGCAAGCGGCCTATCTGATTCACCCTACGATGAGCATTTGCCATACGATGGAAAAACTTAGTATTGCGGTCCCCATCCTTCAGCCATAAGCATTGAGATTTCTGCCGGAAGCTAATCTCCTCCATCCGAGCAACCTAGGCAAACTCTACTCGAACCCTCTCTCGATGAGCCATATCTGCCACAGACAATCCCCCCATAGTCTCTATCGCATCCAGCTCCTGCAACACAGCTAACGCAGAGGCCTTTTGCGTCTCCAGACGGCCAAAAACGTCCTTATTCCATTGTTTCAGATCGAACTTGAGAAGTTTAAGTTTCTGCGCGAGACGGCAACTAGGCAAGTCTGACACAGAATAGCTATCCCACCAACATTTCACCTGTTCCGTAAAACCCGCAGATAACAGCCACATATTCTCAAATCGAAACGGCACTGATCCACTCCTGATTCCCCCACTATCCAATAAGACTGGCCAATGATCAAATACTGGCCGTGACAAACGGACTTGAGACACTTGTGAGAAATGCTCCTCCCACTCCCCTGTTACTAAAAACCTATCAAGCCAAGACATAGCTCCACCCCAAGACCACATATAGCCACCACCCTGCTATGGAAAATCTACCAACTCCATCTCATTGATAAACGACGAAAATGCAGGCATAGAACTCACTACCGACCTGGCCCCCAACTTCTCCCCCATACTTCTTACCACATTGAAATCACCGCCTACGCACCATGGAACCCCCCACCGGAAGGCAATGCACTGCAACTCCTCCCAAAAGCTCAGATGCTCCCCACCACGAACCGGCCCATAAACCCCTGTGAAGGCCCAACGAAAATTATCCTCGACACACCGAAAAAGACAAGAGATCGAGAAAGCCCCCACCTCTTCCTCCTCCTTCACCACCACCCTCCTGTCCCAACAAAGAAGAACACCCCTATAGCCACCCCTACAGCCACCAAAAAAGCCCAATCCACAAATCGACCACCCACAACTCCCTAACTCCCTTCCTCCCTAGACGTTTCAGCTTGGTCTCCTGAAGGCACACCACATCTGCCCTTGCACTTTTGAGCACTGATTTTACCAACACCCTCTTCCCCCTATCATTCAATCCCCGCACATTCCAAGTCAAAATCTTTAACTGCATTGCAATAGCAACTGGTTTCTACGGGCCTTTCTGGCACCTCGCCCATCCTCATCCTTACTCCGATCATAATTGATGGAGCACTCCAATTTCCGCAATTCCCGAACACCCTTCCCATTGTTTTTCACAGGCTTCTCCACATCTCGTTTAGGAGCACCGTCCCGCCATGACTCCTCTATAGCTGAAAATAATTTAAGGGCCTCATTCTCATGCCCTTCGAAAGAAACCCCTAAAAATTGGCTAACTTCATAAATACGAGAGAGGACCCATTCCGAAACTTCCTCTGTACTCGAGAACCCATCCTCCTGAAACTCAGTTTCTGACAGTGAGTCACCACCCTCAGCCACAACATCCTCCCCATCTACCCCAGTAATGACGATGTCAGGTCTGACCACCAAGGCCATCTCGTCTGCCAAATCAGCCCAACGAGCGTCGTTAGGCAGCGCCTCCACCTAACATGTACCCTGAGTACCCACCTCGTCATAGCGCTGCTCATCTACCATGGAGCCAACATGATGTGAGGAAGAAACAACATCGGCAGAGAAAATGGACTGCTATGCGCCCCCTGGCCAACCGCCAACGTTCCTCCCCTGAGCTCCCGTCTCCACCGCCAGCACTCCAGCTCGAAGCGAAGCGAAGCGAAAACCCGACTAAGCTTCTGGTTAGTTTGACTGGGTTGGCCTGAACCACGTCCCTCTGGATTGGGTTTGTCAAACCCTTGCCCCAATTGACCCATCGCACAGTCTAGGCCCAAAGTCTTTTTTTTTTTTTTTTTGTATTAGCCCACCAATACTGGCCCTTTGGAATAAACTTTTGGGCCTTAGCATGGCTCACTTGCGTGGCCTTAAAACCCCCTTCTAAGCCCGCTCCGTGGCCCAACGAAACTGGAGGCCGAAAACAACGGCCCTAATATACGTACTTCCCCTCAAATTTCTGTAGATATTCCTTGACCCCCAAAATCTTCGGGATTCTTCAAAACAATCGCCGTGACTCACGGCTTTCCTTTCCCAGCTGAAGATCCGCACCTACCACAACTGGCGGCACCACTGGCTCCACCGTCGGACCTTTCTCCACCCATACTGGCAACGAATAGTTCCACAACCCCCATCGGATGGAAATTCGCGATATTGTGTTCTCCGAAACCCTAACACACAGTTGAATAGAGCCCAAATCCACCAGTGACTTGTCGGCCTCCACAAAGCCGCCACACTGATCGCCGATTTAACAGAAAACCTCCTCCCCACGAAGATGAATAGGCAATCCCACCACTCGGATCCAGACCCCCTTTCCTGACGACATCAGATTGCCCAAAGCACATCGCACCATAGGCATCCACCATTCCAAAATCAAATCACGACCACCGATAGTCCATTGCCGCCGTAATAACTCCTCCGCCTCACCTCTAGTTGGCAAAACAAACAAGAAAGCTTGATCACCGATTGGTCGTACCTCTACCTTCCCCGAGAGTTTCCACCACTGTCTAACCTAGTCTGAGATATCTGCGAGGCTGGTCCCTTTGCCACCCAGTTCCCGAAATTGACCCACCAATGATCGACCCAATAGACGAAACCAGTCTGCTATCATCGTCGTATGAACTACCTTCACTCCTCCACCCACACCACCATTTGGCACCACTTCTGGCCTATACATGGGTAACACCTTCCCTTTCAGCCTGCCAGTGCGCCTCACCCATCCATCCCCTAACCTAAACCTTTCAATAACCAAAGCCACATCCCCCCACCCACCACCAAATTCCGACAATGGAATAAAAATTTGTTCCCGACGACTCCCCACCATCACCACTATTTGAAACGAAGAAAGACCATCTTCCTCCCCTCGAACCCAAACTGCTACACTACGACTGCCCCCACGAAGACGACCCAGAAATCGGAGACCTTCTGGTTCCCACGATGCCACCTGCAATTTGTCCATAATCCATCTCGCTTTATGACCAACTAGCACTACCGCCCGTCTGAGCCCCTGTCCCCGCTTGACGATCGATAAACTACGACTCCCAATTGAATCTACCGACGACTCTTCCAGTTCAAAAGACCGACCACCGAGGAACAGAATTCGCCGACGAGATCCAGTTGTCGTCGTTACAGGTAACATAATTAACTCCTAAAAATCCAGAGCATCCTCAAAGAGAAAATATGTTTCCTCTCAACAATATTCTCCATTCTTCATAACATAACTTACGTATTCTAAATATGTTTTAAAACATTTATCTGCGTAACTTTCCTTTTTGATGCAAAGGATTTTTTTTTTTTTGTGAATCCTATTTTATTCTTGTAGATTTCATAGGGGAAGATAGAGTAGAGTATGAAAATAATAATTTTATTATGATCTTTGACCAACAATAATCCTTATTATGAAGGATTCAACTACTTTTAAATATGTATCGTAGTAAAGCTCTCAATTTCAACCTTGAAATCCATATCTAAACTATACTATCAATATACTTAAAGACTTCCTTAAGAGGTAAAAAAATCCATTACTATAAAGAACTAAAATCTAAGGTGTGGATGTTCCCCCCCCCCCCCCCCCCCCCCCCCCCCCCGCCCCCCAAAAAAAATATATATATATATATTTATTAGATGTCTCCTGCCCATAACCCTCTCAACAAGACATGAACTTGGGATTGGATGGCAAGTCTCTGATAAGACTACCAAACGACTACACTTACAAGCTAAGCTAGGTGGCATTTTCCCGTATGAAAACTAATCAGTTCCAAATAATATATATATATAAAAGAGGGCAAAATCCATACGCCAAAAAAAAAAAAAAAAAAATTAGAAAGCAACAGTTAATCATTCAACCATAAATTCGAAAACAGACCTTGATTAGATTAAGCACAATAATTGGGTTTCCATATCTCTTTGCCAAGTCTTGAAAATGCAGTTTGGTTGCCTCATATGTAGGATCATATCTTTGTACTGAAGTTGAAGAAAAAAACAAGCATCACAAATTACTCCATAAGATAGACACAGAATGATAAACATAGGAATGGAACCCTGCATTTGCACAAAAACTTTTTTTTTTTTTGGATAAATAATTTGCACAAAAATTACTCAAAATACAAAATGTTCTTACAGATTATATCAGGTTTAGGGCTGAATCTTGAAGCTTCTTGTGACCAGAAGAGAGGAATTGAACCCCGCATTTGCACAACAGAACTCATTTTTCCTTTGCAAGACCCTGCTTCTTCATCAAGAACAATTTGTTCAGTTTCAACGTCATTTGCAACTCTTCCCCGATCATTGACCCCCCGTTTCAAATAACTGCATCCATGACAAATAACAAAGCGATGAAACCATTTACATACAATTGTCACACTATTTCCCCAACATACACATCAAATTT